>JAUMJK010000338.1:600000-906235 GCA_033558105.1 Coccyzus lansbergi | reverse complement strand
CCGTTCAATGCAGCATCCCGTCCGCCTGCCCCGCCCTGCCCTCCCCTCCCGGCCGAGAGCTCCCGGGGCCCAGGGGCGGGATGGGGCGGGGCTGGCAGGGCGCCCTCCCGGCCGGCAGGCGGCGCCGTCGGCTCGTCCAGGCGCAGGATGGCGGCGGCGGCGGCGCTGGGGGCGGCCCCGACCCCCCTGCTGGCTCTGCGGCGGCGGCTGTGGCGGGGCGGGGGGGGAGCGGCCGCCGCCTGCTTCGCGCCGGGCCGGGCGCTGCTGGAGGTGCGAGGGGCCGAGGCGGCGCCGCTGCTGCAGGGGCTCCTCACCAATGACGTCACGCGCCTGCTGCCGGCGGCGGGGGGGGACGCAGCCACCGCCCCCCCAACCCCCGGCGGGGCGAACCCGCCGCGCGCGCTCTACGCGCATGCGCTCAACGTCCAAGGCCGCAGCCTCTACGACCTCATCCTGTACAGGTGAGACCAAACGCGGGGTTATGGGGGGGGGGAGATGAGAACTGGGCGAGACCATTGTGGGCTGAGGGGGTGAGTGTTGGGGGAGAATGGAGTGTCCGGTAGTTAAGGGGACTTCCCCGTCCTGTGCAAAGGGCTAGGGGGAGCTGGGAGATACCATTGCGGGGAGAGGGGGGGTGTCCCGCAGCTTAGAATCATAGAATCACCAGGTTGGAAAAGACCCACTGGATCATCGAGTCCAACCATTCCTATCAAACACTAAACCATGTCCCTCAGCACCTCGTCCACCCGTCCCTTAAACACCTCAAGGGAAGGTGAATCAACCACCTCCCTGGGCAGCCTATTCCAATGCCCAATGACCCTTTCTGTAAAAAATTTCTTCCTGATGTCCAGCCTAAATCTCCCCTGGTGGAGCTTGAGGCCATTCCCTCTTGTCCTGTCCCCTGGTACTTGGGAGAAGAGCCCAGCTCCTTCCTCTCCACAACCTCCTTTCAGGTAGTTATGGAAAGCAATGAGGTCTCCTCTCAGCCTCCTCTTCTCCAGGATAAACCCCCTCAGCTCTCTCAGTCATTCCTCATAAGGCCTGTTCTCCAGACCCCTCTCTAGCTTCATTGCTCTTCCCTGTACTCGCTCCAGAGCCTCAACATCCTTCTTGTGGTGAGGGGCCCACAACTGAACACAGGATTTGAGGAGTGACCTCACCAGTGCCAAGTCCAGAGGGAGAATAACCTCCCTGGCCCTGCTGGTCACACCATTTCTGATACAAGCCAAGATGCTAGGGGGCTTCTGTGTTGTGTGTCCATCTGCTGGAGGGGAGGAAAGCTCTGGAGAGGGGGGATCCTTGTGATGGGGTTGTGAGAATTAATTGGTAAGTTTTCCTGCACCTGGTTTGTATGTTTAATTATCTTGTCACATATATGTGTCTTGTATCAAGAGATAACATGCAGACAATCTCCAGACATAGATAAATAACCTGAAAAATAAAGACTCTCTTACAGTTGCAAGAATTTATTGATGCGCTTTGTTGTCTAGCAAAATGTAGTTGTCTTGGGTCAAGAGATAACCTAAAGGAAGTCTCCATACATGGTTGGATATTCCAAAAAATAATGAACATTCTTCGAATATAGAACCATAGAATCATCAGGTTGGAAAAGACCTTTGAGATCATTGAGTCCAACTGTATCTGTCCACTACCAAACCACATCCTTGAGCACCTTATCAACTGTTTTTTTTAAATCCCTCCAGGGATGGTGACTCAACCATCTCCCTGGGCAGCCTGTGCCAGTGCCTGAGAACTCCTTCAGTAAAGAAATTTTCACTAATATACAATCTAAACCTATCCTGGTGCAACTTGAGGCCATTTCCTCTCGTCTAACACTTCCTACTTTGGAGCACCCACCTCACCGCAAATTCCTTTCAGGCAGTTGTGGACAGTGATAAGGTCTCCCTTCAGCCTCCTTTTCTCCAGGCTCAACAGCTCCAGATCCCCACTGAGCCTTTAATCCCCTGGAATGCACAGGCAGGCAGGGTCCATACCCATTCTCCTCCAGTACTGGTTTGGCTCACACACTGGAAAATTGCTGCTCCAAAGGTTCTTGTTTTCCACTCTGCTTTAATGCTCCGTTACTTCTGTTTCTGTAGCACCTATCAGCTGCCCTCATCCTCTTCCAACACTCCTGGAAAAAAACTCAGTATCTCCATTTCAGAATAAACAATTGCATTTTATAGCACAGACTTAACAAGGCCAAGTGCTGGTTTCTGCACTTGGGTCACAACAATCCCATGCACGCTCCAGGCTTGGGGAAGAGTGGCTTGAAGTTTATGTGGTGTAAAAGGACTTCCGGGTGGTGGTTGAGAGCAGCTGAACATGATCCAGCAGTGGCCCAGGTGGCCAAGGCAGTCAAGAGCATCCTGGCTTGGATCAGCCATGGTGTGGCCAGCAGGAATAGAGAAGGGATCATGCCCCTGAAATCAGTGCTGATAAGAGTGCACCTTGAATCCTGTGTTCAGTTTTTGGTCCCTCGGTGCAAGAAAGACATTGAAGGCCTGGAGCGTGTCCAGAGAAGGGCAATGGGGCTGGAGTAGGGTCTGGAGCACAAGGGGCAGCTGAGGGAACTCAGGCTGTTTAATGTAGGGAAAAGGAGCCTAAGACCTTATCACTCTCTACTACTGCTTGAAAGGGGACTGTGGCAAGGTGGGTGCTGGTCTCATCTCCAAAGTAACAATGGACAGGATTAGAGGGAAAAGGGCCAAAAATTGTGCCAGGGGAGGTTTAGATTGGATATTAGGAAACTATTTCTAGGAAACTATTAGGAAAAATATTTCTTTATTGAAAAAGTGGTGAAGCACTAGAAGAGGCTGCCCAGGAAATTTGTGGAGTCACCATCCCTGGAGACTTTCAGAAAGAGTGTAGATGTGGCACTTTGGGACATGTTTTAGCAGGCACAGTGGTGTTGGACTTACAGTTGGACTGGAAGATCTCAGAGGTCTTTTCCAACCTTACCGATTCTATGATCCTGTGTTGCACACCAGTCTCTGAGGCGTTTCTTATTGTTATAAATTCCTGCATGAAAAAGCATAGTGTATTTTCCACATCTGGCTCTAGCTTCAGTGATTTATTCAGCAGAAAAGGTCAATAGCTTTTGTTATTTTTCAAAGTAGCCTTCAGTGCGAGGTGGTTGTGGGGATCCGTGGGCCATATCCAGATCCAGTGGTGTGCACCGTTGTCTCCAAGGTGCTTAGTCATTGGTGCTGTGTGAGGTCCAATACTCACCGTGTTGCCACCTGGCACAGGTGTGGTGTCATTTTGTGGGAAATGGGGTTTGTGCTGACTGCCGGGTCAGGTTAGCGGTGCAGGAATGGGTTAAAGGCACAGCTGAATGCAGCTTCCCCTCCTGCTGAACATCCCCTCACTTTGGGTAATCATGTGGGGTAGAGCATACTATAGGGCCAGACCCATTTCCATCCCTGGGAGAAGCGAGGGCAGTGTTTGCTAGGAAAAAGTGGAATGGTGAGGTGACAAAGTTCAGGTGTTTCCCTGCAGGGAGCTGAGCACAAGCAGCCTTTGGTGAAACTCCCCAGATCTCTGGATTGCACCAGGATCGAGACAAAGCGCATTGGCTTCCGTGGCTGTGGGGGCTTGTTTTTCTGACCTTGAAGGTGTTCCTATATTTAGGCTTCACGAGAGTCCAGAAGAAGAGCCATGTATCCTGCTGGAGTGCGACAGCGGCGTGCTGGATGCTGTACAGAAACATCTGAAACTGTACAAGATCCGGAGGAAAGTAAACATCACCCCTTGCCTTGACCTTTCTTTGTGGGCTGTCATCCCCGGGGAGCCGGCTGGTGATATCACCAGTTCCCTCGCTCAGCATGCAGACCAGGCTCTGGTTTTCACTCCTGACCCCAGAGCAGAAGTCATGGGCTGGAGACTGATTACAAAGAAAGGGGTGAATCTCTCAGAGATTATCTCAGGGAGTCATATTGGAGATACTCAGGATTACCACAAACACAGGTATAAACAAGGTAAAGCCAAGTCTTGTTTTCTTTTCTGTGTCCTTGGATTTTGGGAAATGTATTTATTTATCAAAGCCCATATGCGGATATATATGACAGGAATAAATTACAAAAGCCACCTTGCTGTGTCTCAGTGGGCTTCGCTTGCTCATAAGTGAAGGTATCATTTGCTACTTTGAGACTAAAACCAAATTTACAATTCCGGTTGGTGGCAGAATCAGTGTTTGGGTAGTTTTCTGTTACTGAGATTGTGGGGCACTAGATCAGGAACACTAACAGCAGGATTATTCAAGCCGTTTTCTTAGAGGGGAACTTATGTGATTTGAATAATTCTGATTATTTTGTGATTGCTCACAATCTGTGTGTTTTTTCTTGTTGCCAAGGAAGGAACAGGAAACACCCTAACTTACTTTCCAAAAAATGTATGACTGGATTTGCAGAGTTAACAGAGAGGTCAAGGGGTGGATGATTAATCTGAGAGGGAACTCGATCCCAGGAGCCCCAAGCCTGCACAGAGATCCCACTGACTTTATGGTGTCCATGCAGATAGTGGATTGAATCATCATAGAATCACAGAATAGTTTGGGTTGAAAGGGACCTTAAAGATTATCCACTTCCACTCCTTGCCATGAGCAGGGACACCTTCCACTGGTTCAGGTTGCTCAAAACCCCTTCCAACCTGGCCTTGAACACCTCCAGGGATGGGGCAGCCACCACTTCTCTAGGCAACCTGTGCCAGTGCCTCACCACTCTCTCAGTGAAAAATTTCTTACTAATGTATTCAACTAAATCTCCCCTCTTGCAGCCCCCTCTTTCAGGTTAAAAGTGTTACCCATTGTCCTACCTGAGGAAAATAACTCTAGTGGCACTGAAGTCTACTCGCGGGGTGAGTGAGCAGGGTTGTGCCATTACACCTGCCTTTGAGTCAGAGTCTGTGCCATTCTGGGTGCATTAAATTGCAACCAATGTGCTTGTGAAGTGCTGTAAACTTCTTGAAATTACATTCTAGCATAGTTCTCTGTTTACTATTCAGAATAATATTTGCTAACCCTGATCATTCACAGCAAATAATTTGACTCAGGCCCAAACTGGGATACTGTGAAGTGCCTTATTTCACACTGCTTCTTGTGGATTTTCTTGGTTTCACAACTTACAGAGGAGACATTCCAGAAATCTTAAACACTGAAGATCTTACCGCACTTACCTGTTGGTGTTATTTTTTTCCCAGGAATTCCCGAAGGTGTGAAAGATCTCCCTCCTGGAGTAGCCCTCCCGCTGGAATCCAACCTGACCTACATGAATGGCGTCAGTTTCACCAAAGGCTGCTACATTGGACAGGAGTTGACAGCCAGGACCCACCACATGGGTGTCATCCGCAAGCGGCTGCTCCCAGTCCACTTCTCAGCTCCTCTGCCTGAGGACAGCATTCCTGAGGGTGCCGAGATCTTAACTGAATCGGGAAAGTCGGCTGGCAAGTTCCGGGCTGGAGGAGGTGAACATGGTATAGCATTGCTGAGGTTGGCTAATATAAATGAACCTCTCTGCCTGAATGTAGCAGGTGATAAAGTGAAGCTCACCGCACACATCCCCGAGTGGTGGCCAAAAACTGCTGGTAAATAAACAAGGAACCACCGCTCACACGTTCGCCTTACTGTGAATTATATTTTGTGTGATAGGTATGGAAGGTGACTGTGCCTCCAGCTGTCATGTGTGGTGTTTGATGGGGAGGGCGTCACAGGATTCTTCAAAGCGGGGTCAAACAGCAGGAACCCAGACCAGCAGCGAGTTGCTGGGAACAGGAGGATCATCTGTTAAGCATTGTGGTAAGACTGGTATGGTGTACCCAGGGAAGCGCCCCTGTTCCTCAGGGTACCCCATATCTGTTTAGGAGGTGCTGCGTGACGCTGGCTTGGACTCCTGCTGGATTTTCAGTCCCCCATGCGCTCAGACTGTGTTCTGTGTGTTCAGATCAAGGTGAGCTATGGGAGCAGGCGCTTCCCTGTTGTATGCACTGAATGTTTCTGTTAAGAATAACCACTCTGGAATTATGATGTTTGTTTTCCATGGAGAGCATGCTGTTGCTACCTTGCATAAGATCCATACTGAGGCTAAAGTGTTCACTGCAAATTACTCCTTGCATTGAGCTGCTTATTAAACTTGCTGATCAGGCGGGTGATTTTTTTTCCCACTGCTCTCATTGCTAGTTGTGTGTAGTAAGAAGGTATTTCTGCTCCACGTTTCAGACCTCAATTTTTATAATTCAGTGGGAACACTCTCTGACACCCTGCTTCAGCACTGGCAGAAGGAGCACAGCCAGAGGCAGCCAGATCCTCTGCTGCTCCTGATCCTTCCTCTGCTCAAACCACGGTTTGAAGAGGAAAGTAGTACTGGGCAGAGATGAGACGTGCTGCTGCGTGCCCCGGGGTGACCATTGTATTGGTGTACTGGTCCTTGGCAGAATAATCCGCTGGCAGAAGCTTGTGCCCTCCAGTTGCCAACAACAGTAGAAGGGTGGATTTTTTTGGCATCAACATCTTTGCTTGTAGAAAGCTCCACACTTTCCTGAAGCCTTCGGCAGGGGTTACCTTACTCCCTCCACAAAGCTGGTGAAGGGACGCCGTGGCCTCATCTCAGCCTTTGCTCCCTCTGTCAGCATTAGGCTGCAGTCACCACACCCACTCTTTTCTTAGCCTGGTCTAACATAGAGAGGATTTTCGCACTCTGGCTGCTTCACCACCACACGTGCTTTGAGAAGTCTCTGTACCCCTTGTACAAAAACCTGTCCCTGCTCTCCAGCCAAGTTTTTCTCCATCCAACACTCCCTGTGGGTTTTCAGAGCAGCCTGGGTTTTTCTGCTGCATTTTTCTAGCTCTTGCTGCCCTTCCATCTTCAGGCATTTTCCTTTCCCCAAAGCCAACCAGCTCTGTGCCTTCTACCCCTGGCAATCTGCAGTAATCTGCAGAACCCCTGTGTATTTTTGTATTGCAGTCAATCCATTGCATGCCCACTCCTGCAGTGTACAGAAAGGTGTGACGAGAGAGATGAGCAGGTGAGATCCCATGCAGACCAGAATAAAGCTCTTGCATGCGTATTTGTGATAAACCCACCCAAAGCGCATTCTGCCACTGTTCCAGTGTCACCGTTACTGTGAAGGGAATTTGTGAATAAATGCTCAGATTGGTTATAACTCTACGCTTGCTGTGAAATGAGTTGTGGAATTTCTCATTAAGGGTTTATTGTGTCAGTAATTTAAATGTGACTTGTCTGAAAGAGAAGAAATGCTACCTTTTATTTACCTTCTGTGAGGATATACAATGGGATACGTTTTTGAGTGTGTTGTGGCCAAGAAACATGCCTTATGTTGCTTGTCACCCCTTTGTCAAGTTTGAGATTATTAACAAAGTGTTTCTGGTGGAAAAATAAATTAAACTGCAGTGCTTCACCCTTTCTGCATCCTCCAAATGCAAGAAAGCTGTGACTGTGCTACCCATGTCAACGCCACTTTGCCAGAAGCAGCTTTTCCTCTCTGCTCCGCGTTGTGCAAAGCCTCTTCAGAATGGTTGCATTGTACCAGTCTGTGTACGGCCTGAATAAACACATTTCTTCTGTTTGGGAAAGCCCTGCGTCTTTTTGTGGTGCATGCACACATTTTGTTTGTCTTAACATATCTGAAAGGCTTTTCTGTTGCCAGCAGCTGCAGCTCATAAATGTGGCTGCTTAGACAAAATTTGGGCGCAGATTGATTTTTTAGAGATGTTAGGTGGCTTCTGGAGGAGACATGTGGGAGAAATGACCCAGAACTCAGTGCTGGGTCCAGCCCTGTTCAATGTCTTCATGAATGACCTGGATGAAGTCATTGAGTGCGCCCTTAGCAAGTTTGCAGATTACACTAAGCTGGGTGGAAGTGTCGATCTGCTGGAGGGTAGGGAGGCTCTGCAAATGGATCTGACCAGGCTGGATTCATGGGCCAAGTCCAACAGCATGAGGTTTAACAAGGCCAAAAGCCGGGTCCTGCACTTGGGGCACAACAACCCTACGCAGAGCTACAGACTAGGAGAAGTCTGTCTAGAAAGATGCCTAAGGGAGAGGGACCTGGGGGTGTTGGTTGACAGCAACTGAACATGAGCCAGCAGTGTGCCCAGGGGGCCAAGAAGGCCAATGGCATCCTAGCTTGGATCAGAAACAGTGTGACCAGCAGGTCCAGGGAGGTTCTTCTCCCTCTGTACTCGGCCCTGGTGAGACCGCTCCTTGAATCCTGTGTTCAGTTCTGGGCCCCTCACAACAAGAAGGATGTTGACGCTTTAGAGAAAGTCCAGAGAAGAGCAACAAAGCTGGTGAAGGGGCTGGAGAACAGGCCTTATGAGGAATGGCTGAGAGAGTTCTGCCAGTGCCCAGTGACCCTTTCTGTGAAAAACTTCCTCCTAATGTCCAGCCTAAATCTCCCCTGGTGGAGCTTGAGGCCATTCCCTCTTGTCCTGTCCCCTGTCACTTGGCAGAAGAGCCCAGCTCCCTGCTCTCTACAACCTCCCCTCAGGTAGTTATAGAGAGCAATGAGGTCTCCTCTCAGCCTCCTCCAGAATAAACACCCCCAGCTCTCTCAGACGTTCCTCATCGGGCCTGTTCTCCACACCCTTCACCAGCTTTGTTGCTCTTCTCTGGACTCGCTCCAGAGTCTCAACATCCTTCTTGTGCTGAGGGGCCCACAACTGAACACAGGATTCAAGGAGCGGCCTCACCAGTGCTGAGCACAGAGGGAGAATAACCTCCCTGGACCTGCTGGTCACACCGTTTCTGATCCAAGCCAGGATGCCATTGGCCTTCTTGGCCCCCTGGGCACACTGCTGGCTCATGTTCAGTCAGTTGTCAACCAACACCCCCAGGTCCTTCTCCTCCTGGCAGCTTTCTAGACAGGCTTCTCCCAGTCTGTAGCTCTGCATAGGGTTGTTGTGCCCCAAGTGCAGGACCCGGCATTTGGCTGTGTTAAACCTCATGCCGTTGGACTCAGCCTATGGATCCAGCCTGTTCAGATCCCTTTGCAGAGCCTCCCTACCCTCCAGCAGATCCACACTTCCACCCAGCTTAGTGTCATCTGCAAACTTGCTAAGGGTACACTCAACGCCTTCATCCAGGTCATTGATGAAGACACTGAACAGGGCTGGACCCAGTACTGAGCCCTGGGGAACCCAGGAACTGGGCTCCAGCTGGAATTGACTCCATTTCCCACCACTCTCTGGGCCCGGCCAGCCAACCAGTTTTCCATCTGGGAGAGTGTGCCCCTGTCCAGGCCAGAGGCTGACAGTTTCCGTAGCAGAATGCTGTGAGAAACTGGATACACCTGGATAATGGGGTCCCCGCTTCCCGATCCCTGGTTTCTGGGTGCTCCCTCTCCATTCCCCTTTGCCCTTCCCTCCCTACGCCCCCCCCCCCCCCCCCCCCATATCTCCTCAGTGGTTTCTCCCTCCCTCCCGCGCCCGTTGAGCGGGGCGCGCGCGGGAATTGGCGGGCGCGGGAAAGGGCTGCAGTGGTGGGCGGGGCCGCATTGGCCGGGGAGGCGGGAAAGCGGGAAAGCAGGAGGGAGGATGAGGTGGTGTCAGGGAGCTCCCAGGGCTTTGGCTCGATGGGGTTCGCCGGGCAGAGGTGAGGCGTCAGCGCTGCCGCCCTGCTGCCAGGACGGCGCTGGGATATGAGGGGGTGATGGGTGGCGGAGGAGAAGAGGTTTCTGGTGAGGGGAAGGGGTGCCCTGTGAGGAGAAGAGGAGGACTTGTTACAGAAACTGTGTGACCAGCAGGTCCAGGGAGGTTATTCTCCTTCTGGACTCAGCACTGGTGAGACTGCTCCTCGAATCCTGTGTTCAGTTGTGGGTCCCTCACCACAAGAAGGATGTTGAGGCTCTGGAGCAAGTCCAGAGAAGAGCAACGAAGCTGGTGAAGGGGCTGGAGAACAGGCCTTATGAGGAACGTCTGAGAGAGCTGGGGATGTTTAGCCTGGAGAAGAAGAGGCTGAGGGGAGACCTCATTGTTCTCTACAACTCCCTGAAAGGAGGTTGTAGAGAGGAGGGAGCTGGGCTCTTCTTCCAAGTGCCAGGGGACAGGGCAAGAGGGAATGGTCTCAAGCTCCACCAGGGGAGATTTAGGCTGGACATTAGGAAAATATTTTTCACAGAAAGGGTCATTGGGCATTGGAATAGGCTGCGCAGGGTGGTGGTTGATTCACCTTCCTTGGAGGTGTTTAAGGAGCGGGTGGATGAGGTGCTGAGGGACATGGTTTAGTGTTTGATAGGAATGGTTGGACTTGATGATCCGATGGGTCTCTTCCAACCTGGTGATTCTATGATTGTGTTAGCCTCAAGTCCCCTTAGGGTAAGATGAGAGTTGTTTTGGGAGGCAAATGTTTTCTTGGTGTGGTGATGGGTGTGGAAGAATGACTGCTAATACTTTACTATACAAACAGATGTTCTACCGAGTTACTAAAATCTCTGCAACCTGCTATTTAAAATGCATCATTGAGTTCATACTGCTGGGAGGTTGCTTATGAGTGTCACCTTCCCACTGCACTATTTCAAGTTAGCAATTTGAAGAAGGCCTTACAGATATTTCTAGCTTTATTAACATTTTGAGTGTGCTTGGCAGCTGTTAACACATTGTTGAAACCTTTCAGATCTTCAGGTGGTGTTTGAATACTGCACTGATGAGAGTCACAGAGTAGTTTTTAAGAACCTGTTTTCCTGCAGGATAGTTTTCTCCAGTGTTTTCAGCACAGAATTTGGCACCTTTCATCACCTTTCACAGCCACTGCTGAAGCCTTGCTCTCCATGCTTCTGGGCTCATTTTGGATGTTACTTTGGGAGGAAGGTGTAGCTACTACTGCTTCTAGCAGCTTTTTTAGAAAATCCATTTTCTGCTGGATGGTAGCAATGAGACACACTGGGTTTTGACTTCAGACAATTCTCTCACCCCTTTGTGGTATTTTGCTTTTACGCAGACTCCGAGCACTTCAGAACAGACTTTCTTGTTTCTTCTGTAACACGCTGTTCCTGAGCTAGCAGAAATAATTTATGCCTAAAATGTTTTGTGGATTTGTGTCTGGATATCCTCTCTTTCTTTGTCTTGCCCATGTGTTGCTGTCCAGTCTCAGATATGAGGGGTGGGCCCTGGGTCCTTCCTGTAAATTTAGGGACCTTCCTCCCCTCCCTAAGCTGATTAAACTAAAAAATAACACCAGTAATTGACCTAAAAGATATTTATTGATTCCTTACCCCAAGGCATCAATGCTGAAAGGATTCTTCCAGGATAGTGGATATGCAAATGGCCGTCTTCGAGAGTATTATTTATGGTTTCTGTGAGCCTGTGCAGTAGTGCTTCTAGGAGGGTTTTGGAACTGAGTTTGGGGGTGCTGCTGATTCAAAGTGGGGGTTCTTGGGGCAACAAAGTGCTGGTGGGCTGCTTGTCAGAGTGAGATAAGGTGTCGAAGGGCAATGCCTCTGCTGCAGTCTCAACCATAATTTAAAGTAACCAGAAAGAATCCGTCTTGTACGCCGATCCAAGCACTACTCACATCAATAAAATTACAGCTGCCATAATGCTGTTCCAAAAACTTGAGTGTGGAAATAGATGTAAAAGCTTCCTACATCATTTTTATATATACTGTCATTCTCAAATTATGCAGACTTGTAGGAGCTGCAGGAGAATAGTTGCTGTGTCTCAAATGCTGTTTAAGGCACGGGTAGATGAGGTCCTGAGGGACATGGTTTAGTGTTTGATGGGAATGGTTGGACTCCATGATCTGATGGGTCTCTTCCAACCTGGTTATTCTATGATTCTATGAAATGCTGTTAAAGCTTTGTGGAGAGAAGCCTGAGGGAAAATAGCAATAATGTAAACAAAGCCTGAGGTTTTTAGGGAGGGGTGGCCTTGTTTTGTTTCACTGCTGTGTCAGGAAAGCTGGAATATGCTTAATACTGGGGGAAGGTTCCGTACTTTGTGGAGCTCTGCAGTGTATCTTAGCAGTGCTGCACTGATAGAAGTGAGCGAAGGACTTAACAGAACAAGGTGCTGTTTCTGTAACTTGGTGTAAAAGAAAATTTCGGAGCAAGTCACAGAATCACAGAAGTCATTAGGGTTTTTTTCCCTCCTCCCTTTTAGGATCTTTTTGTCTGTATTCTGCCTGTATTAAGTAACTGAAGAAGTTAAGACTAGTTTCCTGGTTTCTACTGTAACACTTCTAGTTGTCTCATAGGAGGTTTCTCATATTTAGTAAGATGGATTTTGGGGTCATCTTCTTTGACAGGGTGAACAAGGTATTTTTAGATTTAACTCTGAATTAAGTGTGTCTTGATGAGCAACTTGAGACTTAGTTTGAAAAATTTAGTTGGAACTTGTTAGCCCTTTCTACTCTCTTTTATTCTGGTGTGGAGGGTTTGTAAGACGAGTAGGCTGTTGATGGACTGCACCTCCCAGCAACTGAATTATATTATACCTTTTTTCTTCAAAAAATATGAAAATGACTATTCCACTGCCTCTTTGTTTCTTAATTTGCTTAAGTGGTATTTCTTCATTGTTCTAATAGCGTTGAAAATATAGTGATGTGAGGAGGGATTGGGGTTTATCGTCTGAGTTAAGAGTTGTGGGAAAACAATGACTTTATGAAGGAATAACGTGTAAAAGGTGATAAATGAAACTGTCAGTGAGGTATTTGACAGTGAGGAGAAGGTCAATCAGTGCAACACTTGATCATAAAAGAAAGCTTTTAACTGAAATAAGCCTCTATTTTTAATTCTCCTTACAGGAAGCAGAGGGCTTGACTTGCCCACAGTGCTAGTCTTCTGTAGTTACTTAGATGAGCCAAATGAAATGGGTAGTAGGAACAGAAGTGGCAAATGTGTCATGACTGCTGCCAAAACCTCTTCATTCCAGGGAATTATTGTTTCATGTTGAATTACCAAACCCCTAGAAGTACAAGGGGTGACAAACTTGTCATAAAGCCTCTTACACTATTAAATGCAAGGTTGTTCTAACCCGTTGCAGTTAAAATTTCCTTCTCGATTGTTTCCTGTGATTACAGATTAAATTGTTTTGGAAGGATGTGACCACCTGAGAATAATTGCTTAGAAATTGCTTCTAGTGTGGGAAGGAGGAGAAGGTGCATTTCAGAACCCACACACTTTTCTTCTTACCTATCTGAGAAGCATTTCCTGACTTTTAAAAAAAAAAAAAAGGAGAGAGTTCCTAAGGCTCTCAGTTGCAGTCCTGGATCCCGAACTGTGTAGCTATTGCACAATAGAGGAAAGACTACAATTCCCATAGTACTTCCACATACTGGTACTCCAGTGACATCAGACATTACATGGCTGAGGCTGGTTGTAAAGCAAGAAGACCAAAAATGTAAGCTTGGTGTTTCTTTCGCTTCTGGAGCGGGGCCTGTGGAGTGTGAAGTCTTTGCTTATTACGGGAGGATTTCAGTGGCTGCAGAGGAATTTGTAAGAGTGCATATCTGAAGAAAACATGAGGTGATATTTAAGGGCAAGCAATCTGTGCTGTTTCTCGTAGTGTTGGTACAGCTTAGACTTCTCTGTTTAGGAATAGCTGTGTGGAGTTATTGCTTAATGCCAGTGCTGCTAGTTTCTCTCGAGGGACCAGTTCCTTGCCCACAGCCTGAAATCCGCTTGCTTCTTTTTGCTGTTTTTGTCCTGCAGCTTCAAGGGGTGGCGGAGAGACGCTCTCCACAGCCTGGCAACAGTTTCTGTGTGCATATAGTAACTGAAGTGTGTAGCGTGTGTCCCGTGGCAGCGATGTTAGGGAAGTAAATGAGGTGCGGCAGCGCTGGCTGGACACAGTGCAGGCTACGCCACTGGACTTGAAAGTACAGGGCTCAGCTGCTGCTGCAGTGCTCTAGTGTGTACAACTGGCATATTTGAGTGCCTCTGCTACCTTTGCTTCCCCCGTGGCCTGTGTCGGTGGGAGGATTGTGTGCAGGGAACGGCTGATGATAGCATCTGTGCAGGTTTGTCTCGGTGGAAGTTGATTCTCGCAGCACGTTGAGGTTTATGGGGGTTTTGTTCTTCGGGAGAGATGTTAGTTGTCTGGAGTAATACTGATGCTTTAGAAAACTGGAAAACAATCGAGCAAAGTGATTTCTGCAGTGTAATATTGGCTTAGGTTCTGAAGTGCTGCACTTCAAAAGTAAGTGGAGTGATTTATTCACCTGATAGCACCCAGCCTGTCAAGTGAGTGCCTGGCAAATAGTTCTCCAAACACAAATGTCTCTTTATGTTGATCACCAGTCTTCTCATAGGGACAGTAAAGAGGGACCCAAGAAGTAGATGGGAAACTTGGGAATACTTGCTGTTGTCGTTTTGCTGAGAAATGGAATAACTTCTCAAGCAGGTAATAGATCCCCTTTAATTTATCTTTAGAAACAGGCTGCATCTGTTAAAAGGCATCATGACGGTGCTTGCTCAAGTCTGCAATCTTGAAGACATCTGCTTAGTACTTGAATTTTGTAAAGCAAGGAGCTAGTCAAGTGGGAAAAGCAGCTTTACAACTAGTGTTGGGAGTCTAATGAAATTAAGGTACAGCTCTCTATATAATGATGTACAGTGTATACAGATCCTTGTGCAGCTGATGAAAAAATTCCTATTTGGCCACGAGTGCTGATTCATAACTTCAAAAAGGTTGTTTTTACACATTCAGTAATGGATGTCAGTGATTTTGTTTGTTTAAAAATATACTTGGAAAGATGTTATGTTTAGTGGAGTTTAAATTGTGTGGGATAGTCCATCTGCCCAAATGAATCTGGAAAAATACTTTATATCTTCAGTTGGGATTCTGTATTTTTAAATAAAAAGATCTATGCTGAGGGTATACTGATACCAGTAATCTTGTTTTACAGCACCATATGTTTGAAAGGTTGTTTTCTACAACTCGTGCACTTAAACTGCCTTTGAATTAGTTGACTCTAAAGTGAGCAGAAGCTCAGTTAAACTTCATAGCTGTTTGTTTAACAGTCCCTGGTGTTTCCCTGCTCTGCCCAGAGATAATGGAGTGTGATACATGGTACAGGTTATAAGGGAAGTGGATTATATAGAGGTGGATGGTATTAAATTCCCTTTTATTTCTGTGGAGTCTGTAATGAATAGAGATGTGTTACTCATACTTAAACGCTGACTAGATAGTTTGAAGAAACCATTTCATGTTGACAACCCTATGCAGAGATACAGACTAGGAGAAGTCTGACTGGAAAGCTGCCAGGAGGAGAAGGACCTGGGGGTGTTGGTCTACAGCGACTGAACATGAGCCAGCAGTGTGCCCAGGGGGCCAAGAAGGCCAATGGCATCCTGGCTTGTATCAGAAACGGTGTGACCAGCAGGTCCAGGGAGGTTATTCTCCCTCTGGACTCAGCACTGGTGAGGCCGCTCCTTGAATCCTGTGTTCAGTTGTGGGCCCCTCACCACAAGAAGAATGTTGAGGCTCTGAAACGAGTCCAGAGAAGAGCAATGAAGCTAGTGAAGGGTCTGGAGAACAGGCCTTATGAGGAACATCTGAGAGAGCTGGGGTTGTTTAGCCTGGAGAAGAGGAGGCTGAGGGGAGACCTCATTACTCTCTCCAACTACCTGAAAGGAGATTGTAGAGAAGAGGGAGCTGGGCTCCTCTCGCAAGTGACAGGGGAAAGGACAAGAGGGAATGGCCTCGAGCTCTGCCAGGGGAGGTTTAGACTGGACATTAGGAGGAAGTTTTTCACAGAAAGGGTCATTGGGCACTGGAACAGGCCACTCAGGGAGGTGGTTGATTCACCTTCCCTGGAGGTGTTTAAGGGACGGGTGGATGAGGTGCTGAGGGACATGGTTTAGTGTTTGATAGGAATGGTTGGACTCGATGATCCGGTGAGTCTCTTCCAATCTGGTGATTCTATGATTCTATGTTTTGCTCTGTTGTGTAATGCAAATGGATGAAGCTGGGGAAAGGGCATGTGGTGCAGAGTGCAGGCATGACAGTAGGCAGCAGGGACCTGATAATCTGCTTTTCACTGCTGGTTTTGGATAGCAGTGTGTAGCAGGACCCAGCCTTGCCTGTGTCATTGACAGAAGGAAGCTCTGGGTCTCAAGAGGGAGTGGAGCCCTTAAGTGGTGCAGTCCCAGGTACTCAAGGACTGTTTTTTCCTATCGTGATGAATGTTCAGTTCTGCGGCAGATGTGTGCCTGTGAGCAGGATCATGGAGGGAGCTTAGCTCCTTGCATGGTACATATGTTCCTGTGTGATGTATCTGTCTGTGTGACAGGATAAAGCCAGAGAGAGGGATCTTGCCAGGATCCAAAGTGCCACACAGCGCAGCTGACTTACCTGCTCTGGGACTCCATGTGACCTGTTGTCAGCCACTCTTGTATCTGCTGAGCTGTTTTGTCATGTGGAATCTCACAGCAGTAAAGCGACGTCATCACTGGTCTGTGAGTGTGTGAGACGGAGGTGGGAGTGGAGGGGCAGTGGGAGGAGCAGCGAGGGGGAACCAGAAATGAATTTCGTGCATAATAAGTACAACTTTGACAGACTTGGTAATGACTGCCTTTTTCTTTTTCCCTTTTTTTAATTGTTTTTTAAATAGGCTAAGTCTGTCCTTAGGAATCTAAATTTCTGCTTGCACGGCAATGCTGCATCCTTCAGAGAAGAGAACTTGTATAGCGATTATAAGGACATGGTCAAACAAAGTGCCACCCCTGGTCGTTACAAGTCACAGGTGAGTCCAAAAAAGGGAGTAAACGTAGGTAAACAGAAATAACTACCTGTATGATGTGTTGTTTTTTTCTAACTAGATTTTTTAAGTAAGTGTGTAACAAAAAAATTCAACACCTGAAGAGTATGTTACCTTACAGATGAAGCAGCTTTTGCTGTTTGTGTTGGTACAGGAGAGTAATCCTCTGTTTGTGGAAGTCTGCAGTTCCTCATGTAGTCTGGCTTGGAGTTTCTGTGGTCAAGGGCATTTGTGGGACTTCCCAAATAGTCTTCTGAACCATTGCTAGAGGATACCATGGACAAAAAAAATACTGGACTCGATCTGATAGGTCTCTTCCAACCTAGTTATTCTATGATTCTATTCTATGAAATGAATGTATCTCGATGCTAATGTTTAGAACAAGCAAAAGAATCATAGAATCACCAGGTTGGAAGAGAGCCACCGGATCACTGAGTCCAACCATTCCTAACAAACACTAAACCATGTCCCTCAGCACCTCATCCACCCGTGCCTTAAACACCTCCAGGGAAGGTGAATCAACCACCTCCCTGGACAGTTTCTGCCACTGCCCAATGACCCTTTCCGTGAAAAACTTCCTCCTAATGTCCAGCCTAAATCTCCCCTGGGGGAACTTGAGGCCATTCTCTCTTGTCCTGTCCCCTGTCACTTGGGAGAAGAGCCCAGCTACCTCCTCTACACAACCTCCTTTCAGGTAGTTGCAGAGAGCTATGAGGTCTCCTCTCAGCCTCCTCTTCTCCAGGCTAAACAACCCCAGCTCTTGTAGCCCATATTAACGGTAATTGGGCTGTAGAACCCATTTATTAAAGAAGTGCCTCATAAATCTACCTCTTCCCCCTGCTCCGCCTTAAGTAGCGCTTTTTTATATCATTTTGATCCAGCTGTCTAAGAGGGGTCTGACAGACCTGATTCCTTTTTCTCAGGAAAAATTTTCTTTGCTGAAGAGGAACATTTCTCTTTGTTGCTGCAGCAAACCTTTTAGATTATAGGAAATTGGGATACAGAAGGAACTCTCCAGTAATCTAGCATTTTCATGCTTTTTTCCCTGATATTTTGAGACAACTCAATAACTGACCTGTTTTTTTCCCTTGGTTTTAGTTTTTGACCTCTTCCTGTCACCTGTTTGCTTCTGGTATTGTAGTTGCCCAGGCAACTCAAGAAGGCAATTTATAGAATTCTAATTTATTTTTTTTTACCCGCAAGTTTCAGAGAATTACCAGCCATGCATCCTGAATATGTTAACTGGTTTCAATGTGCTGTGGATTGAGATAGCTGTAGGTAGGAGTTATTAGAAGTCTTAAGACAAAACCTTAAAGCTTTTTTTCAAATAAAATGAACAGGAAATATTTATCCTGATAACAAATTGGAGAACAGTACACTCAATATAGACATAATAAAACTATGCAGAACCATTATTTACTGTTGTTATGACAGATATTTATAAAAAGCATCTGCGAGCAGTGCTCTGTCAGTTTCTGCAGGTTTTGGATAGCTGACTGTAAAAAGGCTTTTTCCTAATTTAACTCAAATGCTTTTTGGAAACCCAAGAACTTTCTATCACATGGGACTTCGTTGATAAAAGAAATTTCTTCTGATTATATAATGAGGCAAATATTTAGCTCTTATTACATCCTTTTAAGATTGTAATGTATACTCTCAGAGAATTGTTAGTCTGCTGTAGACTGTTCTCGCCTCTGAGAGGATGAGAGTAAAACCAGTGTGTATCAGCACAGGGAGGCCACAAAATTGATTGGAGAGCTGGACCACCTCCTGTATGAGAGGACAGGCTGAGAGAGTTTGGGTTGTTCAGCCTAGAGAAAACAAGGCTCCGGAGAGACCTTATAAGAGCCTTCCAGTACTGCCAAGGGGCCTACAGGAAAGCTAGGAACGAGCTCTTTATCAGGGAGGGACCTTTAGTGGAGGTGTTGGAAAGATGTCTTTTTGCTGTGGGGGTGGTGAGACCCTGGCACGTGTTGCCCAGAGAAGTCATGGGTGTCCCATCCCTGCAGGTGTTCAAGGCCAGGTTGGACGGGGCTTTGAGCAATTTGATCCGGTGGAAGATGTCCCTGCCTGTGGCAGGAGAGTAGACCTGGGTGATCTTTGAAGTGCTTCCAACCAAAATGCTTGCATGATTCTCTAATGCTATAGTTTAGCAAGTTACCTCAGTTATACATAAAGTCACTGCAAACATTTTCTGCAGTTGGCATAATGTAGTGGTCTCTGGAAGTCCCTAGAACTCCCTCCAATCTGCTTAAGGGACATTTGCTGCTCTGTCAGCAGCTGTTACCATCTCAGAATAGGCTCTTACTGCCTTGAACTCTTTCCAGTACACGGCTGGCAGGACAAGAATCAAAACATTTCCAGTAATGAGAAATAAATAATGCTTGAGTCTTCAGCTGTATTCACAATGCTGCAAAATCTTGGAACAGAAGATTCTCAGAAGATCCTAGATCTCTGCCTCCTGGTGGCCCATCTCGAGCAGCAGTGGTGAGGCAGAAGCCTCTCTCTGGCGGAAGGTTGTCTGGTATCTGTGTAGGAAGGTACATTTGGGGCACACTGGCTCTTCTGTTTGTCCTTGGCAGTGCTCACGACCTGACTGCGTGAGGGCCTGAGCAGCCTGCTCTGAGAAGCAGCCTCGACTCCAAGGACTCTGAGGTCTCTGCCACGCAGGATTCTCTATTCCCAACACAATTTACTGTTCAAATCTTTGCCTGAAATCTGTAGTTTTCATCTGCCTCTGCATGCCTGGCAGCTGGGCTGGCTTGGCGCTTGACTGGGGAATGGGAGGATAGCAGGGAGAGGAGGGAGTAGCAGCCTCCCTCAAGGTCTCTGCCTTTGCTGCTGGAGCAGGTGAATATCTACGTAACAACAGCAAATCCTTGGCACACAGCCTTGGCCAAGCAGGAGCACAAAGGAGCCAGGAGCCAGCAAAAAGTGAGTTGGTGTGTAGTGGAGCATGGGACTCGTGTCACAGATACCATAACAATATCAATGCCCAGCAGCTTTAATACTCTTTAGTTTCACATATATTTATAGTTGAAATATTAACCTTGTACTGATGGACTTCTGCTTGTTTATTTTTGCCTCAAAAGAAAATAGAAGAGCTTCTAAATACAGAGAACTCTATGAGGCTTTTGGAAATAGTGAAAGGTTTTGATAACTGCTTCCATTTACTTACTCCTCAGTTGTGATTAGCTTTTCGAAGAAGTTAGAACCACTCTGCTTGTGTTTGAAGATAAGATGCGACTCTCATAAGTGTTAGATGTCTTGGAAAAAAGTGTGTTCACTTTTGTGTGCAGGGAGAGAGTTTGGTAGGTGCCTATTTCATTTTACAGGAAAGAACAGAATCTGTCTTATTACACTTCGAAAACATATCTATTGAGATTAGGTATCTAGGATTTAATTTTGGCAAGTTGTTTTTGTTGTTGTATTGAGAGGTAATTTAGTAAGAGCAGTGGCTTTCCCATGATTTCAGGGTGGAAATAATGAAGTAAAAGCCCTGCTGAGGATTGAAAGAGTTGTGGTATAGTTTTTTTTGGAGCAGCCTTTCATTTTTAGATTTTTTGAGGCTGGAGTTCTGAGTGGAACTTGTTTCTGCTGGCAGCCCTTTCTTTGCAAAGGCAGCTATGGAGGTTCTGTAGGAGACAATGGGCTGTTTAATCCCTTTCCTTTTTTTACTGTAATTGTCATTCTACTTCATTAAATACGAAGTAAATTCTCGTTGTGCTTCATAGATGAGCTACTAGCAGACTCCAGAGTTTTGGCAGGTCTGGGTGAGGAGGCCGTATCTAGGGTACATGAAGTACCTCTGCTGCTGATCTTTAGTCACATTGTCCTAAACAACTCGCATTAGCAGTGATTAATGGCTCTGAAAATAAAAGATAAACCCATTCGTTACTGATGCTATTTTTAATCTATGCAAAAGTATTTTATACTCTAGCCAAGGAGCATGATTTATCTCTGTGGCTGCTTTGTAGACTGAACTAGACCAGGGCCCAGGTGCTGGGTGGGCTTGTTGATACTGCTAAACTGTTGCTAAACCTGTGGCCTTGGTCAGTTGCTGCTTTCCTAAATGATACTGTGTGTGATTTCAAAGCCATTTGTAGCAGATTAATTTAAATACCACCCGCCTCCTCTTCTGCAGGGTAAGAGTTCACCTGTATCACGCAGCACTTGCAAGGCCATTTATGCTTTGGGCCAGGAGGTTCTTGTCTCTTCTTGAATGATGCAGGTATTGATGGTGTTTGTATGGAATGTTACAGATTGTGTGTTTAGCCTTTGCAGCACTATAGTACCTCTAATTCTGTTATTTATCTGGAGTCCTGTGTCCAGTTCTAGAATCCCCAGCACAGGAAGGATATAGAACTGTTGGAATGGGTCCAAAGGAGGTCACAAGATAATTTGAGGGCTGGAGCACCTATAATATTAGAACAGGCTGTGCTTGGGTTCTTTTTTCGGTTCTGGGCCCCTCACCACAAGAAGGATGCTGAGGCTCTGGAGTGAGTCCAGAGAAGAGCAACGAAGCTGGTGAAGGGGCTGGAGAACAGGCCTTATGAGGAACGGCTGAGAGAGCTGGAGGTGTTTAGCCTAGAGAAGAGAAGGCTGAGGGGAGACCTCATTGCTCTCTACAACTACCTGAAAGGAGGTTGTGGAGAGGAGGGAGCTGGGCTCTTGTCCCAAGTGACAGGGGACAGGACAAGAGGGATGGCCTCAAGCTCTGCCAGGGGAGATTTAGGCTAGAGATTAGGAGGAGGTTTTTCACGGAAAGAGTCATTGGGCATTGGAACAGGCTGCCCAGGGAGGTGGTTGATTCACCTTCCCTGGAGGTGTTTAAGGGATGGATCGATGAGGTGCTGAGGGACATGGTTTAGTGTTTGATAGGAATGGTTGGACTCGATGATCTGATGGGTCTCTTCCAACCTGGTGATTCTGTGATTCGTCCTGGAGAAAAGAAGGCTCCAGAGAGACCTTATAGAGATCTACCAGCACCTGGAGGGAGCCTACAAGAAAACTAGGGAGGGACTTTTTCAAAGTGCATGGAGTGATAGGACCAGAAGAAATGTCTTTAAATTGGAATGGGAAAGATTTATAGTAGATGTTAGGAAGAAATTCACCATGAAGGTGGTGAGGCAGAGGCATGGGTTGCATAGTGAGGTTGTCGCTGCCCCCTCCTTGGAAGTGTTCAAGGCCAGGTTGGATGGGACTGTGAGCAGCTTCGTCTGGTGGGAGTTGTCCCTGCCAAAGGCAAAGGGCTTGAACTGGATGGGCTTTAAGGTCTCTTTCAACCCAATCTATTCTGTGTTTTGTTTGGATGCATAGAACAAGTTTGTAGCAACTGATCAGCCTTAAAAACTTCCTTTATGTTAAAAAAAATCGCTATAGGGTTATTCTGTCCTGCTTGTGGTTGTAGCGCACTTGGAAGGTGGTATTTCTTTACTACTTTTTTAGAGAAGGCCTATGAAGGTAGATCTTCAGAGTCTGTGACAGTTTTCACTAAGCCAAGTTCAAACTGAGGATTTGTCATAAGCAAGATTGCACTGTTCTGCCTGTGAGAAAAGATGAGAGGGAGAAAAATTAACTTGGCATTTTCTCCCTTAAAAGGATGGGGCATGAAAGAGTGAAATGATCAACACTGGAGTTTATTTCTTTTAGTTTATGTAGATGTAAACAACTTCTAGAAAGTTTTAGGTATAAACAATGTTTCAAGTGGCTCTAGGCGGTGTATTTCCCTTCAGCTTGCCAGTTTCTGTTGGTGTGTTCAGGGTCTGAGAGGTATTTCACCAATAGGAGGGACATTCTGTCTAATTTACAGAAAAAGTAGTTACCTAAATGACATGTAACCAAAGTCAGAAAACTGATTCTATTTTAACTTAAATCAGAACATTCCATTCTTTGCAGTAGTGACTACTTCTTGTATCAAATATGAGGACTGAGTTGCCACTGTAGCATCGTTTCTTCCTTTCATGTGGTGTTATTTAGCCTTTTCAGGAATTTGATAAGTGCATTATTATAGTTATTTTAATTTATTATGCTTGGGGTTCTTTTAGCTGGCTTTTTGTACTTATTCCGGCTGTATTTATAATCATAGAATCATAGAATCACCAGGTTGGAAGAGACCCACCGGATCATCGAGTCCAACCATTCCTATCAAACACTAAACCGTGTCCCTCAGCACCTCGTCCACCTGTCCCTTAAACACCTCCAGGGAAGGTGAATCAACCACCTCCCTGGGCAGCCTCTGCCAGTGCCCAATCACCCTTTCTGTGAAAATTTTTTTCCTAATGTCCAGCCTAAACCTCCTCTTGTGGAGCTTGAGGCCATTCCCTCTCGTCCTGTTCCCTGTCATTTGGGAGAAGAGCCCAGCTCCCTCCTCTCCACAACCTCCCTTCAGGTAGTTATAGAAAGCAATGAAGTCTCCTCTCAGCCTCCTCTTCTCCAGGCTAAACACCCCCAGCTCTCTCAGCCCTTCCTCATAAGGCCTGTTCTCCAGCCCCTTCACCAGCTTTGTTGCTCTTCTCTGGACTCGCTTCAGAGCCTCAACATCCTTCTTGTCGTGAGGGGCCCAGACCTGAACACAGTATTCAAGGAGCGATCTCACCAGTGCTGAGTCCAGAGGGCGAATAACCTCCCTGGACCTGCTGGTCACACCATTTCTGATCCAAGCCAGGATACCCTTGGCCTTCTTGGCCACCTGGGCACACTGCTGCCTCGTGTTCAGTCAACCAACACACCCAGGTCCTTCTCCTCCAAGCAGCTTTCTAGACAGACCCCTCCCAGTCTATATGAACGATGTGACAGAAGTTAATTTTATCCTCACAGTCCTTAAAAAATTCTTACTCTCCATCCTCAGCAGCTGGGTATCCAGAGTGCAGCACATCAGGCTCTTGGAGTAAGCTAGCTACACTTGTTTGTGCACTACCTTCTGAACTCTTCCTGCTGCCAGGTTGTACACACAGAACATCTGCCAGCAGCAGCTCTGCAAATTCCTCTTCCTTAACTTCTTAGCACTGCACCCTTCTGTCTCTCTCAGTAATGAGAGGCTTGGAACGAAGGACAAACAAACCTGCTTAACGGGAGAGTGTTGCTTGAGGTGTGAGGTGTGCATCATCACCTTTAATCTGTTGCTTTTGTTGAAAGCCTTTGTGACCAACACATCCAAGGGAAGGTGGGGATTGTTAAAACCCTCTGGGTTGTCTCAAGGCCTCAGAAGTAATCTTACTTATCTGTAAATATATTTGAACTGCCAGTCATTTACTCTGCAGTTTCTTTGTGTTCTGCCAGGCTTTGCCGTCCTTGTATTAACAGTGTGGTGGCAACTTAATGTGCTTTTGGGGGATGAAGGTAAAATGTATTAGTATTCATAAGGAAGCAAGTCCTATCTCCTTCGAAAACGTTTATTTTTTTAGTTGACCATCTGACCTTTTTATTTACCAAGAACATAACAAATTCAAATTGTTTCAGGAGGACAGATTGAAATACTTGAACTAATAGGCAACATCTTCAATGAAATATGGCTTGGAACAGGAAATTCCCTCAAGAGATTTTTTTTTTCTTTAACATGTAGTGGTGTTTGTGTTTATAAAATCTCAGTTCACTTAAGAACTGCTGCTGGAGTTTGATGGAGCAGATGCTGCTGAATTTTCACCTTAGGACGATTTGGTTAGTTCCTGGCCTTCTCAGGAAGGTCTGAAGTGCAGGCCTGGATGCCACAGGCAGCTCCAGTCTGCATCTGATCCCACAGCCTCTTGCAGCTACGGAAACATTTGGGGCTTTGGAGAGATAAGGGTTTTTTTTTTGTTGTTATGGGTGGGGTTTGGTTTTGTTATTGGCTTTAGGATCCTAAGGGGTTTTTTTGAGCCTCTCAAATGTTATTTTCAGAACCGCATGTACTCAGTCTTAACTGAATATTTTTACTTATGGGAATTAAAGAGCAGCTCGTTCAGTTCTCAGTCATAAAAGAGTTTTTTCAAGAAGGCTTAAGAGTTTAGTGCTAGTCAAACCTTGCAGAAGATAATCAACAAGTTTTGAGGTCCTGGGTGGTCAAGGTGACTGTTAATTGGCAATGTGGGCTTGCAGCAGAGGTGGCCACCTCTGTGCTGAGCTTTTCTCAGCAAGTGTGTAGCCAGAGGGGTGAACACTGCTATAATCCCCTCTGTTCTGCCCTTCTGTGACCACAGCTGGATACTGGCTCCAGTTTGGGGCTCACCAGTCCAAAAAAGGTACAGGAGTGAGTCCTACAGAGGCTCCAAAATGGTTTTGAACTGGAGAAGGAGATGCCTGAGGAGAGGCTGAGAGTCTGAAGAAGAGAATGGGAAGATCTTATAGGTGTGTGCAGCTGCTTTGTAGGAAATTACACAGAAGATAATCCAGATTATTTTCTATACTTTTTTTTTACACCAGGACAGCAGTTAGATCATAAAAGAATTTTCCTGAATTGGGGGTGGTAGGTTCTCAAAACTGAACTGGTCAAGTTTCTGAAGTAGCCTGAATCTGTTCTGAGCAGGGAACTAGGCTAGGTGAGTCCAGAGGTCCCTCGCAGCTCCAAGTAGGTTTCTGATATTCTGCTTAAACCTTGGTTCATCACAAGTTCTGATGTGGGAATTCCTAGTTGAAATACCTTCTGAGGTACGGTTCCCTTTGTTACTTCGACCTCCTGTTATTTATTCTTTGAATAAATAATTTATCAATAGGAGTCCTTTCTGGACCGGTACTTAGACAGATTACTTTCTTATCCACGTTTTATCTCTGTGAAGTTTACAAATGTCCCTCCCTGCTTACTATGAGGAATGTATTGTCATTTCATGGATAGCGTAGGGATAATTTCTCTTCCCTTTGTTTTCTCAGAAGGGAGGTATATGCCTGTGACATGTGCATTTCCAGTCATTTAGGCTAGAAGATTCTGAGCTTGTGAACGTGACACGCAAACACCTACAATGTCAAATCTGTAGATTATTGTACAGTAAGTAAGCTCTGTTATTGTTTATTTTTAGAAGATGCATACGTTTGTCAGATTTGGACTACTTTAAGGCAGGGGAGAGAACAAGTTTTAGCTTGTATTCTTTTGTCATAGCTATGTTTCATCTTCCTGAAAAGAAACTGAAGGTAAAGGTTTGCTTTGTTGCCTTTAATGCTTGTTTATGTAAATATCTACTGGTAAAAGTGCTTCCTTCTCTTCTCAATGTAGGTAAATAGCAAGAAACAAGAAATGGACACTCAATTGTTTTCCCCATTGTTAGGACCAATTACGAGTACTCCGCCTCCGCCGGAATCTTCCCATCTGTACAGCAACTGGTCAGCATGTGGAGAGGATATTGGCTCAAAAACTGCTTTTCAAGACTGCACAAAGAAACGGTATGAGCCTTCTTAGTATAACCCAATGGTGGTGTTCTGGAGGCCTGGAATTGTCACTGAGCAGAATAAATAGTGTTCTGGATCTTTTAAGAGGAGTTTCTGGGATAATTTGGAACTTAATAAGTTATCTTTGTGACAGTGGTTTCTGTAGAGGTGGGGGAAATGGTGGGGGGTCTGTGTCAGTGTGTGTGTGTGTGTGTTTATATGTAAAAACGTTTTAGAAGATGGGAAGAAATACAGGCCTTATGAGGAATGGCTGAGAGAGCTGGGGGTGTTTAACCTGGAGAAGAGGAGGCTGAAGGGAGACCTCATTGCTCTCTACAACTACCTGAAAGGAGGTTGTAGAGAGGAGGTAGCTGGGCTCTTGTCCCAAGTGACAGGGGACAGGATGAGAAGAAATGGCCTCAAGCTCCACCAGGGGAGATTTAGGCTGGAGATTAGGAGGAAGTTTTGCACAGAAAGGGTCACTGGGCACTGGAACAGGCTGCCCAGGGAGGTGGTTGATTAACTTTCCCTGGAGGTGTTTAAGGGACGGGTGGATGAGGTGCTGAGGGACATGGTTTAGTGTTTGATAGGAGTGGTTGGACTCAATGATCTGGTGGGTCTCTTCCAACCTGGTGATCCTATGATTCTAATGCTGCATTTAGGAAATGAAATGGGAAACTGCCATATGTGATTGAAAACTTCTTAAGGAAAAGAAACACTCTTCCTGTACCTTCCATTGTCCATTGCCATAGCTGATATTGATCTAATGATTACTTATTGGTAATGTAGAGTTTCCTGGAATAGGAACAATGCAGAGTGTGTTGGATGCAGGTCAAGCGAAAACGGTGTACATCTCTGCCACTGAGAACATAAATATGCATATAGCTGCTCTTGAAAATGTGCCAGCCTTCTTTCTTATTGCACCCTTGGTATAATGCACTCAAGTTTGATTTTACATAAAAAAGATAATTTTGCAGTTTTGTTCCCTCCTCTCCACAAGCTCCTTTCAGGTAGTTGTAGAGAGCAATGAGGTCTCCTCTCAGACTCCTCTTCTCCAGGATAAACACCCCCAGCTCTCTCAACCCTTCCTCATAAGACCTGTTCTCCAGACCCTTCACCAGCTTTGTTGCTCTTCTCTGGACTCACTCCAGAGCCTCAACATCCTTCTTGTGCTGAGGGGCCCACAACTGAACACAGGATTCAAGGAGCAGTCTCACCAGTGCTGAGTCCAGAGGGAGAATAACCTCCCTGGACCTGCTGGTCGCACCGTTTCTGATCCAAGCCAGGATGCCCTTGGCCTTCTTGGCCACCTGGGCACACTGCTGGCTCATGTTCAGTCAGCTGTCGACCAACACCCCCAGGTCCCTTTCATCGTGGCAGTTTTCCAGCCAGGCTTCTCTGAGTCTGTAGCTCTCCATAGGGTTGTTGTGCCCCAAGTGCAGGAGCCACCATTTGGCCATGTTAAACCTCATGCCATTAGACTCAGCCCGAGATTGAACTTCAGTGGGCCTTTTTGAGACTAAAATGATATTTCTTGATTTAGAAGTAATAGAATAATTTAGAAGTAGATAAACTGGAATCCTTGAGATGTTGACAAGATTGATCATATTTATACCCTGAAGGAGACAGGATTTGAAGAATTGTCTATAAAATGGTTACATTGATAGAAAAGAGAGGAAAATATTTTCCTGCTCCTGTCTCTTCATGTAACTGCTCAAGAAGTGTCTGGTGGTGTAAGAAGTTGAGAAAATTGGTCTAATTAATTTAGTCTATAGAATTCACAAATGCAGGAAAAGACTTCAGTATGTGGATGGTGAGAATACCTTAAATTCAGAACACTTAGCAGATGCTGTTATAATACATTGAAGGGTTAATGCTTTACTATTTCCCTGTTTTGTATAGGGAAAATACTTTAATTTAGGCATTTGCTTGTTTTTCAGGGCACCGATAAATCTTTCTTATTCTGGCAATGGCCCTGATATGCTTGGGCTTGTGTCGAGCATTTTAGAGGAGCCAAGCAAACCAGAACCAGTTACAGATTGGTAAGCTTGTTCTAAAGTTCTTATACGTTGCATGTTGGGTTTTATGTCCTTTTGTCACACAGATACAATGCGTGTTTTGAATTATTTCATGTAGCGAAGTAACAAAGATCTTATACACCTCCCTGAACTGTAGACGTATTTTTCTTTACTTTAATTGTCAGTTTGAAAAAAAAAACAACTGTTAGTAATGTAAGTTTTCTAAAATCTTTCATCAGCTTTTGAGTTAAAAAATTCTCATCGTAACCTGTAGGGAGTTGCTTGGATCCAGTCAAGTCTAACGTATCTAAGAAATCGTAATGAACACTGCAGTTCTGTACATACATAGAATGTACATTAGAAAACAGCTTTGATAGATTTCATACAGCATTTACTCAGCTGCAGCAGGAATGTTTCCCTCCTCTCATTTTTTGGAGTAGGCTTGTGAGCAGTTAGCTCACAAAGCAGTTAGGAAAAAAAAAAAAGCCGTTAGGAAAAAAAAAAGCAGTTAGAAATGTGACAGGGGGAATAACCCCAAGTTGTGAACTCTGTTTGTGTAAGAAATGTGTTGCATAATTACAGAAGGTTTGCTTATCTTTGTTACAGGAATTCTCTTTCAAGATTGTTTCCGCCTCTGTGGGCACCTGATTTTGGAAGCAACGGTGAATTCTCAGGGCTTTCTTCTAAACGTTCGGGTGAAAGTAAGGGTTTTTCAAACCTGATGGGTGCACAGGACTGCTACCGGGAGCGCTTGCAGAAGTCTCATGATGTGGAGATGCTCCACAGAGGTTTGGAAGATCTTCATTTCATAGAGTCTTGGCTTTCTCCCTCTGGCCCTTGCACTCAGACTGATAATATCCTGAAGAACGGGTACCCTGACAATTTTTCTTTGCAAAATAATAACACAATTCAGCAAGCAGGAGTTTTGTTTCAAAATGTGGACTCTAACCAGCGTTTGTGCAGTTATGACTACACGAGGTTGAATGGAGACTATGAAAAAATCGGAACCAATCTTAGCACTTTTTCTTCGCCAAACGGAGTGAAAAAAGGCACAAGTGTTCAGAAAGAGTACTGGAAAATGGAAAGAGTGAGAGGCAAAGTTATAAAAAATGATGTTCAAGAACAAAGCAAGTATTCCCCTGGTCTTTCCAATCAGCCTGTTAATGGTTCTTGGGATAAAGTGTCCCAGGACAACCACTTGTTTTCTAAGAGGTATGAAAACTTCACAGCTGCTCATAAGTTGCAGTCTGTTCATCCATCGCTACGTTTTTTCAGGCAACCCACTAAAGAAAACAATTTTTCTGGAGGGACAAATAGAAACCTGCAGGAAACCCACGTTCAAAACGGTCATCACAGCTTTACATTGGGGGATGCTGTTAATAATAATGACTGCAAGGTCCATATTAGTCCTAAAGAACACTCTCATAAGGTTTCTGAGTATGATTTATCTCTAAAAAATGTTATGCAAAATGGGAGCTTTTCATCATGTCATGGACACACGTGGCTGGATGGGAAAAGTGCGAGTCCGGCAGCTGCATCGGATATTGTGTATAAAAAGCAAGTGGTAACAAGTCCACAGTCGTCTTCAGGGGTTTCCACCATGTCAGGTGGTTCTCCCACCCATCAGTCTATGACACAATCATCTTACTACTCACAGATCTCACCTGTCCTCCCTTCAAGGAAAGATGGAAGGTTACAAATACCCAGTGGTGTTTCTGATAACTTGGGAGTTTCTAATTTCGTCTCAGAAAATCAGAAGCAGAAGAAACCGGTTGGGAGATCACGGCATGATTCATTGACTGATAAGGAGGGTCAATACCGTAAATTCCCCATTAATTTTCCATCTGACTGGTTAAGGCAACAGAATGCTGGAAGTGAGGACCCTGAAAAATACCACAGATTTCCAAGAAAGCAGACGCAAGAAAATGGTAACAAGGATGATAGAAGGGGCAGGAAGGATTGGATTCCTCATTTTGGATACACAGCCCCAAACCGTCAGCAGTTCAATGGGTTCCCAAAAAAACATGAACAGAGTGGTGGTAGCATGTCAGATTTCATCAATCCTGCGTTTCTTCAGTCTTTCCCATTAAAGTCTGATTTTAAACAAAACGCCAACTTCCCTCCATTTAATCGCCGTCTGTTTTCATCAGCTAATAATTTCAATTTTCCTCAGTCTCCATTTCCTTTCTCAGAACTCCTTGATCTGTTTCATTACGATGATTTTAACCACTTGAACCCCTTCCTCAATGATCTGTTTTGTGGGGAAATAGCTGCACCATGTTTTGCCTTTCCAACACCATTTAACAAGTACAGACCTCCAAGAAACCGCAGTGGACCTGCTAATGAGCTTCATATCCAGCTAGAGGAATGTTATGAGCAGTGGAGAGCTTTGGAGAAAGAAAGAAAGAAGGTAAAACACAACTGGCAATAACTTCCTGCCAAAGCTAGTGATTGCATGGAACAGTTTTATGGAGAGAAGGTTCCCCGGGCTGTTTCTTGTTTTGGGGAGGCAAGAATTCTGTTGTCGCATTGTTAGTTTTAAATACCTAATACACTAGCTCCAACGTCCGCTTTGAATATTGTGTTTGTGTTGTTTGGCCTGACAGCTTTTGAATTGTGTGCGACTCAGCTTCAGTTTCCTTCCCCTTAGGGCTGCTAACACTTTTCTCTGGCTGCCAGTGACATGAACAGGGCCACCCTTGCTGGGTAAAAAACTGGCTGGATGACCAGGTGCAAAGAGTGGTGGTAAATGGAGTTAAATCTAGTTGGAGTTTGCTCATAAGTGGTGTCCTCAGGGCTCAGCGCTGGGTCTAGTTCTGCTCAGACTCAAGTTGCATCAGGGGAGAGTTTTACATTGGGTCTTAGGAAAAGTTTCTGTACTTTTGAGTGTTGAAGTATTGACACAGGCTTCCCAGGGAACTGGTGGAGCCTCCTTCCCTGGAGGCATCCAAAAAACTTGTGTGCGTGGCACTTCAGGACGCGGATTTGCAGGCACAGTGGTGTTGGGCTGGCAGTTGGACTAGATCTTACAGGTTTTCTCCAGCCTCTATGATTCTATAGAAGTTGTACAGCTTTGAGTCTGAATGTGGCCATAAACTTTGAGCAGGGAATTAGAACTGAATTAGGGACTTTACTCTGATTTTTACAGCATCCGGTTGCACACCTAGACACATACTTGGGAACATTTTTCTTTAAATGTGGTCAGAAGTAAAGATAGAAAGCCTACTTCTAATGTATTTGAAAATTCTAAACAGCTCAAAAAATACGAATTTTATTATTGTATGAATTTCAACATTCACATTGGCTGTTTATTTCCGCTGCAGGCGGAGGCTGAACTTGCAAGGAACTTCCCAGAAGAGCGCATATCTAGCTCGAATAACACTCCCGTGTCCCGACTCCCTGCTAACCCATCACGTGTTGATCGTTTGATCGTTGACCAGTTAAGAGAACAAGCCAGGGTAAGCTGTCTTGGGCTGTAATTCCAGCATTTCGTTTTGGTTTTATGGTTGCTTATTTAATGGGGGCTAATAAATACTTATCAGTTTCTGTGTTTTCAATGTATCTGACAGGTGCTCGCATTAATAGGAAAAATGGAAAGGCTTCGTGGTGCCCCTGTACATGGGAACATCTCCACTGCGTTGGAGAGCCTTCTAGAAGCCATTCACGTAGCACAGGCGAGGCGCAAGGACGAGATTATTAATGCTGCTAATCCACAGAGACAAGGAGCACCACGTTATAATAATGAGAAAGGTGACTGCTTTGTGTGTCTGTACTTTTAAAAGGTTCTTAAAGGTGCCATTTGAAATATGTAAATTTGGTGAGGCTGCTCCTTGAATCCTGTGTCCAGTTCTGGGGACCTAACCACAAGAAGGATGTTGAGGCTCTGGAGTGATTCCAGAGAAGAGCGAGGAAGCTGGTGAAGGGGATGGAGAACAGGCCTTATGAGGAATGGCTGAGAGCTGGGAGTGTTTAGCCTGGAGAAGAGGAGTCTGAGAGGAGACCTCATTGCTCTCTATAACTGCCTGTATTGTAGAGAGGAGGGTGATGGCCTCTTCTCCCAAGGGACAGGGAACAGGACAAGAGGGAATGGCCTCAAGGTCTGCCAGGGGAGGTTTAGGCTGGACGTTAGGAAACAGTTTTTCACAGCAAGGGTGATTGGGCATTGGAAGAGGCTGCCCAGGGAGGTGTTTTATTCACCTTCCCTGGAGGTGTTTAAGGGATGGGTGTACGAGGTGCTGAGGGACATGGTTTAGTGTTAGATAGGAATGGTGGGACTCGATGATCTGGTGGGTCTCTTCCAACCTGGTTGTGCTATGATTCTATGAAATATGCAGTAAAGATTGTAACTTCAGCAAAAAAAAGTCTGTGAATCTAAACCTGTCACTTCTTAAAAAACTTTAAAGTACTTCAGATTTCTGTTTTTGACGTTAGAAGCTGAAACACTTCAGGGCATTCTCAATTTTACTAAAAGAGAGCTGTAATAAGTGATCACAGCCCAGAGGGCGAACCATATCCTGGATAGCATCAAAAGAAGTGTGGCCACCAGGTCAAGGGAGGTGATTCTCCAACTGTACTCCACTCTTGTGAGATGTGGAGTATTGTTTCTAGTTCTGGAATCCTCAGTGTAAGAAAGATATGGAACTGTTGGAATGGGTCTAGAGGAGGGTTATGAAGATAGAATCGTAGAATAACCAGGTTGGAAGAGACCCACCAGATCATCAAGTCCAACCATTGATGATGTGAGGGCTGGTGCACCTCTGCTATAAGGACAGGCTAAGAATTGGGGTTATTCATCTGGGAGAAGATCCCAGGGAGACCTTCCAGTACCTGAAAGGGTCCTACGAGAAAGCTGGAGAGGGACTATTTCAAAGTGCATGTAGTGCTAGGACAGGGGGGAATGGCTTTAAATTGGAAGGGGTTAGACTTAGATTAGAAATTAGGGAAGGTGGTGAGGCACTGGCACAGGTTGCCCAGAAAAGTTGTGGCTGCCCCATCCCTGGAGGTGTTCAAGGCCAGGTTGGACGGGCCTTGAGCAGCGTGATCCAGTGGGAGGTGTCCCTGCCCTTGGCAGGGATGATCTTGCCCTTGGAACTGGATGATTTTTAGGGTTCCTTCCAACCCACCCCAAATGATTCTAGGATTATGGTTACTGTTAGTGTAAGATGTTCTGTAAATAGCTATCATTTGCAAGGGAAACTGATTGCAATGGTGACTGTGCTGGTGTACAATTGTCAGATGTTTCTAGCGTTTACTTTGTCTACTGGTGACGGGTTGAACAAACCCACAGAAGTTTTTAATGTATTAGTATTGCCAGGCTTGTGTAACAGTTTATCCTCTAACACCTTTTTCTTTCGTAGATGTCCTGGCCCTGGCAGCTGCTGTTAGAGAACTGGCGGCTTCCACCCGCAAGGCTCGCACTGCTCTGTGGTGCGCCTTGCAGATGACTTTGCCAAAAACCTCTTCAGGCAGTCCTGTGAAACAAGAAGCTGTTGAAAGGGCATTGCGAGAGCTTTGTCCTCCAAACACAAGCACACAAGAGAAAAGCAATGCGGAGCACGGAAACAAAGGAGGCGAAAAAGAAAAAGCTGAGCAACCTGTGGGGATTCTGGAATAACAGCAAATAATAATAATAACAAAAGGGTGGCAGGAGGGTGGGATGGTAATGGAAGGGAGAAGAGGCCTGCACGGCGCCACCGAAGGGATTCTTGATAGATTATCAAGAAGCGAAAGGATTAACGTGACTGATCAGTGCTGCAATTCTATTACTGTGATTCTGATGTTGAGCCACACTTGTAATAGTGTTAATGCAATTTTAATATTGCTGGTGTTGCAGTGCCTGCTGCATAAGAATATTAGTAGTGAGAGGAACTAAACACTAGTTGAGCATTTCCCTATGTGCTTATCCGAAGCTGTGAGTCAAGCCATGACCTGAGAAAACAGGGTGGCAGAACTTAATGCTCTTTTTAGTTAATGATACCACTCAGCACACTTAATCTGTTTGAAAGGGGTTTGTTTCATACTTGTTCAGGGCTTTTTTTGCACCGTTATATAGTTCTTTTAAGTGCCAAAGTGATCACTGAGTAGTTGGTGTCCAGTCGCTACGTACAGAGCAATCCATGCTCCTGTAGCATTTTTGTGACGGGGACACGGGTCATTCAGGTTATCATGAAGTTCGACAAGAATAGTCAGTGTTTGACGTTGGTTGCGTGAGATGCTTCAGCAGCTGTGCTGTTGCTTCGGTTTCTAGCTAAACCAGTGTAAACTGAGCTTTTCTATAGCATAATCCATTTAAAAGTTTACTTTCAAAACCATAAATAAGGATTTTGTAGATTTGCAGTACGTGCTGCGTTGAAGGACTTGTTAGCAGGTGATTAAAAACTTGTCACTCAGGATTAGAAATTAGATTTATTGATTCCTCAATGGGCTAAAACCAAGTACCTATATAACACAGTATGCACTTAATTAGAGAGTTATTGTTTATTAGCATAAGCTCACGGTACTATAATTTTCAGAAACATTCCATATTTATTTCAATGTGTTTACTGAATGTTTATTTAAAATTCTATTTTAATAATATAAAGTCAGATATTTTGCCAAATCTTCCGAATAATCAAGTTTAACGATTTACTCAGGAAATATGTATATTATTATATAAAAGATACAGTATATAGGGATTTTTTTGGGGGGAAGGGATGTTTGCAAAATATTTACACAAAGCTAACTAATACTAGGTTACCAAAGCTGTTTAACTGATTAAGTTTTTTGCATGGAAGGTTTAATGTATTTAATTGCTGTTAACTAATCTCCGTTCTGTGGCTTAGACAATCAGAGGTTTTATGTTGTGGTGTGAATGTTCAGGGTGAGAATTAGAAAAGAATGAGTGATTCAGGTTTTGTTCTTAGGGCACCTGGAAATATTTCAGTGCTTTAGCAACTGTCTTACTGTTACACGATCTCTTTAACACGTATGAAAATACAATGTGATGTTGTTACCACTTTATCTATGGCTTTGGAGAGCAATTCTTACTTGAGAAGTTAATTATTTTGGGGATATAAGGAATGTTTGAAAGGCAAAAATGACAGGTTTTATGTTCCATGGTGTCGAACTTTACGTTTGTGGATAAATATATAATTGTATCCACATCTGTGTACTTGCAAGATATTCCAGACACAGTTCTGTAGTTTTGGATCTGTGAATGTTTCTTGAGCTGATGAGGTTTCAGTAGTGTCGTCGTTAGCTCTAATGAGGCCGTAGCTACAGAACATTGTAGGCAGAAATGACCCCAGCTTCATTACAATCCACTGAATGAAGCTTAAAAGCAAGTTAACACTAATCACAATCTTAGTTTAGCAAGATGGTTTGGGGTTTTTTTTTAACCCTAAGGAAAGCGAGTTCAACTGAAAAGAATATTTTCAGCCTTATTCTAAAATCAAGTAATGAAGAGGGTTGTTTGGTGTGTGTTTCCTCTGTGTGCACATGCGCTTTATTTGCACAAACTGATTTAAGGTGGTTAAATTTGTGTTTGTGAAACTGATTAACTGCACTCCCTGGCTGAAAAAGTAGAGTCTGCAGTATTTCAGTAAATGACGAGGTTTTTGGTTTTTTTTAATTATGGTTACTGTGTTGTCAGGAAATCAGAATGAGTCTTGATCAGCTTTTCCGTTTACAGAGCAGTTGTAGTCCTGCAGGATTGTTTTGTAGTGGTGAAGGTATAGGGTGTAGTCGGTCCTCGGTGTGTTACCTGTGTGTTAATTCTTATCGTGAAGGAATGTGTTCTTAATTGGTTCGTAACATAGTTAATGTGCCTTTAACAGTCTCATTTTTCAAAAATGGTCAATAGCCGTGTGTTCACTTCTGCTTTCAATGGAAGTTTAAAAACGTGTTTCAAAGGATTTCAGTATGGCTGCTCATAAGAACTCGGGACCTTCATACCAAAATGATTTTGTGTCCATTTCTTCAATTGATTTGATTATAGACAGTGTTAGACCTCTAAAGACAAAAGTCCTTTCATAATGTTGCTGTTCTGTTACTTTGTTACACAACCTTTTATATTTCAGGGTTAAAATGCTGTATTTTGTAAAATTAACCACTTGGAAGTTTGGTTACAGTCATAATTTTTTTTTAGCTGCCTAGTGCTTAATTAGGCAGCAACAAATTAATACAAATTCTCTAAGTATACACTGAAGTTTTGACCTGAGTAAATGTCATACTTCTGGGTTTAGGGACTCATCGTATTCATATTTTACTAACGTTGGTGGAGGCAGAGTTAAGGTGTTAGGTCACATTTAAGGCAGAGAATTGTTTTTGTTTTGGAGCTGGGTTTGGTTTTTTGAAATTCCACCCCTTCCCCCACCCTGATTTGTGGAACAATCGGGTAAAAATGACTTTATTCCTTCCTCCTCTTCCCCACCCAGCTTGGTTGAGATTTACTTGTTCTCTATGGTTTCGGTTTGATTTATGCACTTAAAATTTTAAACGAGCTGAAGGAAGATGACAGAGTTGTAGCCAGTGATGTGATATTGTAGCCAGTGATGTGATATTCCTGCATTTCAAGAGAACAGGATTCTTAGAGTCCCTTCTCAAGTCAAGGTGCATGTTTTGATAGTTGGTAGTGAGTCTCTAATGCTTTGAAATCCCAAGTTGGGGTTGTCCAATACAACACAGACTTAAGAGTTTGCAATTATTTCTGTTTTCTGTATAAATAACTAGGGGCTTCTGGTGCTTCAGCCTTATTGATTCCTAGAGTGAGAACAGCATCGGAGTGAGAACTTTATTTTTCTGCTTATAGTTGTGGTATTTCTGCTTGTCTTAGATACCCACGGAGTCCCTCTGACAATTAAGTCAGTCTGATGGTATCTAGATAAACTAAATCTAAGAAATTGGTATTAGTTTATCCTTAATTTTATTAGAACAGCCTGCAGGGAGATTTTCCGTTTGTGGTACTTGTCTTGTTGTGGCCTTCTTATGAGTCTGCGTATGTCTACTGCTATTGTTTGGGTTTTTTTCCTTCTCAGATTGAATTTTTGTCTTTGCTCTTAGTATTTACCACTGCCGATGATCTGTTCGTCCCTACCTAGAAATGTTTAATTCAGAAATTATTTGCCTTACAGTTTGGAACCCGATGCTCTAGTATTCGTAGTTAAGTCTTCTCTTACTGTTCCTTACTTTTCTCTTTGGTAAAGCAAATCACTAGAAGACGGTGAAAATTATCAGTGGGAGCCTTTATCAGTGAAGGTCGCCCGTTCGGCCTTTGCTGCCTTTTCAGAGGATTGTGAAGATACTCAAAGTCTTGCGGAAAGCTTTCTAGCTTCAATCCTATGCCCTCTTACAGAAATGACCATGAGCACAGCTTCCTGGAATTCTGTTTCTTCTGCTGTCTAGGCCTACGCCTGTTCTCCTTGGGGAAATTCGAAGAAGCAAGGAAACACTGAACCACAGGAAAGGCTGCTTTGCTGGACAGGATTACTCCTCCCTCCTGTGCCTGTGTGTGAGCCTAAGGGGCCAGGACTCCTTTTTTCCTTAAACTCTCTCCCTTTTCCCTACCTGCTGCTTGGAGGTCTTGCCATGGTTCAGCTGCTGAGGCTGTGGCAGAGTTGGCTTGTTCTTGTCCTGGGCTGGTAGCCATCCTTCCACCTCTATATGTTTTAATCATACGGAATCAAGCCGCAAACCAACCTGAGGGGGTAGAACAGGGCTTGAACAGCTGGTTCAAACCAACATCGCGTGGTCCTTCCTCTTGGATCAACATCCCCACCTTTCACCTCTTGGCTGCTGTCTTAGAGAGAATGAAAAAGGATTTAGGCTCAGCTTTCCTAGACTTAGGAGTGTGTGGCATAAAACTTCCATTGAACTGTTTGTTTTTAACATCTTCCCTTCCTCAAGTGACAGTGTTTAACACTTCTCAGTAAGGTGTTCTCAGATACACACTTTACATCAGGTTAGAGCTCTGGTTACGTAGGAAGTTGGATGGTTTTTGTTTAAATGCTGTAAACATTATGCAACAAACAGACCTTAAGGCCTATATGTATTTTTCTTTTTTATTCCCTGCTATGAAAACTGACTTTTCCTTTCCCTCACACTTTTCTACCTGGGAGCTGTGGTGTCAAAATGCTGCATGTCGGAGCAAACCAAAAAGTAGGATTTGGGTTTTTTGTTCATTGCTTTGACAAGTGTACATGATCTCACTTTAAAATTCACTTTTCCAGCTCTACTTTATGGCCACAGTCTCCCATAGGTTTTCTTTTTTCCCATTAGAGTTATTGAAGTGGAGAAGCTTGAGTTCCCAATGATGTAATTCCTCAAGCTTGTTGAAAGAGGACAGGGAACAGTGCGTATAGAATCACAGAATTTGCATCAGTGAATATATGAGAGCAATTGACTTTAAAATATGTTTTCATTTCTATTATTTTTAGGTAGATGCTTTTGTGATTAGGCTGTTGAGAAGAGGGTTGCAGGATAATTTTGCTTTTTTTTAAAGCTGAGGAACGTGCTGACTGCAGAAACTTGGGCTGAATGGAATTGCTGGGTTTCTGGGAATTTTGCACCTCGTTTTCTCTCGATCTCCTTTGATGCAGGCTTAGCCTTAACCACACTGGGACCTTGATTTGTTTCCTGTGCAGTTTATCCATCTCGCTCACCAGCACTTTGTTTTGTAGCGTGTACTATAATAATCAATCATCTGTTATTTTTTGGTGCATTCTGTGTTCTGATTTGGTTTTTACAATATAATACACTTGCCTATCGCTTTTATTAGAACAGAAGCTCCTAATTTTTAATTCATTAGCAATACTATAAGCATAGATGCAAAAAAAATAAGATGCGTTTAATGTATGTAGTAGTCTGTCCTGTTAAGAGTTTGGGAATGTATCAGGTTAGGAGCGATTTTGAAAAAAAAATTAAGGAACTGGAGCTATAAGTCTTCTGCTTGTTTTCCATATGAACTTTGAGAAGGAAAATCTTTGCATATATCACGTAAAAAGCTTGTTAGAGAGAGAGAGAGAGAATAAATCAGTCAACTTAAAATCATTACCAGGCAAAGATTGCTTTACCTTTTTTACTGTATGAAATGCAACCAATTTAAAACCTGTTTATGCACAGTAATAGCTTAATGGGCGTAGTTTTTTTTCACAAAATTAGGCTATTTCCAATATAGATGGGAAAAATAAGTTTCCTTTTATTTTTTATGACAGATATGCAAAGATTAATAGTGTCTCTATTTTAATATCCTGTTTGGTGTGAGCTCTATCTTTTTGTATGTTGGTCAAACTCATTTATTTAAAATAGCCAGTTTTACGCTGCTGGTGAAATGTTCCTGAAGGGAATGACTTGATCCATTCAGTTGTTCCTGAAGGGAATGACTTGATCCATTCAGTAGGGCCCAACAGAAATATGTGAAACATAGAAGTTAGCTTTAAAAAAACCCCCTCAATTATACAAGATTTTAATCATTAATCACTTTAGGCTTATTTAGATCTTGCTGTAAACCAACTGTGGATGTTTGAACGCTGCAAAAATCTTACTTCTACCTCTTGTGTAACATTCTTACAATTAGTCTGCACGGATCTCGTTGGGATGTGCTTTGATATCGCGGGTGTCAGCGCACCCGAACTTGGAATCGCAGCTGCTTTTCCTTTTGTTTTCCTGTCCGTTGTTTTTCCTGGGATGCCTGGAGCGTGGGCCTGTTCACCTGCGTGAAGTCACTTCAGGCAAACTGCACTAACACGGGGTTTCTACGAAGCAAAAGGTAAAAAGAGATCATAAGATTTGTGTTACATGTACGAAAGTCTCAGAAATCTGAGAATCCTGTAACAAATCATGGCCAGTGTCATTTTCCAGTATTTTTATGTACGTGATTGGTTCCTTTTATTTAAATAACCAACTGTGTTGTACGTGTGTCCCTAATAAATAGTTACAGCTTCTTATTTTGTTTAGTTTGAGTCACACTGTTTGTTGGCTGCTGTTCTCTGTGTGAGATGAATTTGGGGTTTGTAGTTCTGCCTTGAAAAGTTACTTTATGCGTTTTACTCTAATACAGTTACAATAATTAAAACCCTTCATGTTTTATGAGACTGGTTTCTTGCCTCAGCAAATTCTGTGGAAGAAGAACAAGAATGGTTGGGCTTGATGATCCAATGGGTCCCTTCCAACCTGATTGTTCTATGATTCTATGAAGTTTTGGTTGGCATTTGTCATCTTAGGTTCTGAGAAATATCTTTTGCAGCCTTTCTGCCATCTCTCAGGTTTTGTCACTGGTAGGTGGCATAGTTAGACTTTACGGGTGGACCCATCATCAGAGTCACAAGTCAACACTACCCTTTCTGTTCCCCCTTTAGAAGATGATGGTGAGTTTTACGCTTGTTGTGGCTTTTTCTCTTCCATCCCTGGGTCAGTCCTCCAGCAGATGACAGCCCTGCTCTCAGCAAGTTCACTGCATGGGATGAAACATGATCTGCTTCTAGACCCTAACCACGGCCCAATTTCTTCCCTGTAGGGAAATGAGCCCTAGGACAGCTTCATTGTCTCCTGCTAACCAGCTTTCTTATCCTTAATCATCCCTTTGCGCTAACTTAATGGGGTCCTCATTATTTAGGACAAGAGGAAACGAAGCAATGAAGCTGGTGAGCAATGAAACTAGTGAAGGGGCTGGAGAACAGGCCCTATGAGGAGCGGCTGAGAGAGCTGGGGGTGTTTATCCTGGAGAAGAGGAGGCTGAGAGGAGACCTCATTGCTCTCTACAACTACCTGAAAGGAGGTTGTGTAGAGGAGGTAGCTGGGCTCTTTTCCCAAGTGACAGGGAACAGGACAAGTGGGAATGGCCTCAAGCTCCGCCAGGGGAGATTTAGGCTGGACATCAAGAAAAATTTTTCACAGAAAGGGTCATTGGGCATTGGAACAGGCTGCCCAGGGAGGTGGTGGATTCACCTTCCCTGGAGGTGTTTAAGGGACGGGTAGATGAGGTGCTGAGGGACATGGTTTAGTGTTTGATAGAAACGGTTGGACTCGATGATCTAGTGGGTCTCTTCCAACCTGGTGATTCTATGATTCTATGAAATGACCTCAAGATGTGTTAGGGGAGGTTTTGGTTGGATATTAGGAAAAATTTCTTCCCTGAAAGGGTTGTCAATTATTGGAACAGCCTCTCCAGGGAAGTGGTGGAGTCACCATCCTTGGGAGTGTTCAAAAACAATGTAGACGCTTGGGAACATGGCTTAGTAGGCACAGTGGTGTTGGGATGATGGTTGGACTGGATGATCTTAGAGGTTTCTGCCAACATTTCTGATTCTATGATTCCCTGATCTTACTGCTTTTAATCCTTGACGCCTTCTCCTTGAGCTCTGCTTTCAGGGAGATCCCACTCTCCACAACCTCCTTTCAGGTAGTTATAGAGAGCGATGAGGTCTACTCTCAGCCTCCTCCTCTCCAGGCTAAACACCCTCAGCTCTCTCAGCCATTCCTCAGAAGGCCTGTTCTCCAGTTCCCACTCTTTGGTCCCTCTGACTCTTTTCAGCTTTCAAAACCCTAAATAAAACTCCCTTTTACTGCCCTGCTGGTGTTTTCGTGCCCTGGAACGTGAGTAAACACAACATGCTGTTTCATCACCAGTGGATCCAAACCCTTGGACTATGCAGCGTGTTATCTGCTTTGTTTACTACCAAAAATAAGCATATCTCCTCGTTGACTCCTGATACCCGCACAGAGGTGAAGTGGTTGTGGAGAGCCTGGTGGATTCTATTCCTTTCTCTCCTCTATTCCTCTATTAGCAGAAATAACTTTTAAGTTCAAAATACTTTGGTTGCTAATAAACAGTTGGTGTGAACTCTGGTGAGGAAATCATTTAAAACAAATACGGATTTTACTGGTAAATATTGAAAAGATGATCTTGAGCCTCTAAGACACAACATATGTGCAGCTTGTGCCATTTTTGCAGACACTTCAGGTTCATGTGGCATAAAGGTAAGGAGAGTTAGGCTCAGGTCAAGAAAGGGGGATGCTCAGGTTTGTTAACTTACCATTTATTCCCCATTGTAACACCTCTTGCCTGGGAGATTATAAATAAACACACTATTGATCTGATGCCTTCGGAAAAGAATTCCTTTCTGGTGAGCACTGCTGATAAGTTGGTAGCTCCCTGTCCCCGAGCCCCCGTGTCACATTTATCACTTGGCTTTGGGCTGAACTCTTGAGGAACGGTTCTGACCCACTCTGTCGCCGCAACCCGTGCCCCACACCACTAACCAAACACGCTTCTGGTGATTTCCTGCTCTCCACCACTACTGGACTGTCCCAGCGAGTCCCTAAAATGATGCCCTTTTGCCTCTCTCCCGCAGGAAATTTAATCTCCCCGGTAAATGACACCCAGAGCTATTTTGGAGCTGGACTGCAGAGGGGAAAGCAAAGCATGTCAGCAATTTGACTGGAGGAGGAGAACCCAGAGGAGGGGTGGGGAGGTGGGGGCGGCACAGCCTAACCGGGAGCAGCCAAACCACTGCTGGGGGACTCGCAGGCAGCTTCTGCTGCACATCCCTGTCATCGCTGAGGTTTCTGTTTTATTTTCCTGGAGGGAAAAGCGGGGAGAACCAAAACCAACATGGTCTCCCCACGTCCTCTGATCCCCTTTTCCACCTTCCCCCTTCTGTCGTCTCAATAGGAATCATCTTTTTCTTACCCTGCCTAGAGCTTCGCTCCTCCTCAGAACCTGCCAAGACTCCAGGTAAGTCCTAAACCTTAATCTAAAGAGAAGTGGACTTGGGAATGCTGGGATCCAGCAGAAAGTGGAGAAAGTTTTTTAGCAGTGGAGGGAAGGACGAGGTTATATCTATATCGGTTGCTACGCTGAGGTATGTCTTGCTTTATGAATCATTTGAAGATGGAGATGAAGGTACAGCTAGTAAATCCATCCTTTGGTCTGAACAGAATATGCATTGCTTTGCTTAATTACTTCTAGCAATATTATCAGAAGAGCAAATATCAACCTCTAGAGGAGAGGAGAAACAAGAGGAAAATCAGGCTTAAGGCCATTAATTCTTCTTGATACATTTTTTCCCCTAAGTTGGAGCATGGAAGGCCTGGCAAAACCATGGTTCCCATAGAGAGGTGGCAGCAAGGAGTGTTTTTAAGAGTGTTCTTTCCAGGGCATAATCTCAATGCTGTTTTGATCTTCAGCAAGGGCTTTTCTTCCCCCCTAAGCTTCTCTCCGGCGTCAATACCGGCTCACTCTGCAACCCCCAACCCTCCTCGCATTTCTACAAATGGCTCTGACGAGAGATGGAGCTGGACAGCTGAGGCTATTTTGGGCCCTACAGCTCAGTGAGGTGGAGTGGCTGTAATGACAATGACGTCCACTCGTTAAAATACGAGGGCTTAGGTCGGAGCCTCTCTGTTAATTGTCACTGAGGGAATTCTTTGTCCCTACGGGAGGTGTGATCCCACAACTCCCTCGTGTAGGAAATCACACGTACCCGAACTGGAGGCAGTGTTTCTGGCTTAATATAAATTAGTTTATTTTTCTGTTAATGCAAAGGATTAAATTCTGTTAATGCAAAGACTGGACATTAGGAAGAGAATTTTCACAGGAAGGGTCATTGTGCACTGCAACAGGCCACCCAAGGAGGTGGTTGATTCACTTTCCATGGAGGTGTTTAAGGCACAGGTGGACGAGGTCCTGAGGGACATGGTTTAGTGTTTGATAGGAATGGTTGGACTCAATAATCGGGTGGGTCTCTTCTAACCTGGTTATTCTATGATTCTAAAGAATTTGGATTATTTGGTTCGGTGGTGGTTTTATTTGTGCAAGGGAAAGGTATACACACTCACCTATGTGTGTGCATAGAGGGGAAACAGGCATTAGTGCTGCCAACTCCAGACGTGTGGAAGTCCAGCCTTTAAACTATAGGACAACTAAATTAAAATAAATCAGAGTGAGTGCACTGTTTCTCCAAACTTTTAACACTCACCTAGCTCAGGCTGTCTGCCTCTCTCATCCAAGCAGCCACTGAGCTGCATGTGGAGCTGTGTCCTGCCTTCTCCCTGCATGGAGCAGGAATGAGCATCGTTTTAGGCCTGAGTCGTCCCTGTGTTGTTGCCAGGAGGAGAGGGACCTGGGGATGTTGGTTGACAGCGACTGAACGTGAACCAGCAGTGTACCCAGGTGGCCAAGAAGGCCAATGGCATCCTGGCTTGGATCAGAAACAGTGTGACCAGCAGGTCCAGGGAGGTGATTCTCCCTCTGAACTCTGCACTGGTGAGGCCGCTTCTTGAATCCTGTGTTCAGTTGTGGGCCCCTCAGCACAAGAAGGATGTCGAGGCTCTGGAGTGAGTCCAGAGAAGAGCCACGAGGCTGGTGAAGGGTCTGGAGAACAGGCCTGATAAGGAACGTCTGAGAGAGCTGGGGGTGTTTATCCTGGAGAAGAGGAGGCTGAGAGGAGTCTTCATTGCTCTCTACAACTACCTGAAAGGAGGTTGTAGAGAGCAGGGAGCTGGGCTCTTCTCCCAAGGGACAGGGGACAAGACAAGAGGGAATGACCTCAAGCTCCAGGGGAGATTTAGGCTAGAGATTAGGAGGAAGTTTTTCACAGAAAGGGTCATTGGGTACTGGCAGAGGCTGCCCAGGGAGGTGGTTGATTCACCTTCCCTGGAGGTGTTTAAGGCACAGGTGGACAAGGTGCTGAGGGTACATGATTTAGTGTTTGATAGGAATGGTTGAACTCGATGATCCGGTGGGTCTCTTCCAACCTGGTGATTCTATGATTCTATGATTCTTTTCTTATATATTATCAGAGCAGCCTGAGTGCCCCTAGGCTCAGAAAAATAGAAGGAAAAGTTGCTGCTTTGGCATCTTGAGGGGCTGCTCTGAGCAGTTTTAATCCTTTGGAAACTTCTGGGGTTGTTTTCGAGCACTGTCAAGGGCAGAATCCAAAGTGGAAACCCCTGTGCTGTAGTAAAGACCAATTAGAAAGAAACCGCTTCTTCGAATGGACCCTCCTGAAGTTATTGGGGTATTGATGGAAAGTAATTGTTGGCCATATGGCTCATTGAAAGAGAGATGAACTTTATAAGCAACAGGTCTGTCTCTATATTAAAGAAGAAAAATAGAGTTGTTTTGCTAGGGAGGGTTTAGATTGGATTTTAGGAAAAAATCATTATTAAACAAGTGGTGAGGAACTTGCACAGGCTGCTCAGGGCAGTGGTGGAGTCACCATCCCTGGAGGTGCTCAAAAGAAGTGTAGAGGTGGTACTTTGGGACAGGGTTTAGTAGGCAGAGTGGTGTGAGACTGATGGTTGGACTTGATGATCTTGGAGGTCATTTCACACTTCAACGTTTCTATGATTCTGTGATGATTTTATGCTCTTTAACTGTATAAATAATGTAAATGGCTTCAGTTTCCCATCGTTAATGTCAGCTGCATGTTTGCTTAGGTGACTGAAAGGTGATCAGGCTGCCTCACCTGACAGCGTGAACAAGCCTTGTGATTTGTTCTTGTTTCTCGTTTTTTTAGCATGTCTTGTTTGCTCCCAATCTTTGGAAATATTCATGTCATTGATGAAGGATTAGTACTGGGTCCATGAGCTGATGCAGTTCCCTTCCTGGACAGCTGATACGTATTTAGCCCAACCCTGGAGGTTGAAGGCTCACCTTCAGCTTAGCCAAATTTTTACTGAGGGCTGCTCACCAACTCTAACACCACAGAATCATAGATTCATAGAAGAACCAGGTTGGAAGAGACCCATCAGATCATCGAGTCCAACCATTCCTATCAAACACTAAACCATATCCCTCAGGACCTCATCTACCTGTGCCTTAAACACCTCCAGGGAAGGTGAATCAACCACCTCCCTGGGCAGTCTATTCCAATGCCCAATGACCCTCTCTGTGAAAAACTTCCTCCTAATCTCCAGCCTAAATCTCCCCTGGCGGAGCTTGAGACTATGTTAGCCACTAACCTGCTGTGAAATTTCCCTTAATATCTCCTCTGGACTTTAGCTTTGGATGGGAAGGGTTTGATAGAAATGATTGGAGTCGATGATCTAGTGGGTCTCTTCCAACCTGGTGATTCTATGATTCCTGTGGAGGCAATGGGTGGCAGGGAATGCAAATGAGCCTTATTCAGAATTGAGTTAGAAGTTGATGGAAATAGGTTTAGTTTCATAGAATCATAGAACAACCAGGTTGGAAGAGACCCATCGGCTCATCGAGTCCAACCATTCCTATCAAACACTAAACCATGTCCCTCAGGAAACTGTCCCTCAGTTTACTGCAAGCACAAGGAGTCCTCTGTGTCTAACACCTCCTACAGCTCAGGGAGACTGAGCCTCCAAACGGCCACAGAAAGCTCTTCCATTTGCTCATCCGATGACCTTTGAACATGCCAGAATCTGTTTTCCTCTCACTGAGGTGGAATTTAGAGTAGTCCCAGCTAAGCTCTGAGCCCAGCTCCTCAGTGAAGATACTGTTCCTGCTCTGGTGAAGCAGGCGTCGGATAAACTCTGCCATCTGGGATTAGTGCATTGGCGCAAATCTCTACCTACACCTGATTTAGAGACGTAATGAGCGTGTAGCACTGAGTGTGCCGGTGTGCATTTCACCCCTAACACACGCTGCCTGGTGTAACGGCTTGAGGAATCCATCCCTGCCCAGCTGATGTCACTCAGCTTGCAGCTGCCACTGAATATTTGTGCTATTCCAAAGTTGTCCATTCCCTGGAAGGTTGTGAGTAGCAATAGGGCAGCTGGGTCGCTGTTGTTTTCCCTTGGTAGAACTTTAAACATCAAAGGGAATCATCCACACTTCCCATCTGATGACCCATCAAATTCCCATCCCACCCATAGATTCCATTTCCTGACGTTTTGAGAGAGAACAATACATGCAGACGTGTCATGTAAACTAAGTAATGACAGTGCTGCCTTGATTTTTATCTGAACCTTCTGTTGTAGTGGCTTTGTTTGAAAGCTCAGGACCTGGAGATGGGGAGTTCACCAAATCTCTCCTCTCCCATCAGGAGAGGAAGGAGTGCAAGCCTTAACAGTTGGCATTGCAGAGAAAGTCCAGGAAACGTGAACTTTAAAGGAAAGAAACAGACCTCAGATCAACCATTTGCTACTTGGGCAAAGAAAGGGTAAAAGAGGAGGACTTAACATGGTGTAGAGAGAATCTCTCCTCTCCTGATCTGTATTCGGACTTTAGAGGCCTCTTAATTTTAGGTGCCTGTTCTCACCTGGCTATCCTCAAAGTTTCTGGTTATGCTGGTTTGTGGTTACTCTTATCTTGGGAATATTTTATTTAGCTAGAGCTGTTTAGCCTGGAGAAGAGGAGGCTGAGAGGAGACCTCATTGCTCTCTCTAACTACCTGAAAGGAGGTTGTAGAGAGGAGGGAGCTGGGCTCGTCTCCCAAGTGACAGGGGACAGGACAAGAGGGAATGGCCTCAAGCTCTGCCAGGGGAGGTTTAGGTTGGACATTAGGAAAATATTTTTCACAGAAAGGGTGATTGGGCATTGGAATAGGCTGCCCATGGAGGTGGTTGATTCACGTTCCCTGGAGGTGTTTAAGGGACGGGTGGACGAGGTGCTGAGGGACATGGTTTAGTGTTTGATAGGAATGGTTGGAGTTGATGATCCAGTGGGTCTCCTCCAACCTGGTTGTTCTATGATTCTATGAAGATTCTCCATCAGCACTATCCATCTCCTGATGAGCACCACCTCAAACTACCCCAACAAGAACTGGAGCAGTTTGCAGCTGTTCCCACTGCAAGGGATTCGTTCTCTTTTGTCTGTGGAGAAGAAGGTGCAGGGCAGAGGTGAAGTGGTGAATAGCTTTGGTAGGAGGCCTTGACTGGCTGCCTGTTCATCTGCTGGTTCTTGGGCAATGTATTTGCATTATCTGACAGGTCTGTCCCCTTTTGCCTCTTCCCCTCAAGCATAAAACAGTGAAAATTTGAATGAATAAAGATATAACTAAAATTACAAGTGCTGCTGCTTTCCCTTCGGCAGACTCAGAAATACCCACAGGGGAATGTGATCTCCCCTGCAAATGATTAATCAGAGAGGGCTTACAAGGAGAAATATGACACTAGTAAATGTCTGAGATTAATTGGAAAGGGGATCTGCACTGACTACGTTTATTCATGCTTTGTTGTCAGTCCTGTCACTTCCCAGGGAGCTGCCCTGGCATTTGCAGAGTTATTATTTCTTTTTTAAGCTTGAACGTCCATATAACAAATCTGAATTAGCATAATTGTTTACTAAAATGATGCACAAGCTACACTGCAGAAATATTACATCCTGTCCTTTCTGTATGTCCACAAGGTTGTCCTCTCCCTATTATTCCTCCATCCATTTATCAGCCTAATCTGATATGATGCATTTTATCCCATTTATACTTAGAATCGTAAAATAATTAGGTTGGAAAAGACCTTTGAGATCATCAGTTCTAGGCCCCTCAACATAAGAAGGATGTTGAGGCTCTGGAGTGAGTCCAGAGAAGAGCAACAAAACTGGTGAAGGGGCTGGAGAAGAAGAGGAGCGGCTGAGAGAGCTGGGGTTGTTTAGCCTAGAGAAGAGGAAGCTGAGAGGAGACCTCATTACTCTCTACAAGTACCTGAAAGGAGGTTGTAGAGAGGAGGGAGCTGGGCTCTTCTCCCTAGTGACAGAGGACAGAACAAGAGGGAATGGCCTCAAGTTCCTCCAGGGGAGATTTAGGCTGGACATCAGGAGGAAGTTTTTCACAGGAAGGGTCCTTTGGCATTGGAACAGGGAGGTGGTTGATTCACCTTCCCTGGAGGTGTTTAAGGGATGGGTTGATGAGGTGCTGAGGGGCATGGTTTAGTGTTTGATAGGAATGGTTGGACTTGATGATCCAGTGGGTCTCTTCCAACCTGGTGATTTTATGATTCTATGATTCATTCCTGTCCACTACAAAATATATCCCCAAGCACGTCATCTACCCATCTTTTAAACACCTCCAGGGATGGTCACTCAACCACCCCCCACCTCTGCCAGTGCCTGAGAATTGTTTTCAGTGAAGAAATTTTTCCTAATGTTGTTATCTGAACCCCTGACCCAGCTTGAGGCCATTCCCTCTTGTCCTATCACCTGGGAGGAGAGACCAGTACCCACCTCTCTACAATCTCCTTTTAGGCTATTGTAGAGAGCAATAAAGTCTCCTTTCAGCCTCCTCTTCTCCAGGCTAATCAACCCCAGTTCCTTCAGTTGCTCCTTGTAAAATTTGTTTTTCAGCCCCTTTACCTGTTTCATTGTTCTCCTCCGGACATGCTCCAGGACCTCAATATCTTTTCCATAAATGACTTAAACTTATAAAAAAAATTAGTTTATTTAATGCAGTCTATATAAACTGTTTGATCTATCTGACTGTTAGATGCTTATTGCAGCTTCATCCTTGCTGCAAGTCAGGACATCCTGCCTGTGAGTGCATTTCATGCTCTCAGCATGAAATAAAGGGGTTTATCCCCCTTTTCAGACAGAGACCAAAGATGTACAAGAGTTTGAGGGACTTTCTCATGTTTATAAAAGTGACAGAGCAAGGAATAACCCTCCTTTTTTTTTCTTTTAATACCGCATTAGAAATTAATCTAAAATAACACACTGAAACACATTAGGAAAAAAATTCTTCACAGAAAGGGTCATTGGGCACTGGAACAGGCTGCCCAGGGAGGTGGTTGACTCACCTTCCCTGGAGGTGTTTAAGGTGCAGGTTGATGAGGGACATGGTTTAGAGATTGGTAGGAATGGTTGGACTTAATGATCCGGTGGGTCTCCTCCAACCTGGTGATTCTGTAAAATTTTGATTTGTTTTCACTGAACTCTGGATTTTCTTCTGGCATCTACACTCCTAAAGGCATAAGAATAGTTGAACATGAGGCGCGTGGTGAAAGCTGGTAGGGAGTGAGCTGCAGTGTAGACCACAGTATGGGACATTGGGTCTTCTCCTTGCAGGAAGAGGTCTGTGGACACAGTGTCTTCAATTTAATGAAGGGAAGAAAGTTCCAACCATCAGGCAAGTGTTTGGGAGCAGTGGGTGAAGGAGGCTGGACCTTGAGACTGTGACCACTGAAAAGAAGCATCTTGGATGGATTTGCTGCCCGGGGCTACCTCCAGAGCAAAAGCAACAGGGACCTGATTCAGTGGTTTCCATGTGTTTTAAGAGCTCTTGAGTTTCCGAGATACCAGCAAAGAGCTGGGGCTTGTTTGGGAAGTGTTAAGCACAGGAGGGCAGGGGAGGAAGATGCATGAGGGCTTTAGGAAGTGAGCAGCGTTCCTGCTCTCACCCTCGTAAGAGGCAGGCTTTGAGAGCACCCACCACACTCCTACAGGGCAGAGCTCCCCTCCAGGTGCAGATGTGTCTCCTGAGAACCAGACGAGGAAAAGAATGAGCAAGTGGTGTGAGGGAAGCCACTGTTTGCTGAAAGGTCACTGGCTCCCACGCAGGCACTTCTTGTGTCTGCAGGAAGCTCTGTGCTCCATGTTATTCAGAACCCACTTTGAGGGAGAAGTGAAGTATGTTTATTTTATGCTCTTTTTGATGCTGCAGATTCAAAGCTGGAAATAAATCTGTGGCACAACTTTTTTGCCAAGAAAGGCTGGGATTTGCAAAGGAACTTTGAGGCAGATGATCCTTGAGATCCCTTTCAACCTGATATTCTTGGGTTCTAGGAGACTCTGATCTGTCAGAAACAACTAGGGATCTAGATGAGGTCCTGAGGGATTTGGTTTAGTGTTTCATAGGAATAGTTGGACTCGATGATCCGATGGGTCTCTTCCAACCTGGTTGTTCTATGATTATATGCAGCTCCTGTCTGAGCTTTATGAATGGTCTCTCCTCAGGGGTGATTGCAGCTCTGCTCTCACGTCTGTGCTTTTTCACCTTCAAAGTGCCAAGCATAGCAAAGTGACCAGAGCGCTGCATGCTGTAAGTAACCCAGAAAGGAAATAATAACCGGTCACTGCGACAGAAATATCTTTCTTAATCCTACAGCAGTGTGGCTTCCCTGCTGGCCACAAATCCACCCACTCTGTCATCCAATGGCAGATGCTCTTACAGTCTTTCCCCCACCTCCAGCAGAAATCAGTAGGAGGAGGCCAAAAACCTTCTTTCAGATCTTGAGTCGCTGTGTGAGCACAGGTTTCCTTGTTTTTTCCATCCTCCTCCAGCTCCTGCTGCAGTGCATTAACACTAGTGTGCAAATCTCTTCTCGGGATCGAGTCCAGAAAAAAGCAACAAAGCTGGTGAAGAGGCTGGAGAACAGGCCTTATGAGGAACAGCTGAGAGAACTGGGGGTGTTTAGCCTGGAGAAGAGGAGGCTGAGAGGAGACCTCATTGCTCTCTACAACTACCTGAAAGGAGGTTGTGGAGAGGAGGGAGCTGGCATCTTCTACCAAGTGACAGGGGACAGGACAAGAGGGAATGACCTCAAGCTCCACCACAGGAGATTTAGGCTGGAGATTAGGAAAAAATTTTTCACAGAAAGGGTCATTGGGCATTGGAATAGGCTGCCCAGGGAGGTGGTTGATTCCCCTTCCCTGGAGGGGTTTAAGGGACAGGTGGACGAGGTGCTGAGGGACATGGTTTAGTGTTTGATAGGAATGGTTGGACTCGATGATCTGGTGGGTCTCTTCCAACCTGGTGATTCTATGATTCATTGCTTTCCAGCTGCACAGGGATGGGTTGACTTTGTGTGTGAGCACGACTGTAAAAATTAGCGCTACAGATTTCTTTTGACTTCCACAAGACACAAAGGCACCAGAAGCACTACAAGCTTTAGTTCTGAACACTGCCTAAGGTTTAGTTTTGAACGTCGCCTAAGCATTTTCTCCCCTGGCTGCTCTGTGTCATCAAACAGCTGCAGGCTGGTGTGCAGCTCCCTCTGCGAGCAGCTGAGCATAAGCAAGAGATGAGACATCTTCCCTATAAGCCCTAAGACACGTGGGGCTTTTTTTTTTTTTTTTTTTAGAGCAGCCTGAAACCATCCGGATTACTGAGTGCATTCCCCACAGTGGTTTCTTCATGTGCCTTTGTGCTCCTGTGTACGTTCTGTGTGCACCAGGCCATAGATGTTCACAAATGCCCATCCCCACTCCAGCTGTGTCTGGCACTACAGCATCTGGATGAACTGCGTGTGAGCCAGAGACACTAACAAATTCCCTTATGAGGAGTGACTGAGAGAGCTGGGGGTGTTTAGCCTGGAGAAGAGGAGGCTGAGAGGAGACCTCATTGCTCTCTACAACTACCTGAAAGGAGGTTGTGGAGAGGAGGGAGCTGGGCTCTTCTCCTAAGTGACAGGGGACAGGACAAGAGGGAATGGCCTCAAGCTCCACCAGGGGAGATTTAGGCTGGAGATTAGGAGGAAGTTTTTCACTGAAAGGGTCATTGGGCATTGGAATAGGCTGCCCAGGGAGGTGGTTGATTCACTTTCCCTGGAGGTGTTTAAGGGACGGGTGGACGATGTGCTGAGGGACATGGTCTAGTGTTTGATAGGAATGATTGGACTCGATGATTTGGTGGTTTTCTTCCAACCTGGTTGTTCTGTGATTCTGTATAAGGCCATCATTGCCATCAAAATAGCTCAATCTTAGTGGTTTTGTTGAAGAGAAGCTGAGACTAAAGAGAAACATCATCAATATCTGTGTGTCCTCCTAAAGTTTGGCCCCTGCCAGAATGGGGTTTGCCTTAATGTCAATGTGAATGTGATTCAGGTAATAAGGGGGAATAATGACCAGAGAGGGCAAGAGGAGGGGTGGTGCATGCTGTGGAAACAGATTTTTTGACTTAAGAAAAAAGAAAAAAAAAGTCAAGGAGAAAAAGAAATAGTTAAAAGAACAAGGGTAACAAGGTTGGGCCTTGCGTAGCCTGGTCTGGTCGCAGTTAGGCCGCCCATGGCAGGGGGATTGGAACTGGATAATCTTTAAGGGTCCTTCCAACTAAAACCATTCCATGATCCATGGACACGATGATCCAGTGGGTCCTTTCCAACCTAGTGATTCTATGATTCTACAATAAGACAGAAGAAGAGGTGAAAGGGAAGAGGAGATGAGCATGATGGAGGCAGTATCTCGATGGGTAGACGCATCTCTCAATATTTCATGATTTCATGTCCATTTTGTTTCTCTGCTGCTACAGAACTACCCTGTGTGTTACGCAGTGTTAGTGCAGGTCGCTTTCCTAGTGCCAAAGCTGAAAAGAACCATCATATTCTTTCTGTATGAACTACCCAAAGACTCATATTTTACCCAGTGACAACCCTGGGGAAGTGAGAATCACAGAATGGAAGAGACCTCAGGTACCATCTGGTCCAACATTTTTGATAATATATAGTTCAAACAAGATAGCCCAGAACCCTGTCAAGCTGAGCTCTCCCTTAGGAGATTATTCCAATGTTTAACTGTTCTCGTGATGAAGAATTTTCTTCTAGAATCCACTTAGGATCTCTCCAGGAGCAACTTATGCCCATTCCACCTTGTCTTTTCCATGGGACTCCTTGCAAAAAGGGAGTTTCCATTATCTTGATAGACACCCAAGAGAACTGCCTTCTCCATCATCAGTTTATTAACCTGAAACTAAGGAATCTTCCAGACCTAAAGTATTCCAAGACCTCACACCCATCATGAGAAGGACAATGAAAATATATTCCAAGTAGAATCATAGAATCATAGAACAACCAGGTTGGAAGAGACCCATCGGATCACTGAGTCCAACCATTCCTATCAAACACTAAACCATGTCCCTCAGGACCTCATCTACCCATGTCTTAAACACCTCCCGGTGTTTAAAACTGTTCTGGATGACAAACATGGAAGTGCAGCAGTTCTTTGCTTTCACTATCCAATCTGCTATCTTTTGACACTTTTTTTTCTCTCACCCTTTAGGAAACCAAGATGGATTACAGCTCGTTCAGTGGAGTCCCCCGGTTCCTGACTCGGCCTAAGGCGTTTATGGTATCTGTGGGGAAAGATGCCACCTTGAGCTGCCAGATCGTGGGAAACCCCATCCCAGCTGTGAGCTGGGAAAAGGATAAGCTTCCGATACAGTCTGGAGGAAGGTTTAAAACCACAGAAGATGGTGATCTCTATAGGCTAACGATTTACGATCTGAGCCTGGAGGACAGCGGCCAATACATCTGCCGGGCCAAGAACACCATTGGGGAAGCTTTTGCAGCTGTCAGCATCAAAGTTGGAGAGGAGACCACGGTAACAGAGTCAGCCCCGTACTTCATCCAGAAACCTTCCTCCATCAAAGTGACTTTGGGAGAAGATGCCATGTTCAAATGCAAAGTCCAGGGCAGCCCTCCCCTCTCGGTGAACTGGGAGAAGGATGGGAGGCACCTGCGGAACCGAGCTGATGCCGGTCGCTTCCAGATTGAGTCTGCCGGGGAGTCAAACGCTCTAACCATCCAGTGCGCCCGGCTGGGGGACAGTGGCACCTATACCTGCCGCGCAGAGAATCCTATCGGCTCTGCCAGTGCTTCGGCTGCGCTGGTGGTGGAAGCGCAAGGCTCTTCCAACCCAGGCAGCAGCAGCCACTTCGATACCAACTGTGGCAAGACTGCATCCTTATTGTCTCACTTGCAAAAGAGGCGGGAGGAGATCAGGAAGATAGACGTCTCCCAGGGGGCTCTTGATTCAACGTCTACCCAGTCTTACTCCAAAGTAGAAGGGTTGTCTGGCATCGGCTATAGCCTCTCCCGGGATTACGAGAGAGCGGCTGGACTCACTACCAAAGGAGCCCGCAATGCGACTTTTGGGGCGTTGACTCGCACGTGCAGCGTGACGGAGGGGAAACACGCCAAGCTCAGCTGCTACGTGACAGGCGAGCCGAAGCCGGAGATTGTGTGGAAGAAGGACAATGAGGTCATTTTGGAAGGGCGGCGGCACGTCATCTATGAGGATGACCAGGAGAACTTTGTGCTGAAGATCCTCTACTGCAGACAGATAGACAATGGGCTGTACACCTGCACGGCCTCCAACCTGGCAGGTCAGACGTACAGCTCTGTGCTTGTCACAGTCAAAGGTGAGTGCTTATGCTTCTTACTTGGTGGCCAAGAAGGCCAATGGTATCCTGGCTTGTATCAGAAATGGTATGACCAGCAGGTCCAGGGAGGTTATTCTCCCTCTGAACTCAGCATTGGTGAAGCCGCTCCTTGAATCCTGTGTTCAGTTGTGGGCCCCTCAGCACAAGAAGGATGTTGAGGCTCTGGAGCGAGTCCAGAGAAGAGCCATGAAGCTGGTGAAGGGGCTGGAGAACAGGCCTTATGAGGAAAGGCGGAGAGAATTGGGGGTGTTTATCCTGGAGAAGAGGAGGCTGAGAGGAGACCTCATTGCTCTCTATAACTACCTGAAAGGAGGTTGTGGAGAGGAGGGAGCTGGGCTCTTCTCCCAAGTGGCAGGGGACAGGACAAGAGGGAATGGCCTCAAGCTCTGCCAGCGGAGATTTAGGCTGGAGATTAGGAGGAAGTTTTTCACACAGAGGGTCATTGGGCATTGGAACAGGCTACCCAGGGAGGTGGTTGATTAACCTTCCCTGGAGGGATTTAAAGTGTGGATGGACGAGGTGCTGAGGGACATGGTTTAGTGTTTGATGGGAATGGTTGGACTCGATGATCCGATGGGTCTCTTCCAACCTGGTTTTTCTATGATTCTATGACTCAGAGCTGAAGACCAAGCCTTACCTTTGGGTGGGTGTTTACTTTGAGGATGCCCCAAGCACCGTTACTTGCTCAACTCCCGTCTTACAAAGGCAAACCCCCTCCTCTCTCTTCATCCATATTTGATTATTCCCAATGGATGCAACCTGCTCCAAAGAAGATGGGGAAAGCATGCAAAGCAGCAGGTCTGGAGGCAAGCACCATGGGAACAGGTTATTTATGAAGGTCCATTATCAAGGGATGCTGTGAGTCAGAGGGCTTAAGTGGAAATGTTTATGATCTGTTTCTGCCTTTTGCTATACCATGTTGGGCTTTTCAGACCAAAGCTGCCATGGAAAATCTACGTATGTTGGTTATAATTAGGCCTTGAATAACGACTCTTGTCTGTGTCACCAGAAGTTCCTCTCAGTCCTCCAGAGACAGCTCAGAATGATGTAGTAATGAAGAGAGCTTTTAAATTTTTTTTTATGCCATTGGTTATGCAGTTAGCTCACGTTACTATTTTGTTTAAATGGGGTAGGTCATCTTGCCACACAAGTTTCTCTTTGTTTAGTCCTGCAGAGGAGGCTAAACTCTCAGCAGATTTGTAAGCATTTGTTGAACTCATGCCATAAAGATGATTGAGCTGAAAAAAAGAGATGTTTGAGCTGTTCCTTAATGTGATGTAGTGAATCAGATGCAGATCTCAAAGGTGAGCGTCACTCATAGAATCATAGAATCACCAGGTTGGAAGAGACCCATCGGATCATCGAGTCCAACCATTCCTATCAAACACTAAACCATGTCTCATAATTAAGGAAAACCAAGAGCTGATTACTCCGATTCAGAAATGTGCTGGATTCTACTGTCTAGAGCAAGGATAAAATCACCAACCATATGCTGAAATATGAGATGGAAAAGAAATTAGTGAATAGTGGCCAAGAGTAAACCTTTGTGCCAGGGGAGGTTTAGATAAGATATTAGGAAAAAATTCTTCGCTCAAAAGGTTCTCAGGCATTGGCAGAGGCTGCCTAGGGAGATGGTTGAGTGACCATCCCTGGAGATATTTAGAAGATGTGTCATTGTGGTGCTTAGGGACATGATTTAGTGGTGGACTTGGCCGTGTTACATTTATGACTGGACTCCATGAGCTTAGAGGTCTTTTTTTTCAGCTTAAATGACTCTGTAAGTCTATTATTTTGCCAAATCAAGTAGCAGAGAGGACAGGAGGAACATGGATACCTGACTCGAATTTTCTCAAGGCTTTGGAGATGTCCCAAAAGAGCAGCATACAGGTCTCCATCCTTGGGCCTGGGCCAAACTATGTTCATGTGAGTCCCTATGAATACAGTAATCAGATACTGTATGGAAAGGTTAAAGGTTGCAAGCCAAATAGGATAGAGGCTGGATAAACAGTCCGGTGCCGATGCCACTTTATTCTTCTCTGACCTGAAGTGATTTTCATTGACTGTTATCATGAAAATCACATTTGAGATCTGCAACAGAACTTGAGAAATATTCAGAAAGCTTGACACTAGCTGGAAATGTACGCTTGCAGCCCAGAAGGCCAACCATAACCTGAGTCCCATCAAAAGAAATGTGGCCAGCAGGTCGAGGGAGGTGATTCTGCCCCTCTGCTCCTCTCTTGTGAGACCTCAGCTAGAGTATTGTGTCCAGTTCAGGAATCCTCAACATAAGAAGGTGATGGAGATGTTGAACAGGTCCAGAGGAGGGCAACAAAGGTGATCAGAGGGCTGGAGCACCTTCCCCATGAGGACAGGCTGAGAGAGTCGGGCTTGTTCAGCCTGGAGAAGAGAAGGCTCCAAGATCTTATAGAGACCTTCCACTACCTGAAGTGGGTTTACAAGAAAGTTGGGGAGGGATTTTGTAAAAATGCTTGTAGTGATAAGACTAGGGAGAATGGCTATGAAATGGAAGGGGGAAGATTTAGGCTAGACCTAAGGAGGAATTTCTTCACGACGAGGGTGAGGAGGCACTGGAACAGGTTGCCCAGAGAACTTGTGGATGTCCCATCCCTGGAAGCATTCAGGCCAGGTTGGAGGGAAGGGGGATGGAATTAGGAGATCTTTGAGGTCCCTTCCAACTGAAAGCATTTTATGATTCTATGCAGCTCCTGTCTGAGCTTTATGAATGGTCTCTCCTCAGGGGTGATTGCAGTGCTGCTCTCACGTCTGTGCTTTTTCACCTTCAAAGTGCCAAGCATAGCAAAGTGACCAGAGCGCTGCAGAAGAGAAGGCTCCTGGGAGAGCAGCTTCCAGTACCTGAAGTTGGCTACAGGAAAGCTGGAGAGGGATGTTTTCCAAGGGCATTTAGTGATAGGATGAGGGGGAATGCCTTTAAATTAGAGGGGGGAAGATTTGCATTAAATATTAGGAAGAAGCTCTTGACAACGAGGGTGGTGAGACACTGGCAGAGGTTGCCCAGGGTCGTTGTGGCTGCCCCAACCCTGGAGGTGTTTAAGGCCAGATTGGATGGTGCCTTAGAGCAGCCTGGCCTTGTGGGAAGTGTCCTTGCCCGTGGCAGGGGCTTAAAATTAGATGATTTTTAAGGTCCATTCCAATCCAAACCAGTCTGTGACTCTATATAATTCTATGAAATGTGGAGGCGGAAAAGAAACTTGGAAAGCACAATAATTAGGAAGGAGAACGAAGGTGCAAGATGGTGGAAGCTTGCCCTCCCTTTGGAAGGATCCTGCATGTTCTCACTCTCACTGGATCATTATTAGGCAGAGGGAAAACTTACATCTGGAATAATAAAAGGAGAGTCCATGAGAAGGGTTGGAATAGACAAGAGGAAATATAGGCAAGAGAGAAGACCAGGTCAAACATATAGATAAGTTTGAGAAGGATAAAGAAACATTGGCTTTCTTGGAGGCTACGCCTATTCTTAGTAAAATATGTGTTAGCAGGACCTACTTTTAAAAAATAGCATCATCTCACTGCTAGTTTGGTTGGTATGGACCAAATGAAAAAGCCTACGACACTCCTCAGGCACATCTCATATTTCCTGCTGACCCCTTGGTCATTTCCCTGTGTTCTCAGTGTCAGATCCAGACTCCCTCCTATCTCACAGGAGCTGCAACCAGCTCCTTAGACTGGCATCCTTCTGACTAATGCTTTCTTGCACTAGTCTTTCTCATCCTCTTGCTTGTTCCCATGGTATGAGAATTACAACTGCTTCATAGAATCATAGAGTAGTTTGAGTTGGAAAAGACCTTAAATATCATCCAGTTGCACACCCCCTGCCATGGGCAGGGACACCTCCCACTATATTGGGCTGCCCAAAGCCCTATCGAACCTGGCCTTGAACACCTCCAGGGATGGGGCAGCCACCACTGCTCTGGGCAGCCTGTTCCAGTGCCTCACCACCCTTGTCGTGAAGAAATTCCTCCTTGTTCCTAGTCTAAATCTACCCCTCTCCAGTTTATACCCATTACCCCTCTTCTTATCACAAAAATCCTCTGTGAACAGTCCCTCCCAATCTTTCTTGTACCCTTCAGGTACTGGAAGGTCACTTCTCTTTCCCAGGCTGAACAACCCCAACTCTCTCAGCCTGTTCTCATATGGGAGGTGCTCCAGCTCTTGCATGATTTTTGTAGCCCTTCTCTGGACCCATTCCAATGGCTCCATATCCTTCTTATACTGAGGATTCCAGAACTGGACACAATACTCCAGATAAGATCTCATAAGAGAGGAACAGAGGGGCAGAATCACCTCCCTTGCCCTGCTGGCCACGTTTCTTTTGATGCAGCCCAGGATATGTCCCTTACTTCATCGCCCCTTACTACACGGGGTGCTTCCATAGGTAATCCTATGGCATTGCAGCCCTGGAGCCTCAGCAGCCTGCTGGTGAAATTAAAAAAAAGACTAATTAACATGTGGAGTGTGGGCAGAGCAAGTCTGTGCAACTGTAGCTGAAGGCTTTTCAAGGCAAGGCTGTGACTTGCTTTGATTTGAGGTGCATTAAGGCAAAATGTTTTTTAAAAAATAACCAAGTTGACAGGGTGAGAGTCAAGGTTGTTCTTCGAAAGGCATTGTGTGGGTTCTTAGTCAGGTCTTAATCTCAGACTAGCAACCAAGGTAGTAGATAGCATTGCGATTGGCCTTGGGATCTGGTATCTCTATCCAGCCTGTGCTCAGCTAGAAAGGATTTGAGATGTTTATTTCATAGAAGCATAGAATCATAGAATCATCAGGTTGGAAGAGACCCACTGGATCACCGAGTCCAACCATTCCTATCTGACACTAAACCATGTCCCTCAGGACCTCATCTACCCGTGCCTTAAACACCTCCAGGAAAGGACAGTTGAGGTGGGATGTAAGACCTGTAGAACTGAACCTGAGGTAGGATGTAAGACATTTGGCAGTGAGGTGGGATGTAAGACTTGTAGAACTGAACACATGAGTTTTCCAGGCCTGGTTTCGATAGAAATCAAACCATATTAACAACAGCACTGCTTCTGTAGCAGGTCCTGTCCAATGGGAAGGCGGGAGGGGACAGGCTGATGCTGAGATATCAGATATCAGTTCTACAAAATGGAGGCTCCTGGACATCAAAACTTGGATTTGGGATGTTTGAGGGACTTCATTTGTGTTTCTCCAGCATGACGACTCTGCCTGGGATGTGCTACCATTGATGTGGGGTTATAAATCTAAGAGAAGTCCACTCTCATTTGACAATTAGATTAACACCTGGCATATGGTTGGACTTGATGATCCAGTGGGTCTCTTCCAACCTGGTGATTCTATGATTCTATATCTGACTGCAAATGTCCACAAGCCTGGGAGAGTGTGTGGGGTCAGGGAGAGGGAGAATGGAGTAACAAGAAAAGACTAGAGGATGGCGCAGTAGTTGTTAGAAGAAGGTACGTGTCAAGATGTGATGCCTTATAAGAGGTGATGCATTAGCACTGGCTAATCCAAGTCTGTGATGTGACTGTGGCACCTGTCCCATGGCTGTGACCACCGGCTGTCCTCTTCAGTCCGACTGCCCCTTCTCCAGTTTGGTCCTGGGGTATCAGCATGACTTCACAGTGCAGCTGTCACTGGAATTAAACATTGTTCTGTTGATGAAATGCCTTCTCTCACTGTCATGCAGCTGTTTTGCAGTTTGATCTACACTTTGGTTTCTCCTTTAGCTGGAGCACTGCAGCCTCGTTGCTGGAGGAATCATAGAATCACCAGGTTGGAAGAGACCCACCAGATCATCGAGTCCAACCATTCCTATCTGACACTAAACCATGTCCCTCAGGATCTTGTCCACCCGTCCCTTAAACACCTCCAGGGAAGGTGTTGGGAAACTTGGGTTCTTTCTCTAGTTCCTTTGTTGTTAAAAGCCAGTAGAGACAGGGTGCAATGGAGAGATGCTTATGCTAGAGGACAAGCAGGCCACAAGAACAGAATTTGTTAACCTGATGCTTCACTCACTTATTCTCATTGTCTTGGATTAAAGCAAACTCCTCTGTGTGGTGTTGTGGGGCAGGTACTGCAGTTCATGTTGATATTGCTTTGGGTTTGGGTAAGTCCAGAAACAGACTGAGTCCATGGTTGGACTCAATGATCATAAGGGTCTATTCAAACCTAAACGATTCTGTGACCCTCAGTGGTTCTAATTCCTAAAAAATACTTCTGATGGGATCTAAGTTTTTATTTTACATGAGAGTAGAACTCCTACAGTAGTAGGGCTTGATTGTAGGGTTGGATGGCAGTTCAGGATAAACAAATATCATTAATAAGGAACAATAATGTTCAATTTTTTCCTATTGACTTATTTATTTGCACACCTTTTACCTTATACTATCACAAACTCTTGTTTCTCCTTTCTGTTTCTATCCTCTTAAGAACCTTCAATACCTTTCAAGGAAAAACTGCAGGATCTTGAAGTGAGGGAGAAGGAATCTGCCACCTTCCAGTGTGAAGTGCCTGTTCCTAGTACAGAGACATCTTGGTTCAAGGAGGAAACCAAACTCCGGCAGAGCAAGAAATACAACATTGAAGAGGAGGGCACGTATCGCCGGCTCACTGTCCAGAACGTCACTACAGATGATGACGCTGTGTACATCTGTGAGATGAAAGAAGGGAGCAGGACCATCGCAGAGTTGTCTGTCCAAGGTAAGAAAGGGGTTTGATATTTCAGATTGATCAAGTCTTGCCTACTGACTGCAAGATTCACCTACGAGACTCTAGAATCGACCTTATGAAGCCCATTTACCCCATGGATGTTTGCAGTGAAGAACATCAGACTCCCTTAGGGTGTGAGAGGAGAGCCGAGTGTGGTTGCTTAGTAGGTCCCTGGGTCTCCTGACAGGATGTATCTAAGACGTAGGGTCACAGAATGGGGACAGATGGTGTTGCTGCAGAAGATATAGAATCATAGAATAACCAGGTTGGAAGAGACCCACCAGATCATTGACTCCAACCATGCCTATCAAACACTAAACTATGTCCTTCAGTGCCTCGTCCACCCACACCTTAAACACCTCCAGGGAAGGTGAATCAACCATCTCCCTGGGCAGCCTCTGCCAGTGCCCAGTGACCCTTTCTGTGAAAAATTTTTTCCTAATGTCCAGCCTAAACCTCCCTTGGTGGAGCCTGAGGCCATTCCCTCTGGTCCTGTCCCCTGTCACTTGGGAGAAGAGCCCAGCTCCCTCCTCTCTACAACCTCCTTTCAGGTAGTTGCAGAGAGCAATGAGGTCTCCCCTTAGCCTCCTACAGGCTAAACACCCCCAGCTCTCTCAGCCACTCCTCATAAGGCCTGCTCTCCAGCCCCTTCACCAGCTTCATTGCTCTTCTCTGGACTCGTTGCTCACCTATGGGGCCATATGCTTAAAAAGGCTTCATAGAGGACAAAGTCCTTGCACTGTATCCTAGCATTGTGGACTTCCCTTAACATGATCCCAAGCAATGGATGTGTCCCCTGGCACCGTCTCACACAGGTCTTGTCTGATGTCTGGAAAACACACTGGTGAATCTTGACCACACTGGGCAGCTGGACTAGCAGCTGCAGTTTTTGGTCTGATGTGTGGTGCAGGCTTTGGTCAGTACCACTATAGTTTCATATTGGGAATCAGATCCATGCATGAAGTCTCTGACCTGTGGAGCTGTTCTCTGGAGTTTGGAAAGCTGATGAGAGAGGGGCAAAAAGGGTCCATGTCCGAGTCTCCTGAGTATTGTTTAGGACTCAAGTGCATGTTGGTGTAGAGCCTGGTATGGTCTAGGTGTCTTCAGCCAGTAGTCAGGTACATCAGAGACACAGAGATGACTACCGAATGGACTGTTGACTCTGAGCTCCCTGACTTGCTGTATGGATGAGAACCTTCCCATAAAACTCCAGGACCTACAATCAACATCTCCAATTAGATGAGAACCTTCACAATCCCAACTAACACAATGTTTGTGTTGGTATCACAGTGAAACCAGAAGGTCTTTGTTACATAAATTGGTGCAAAATACCTGGATGATGTGCATCCTTGTGTGAATTCCCTTTTGTATCATTAGCAAAGAGCTGAGAGTGCATGGAAAGGGTCATTGGGCATTGGAACAAGCTGTCCAGGGAGGTGGTTGAGTCCCCATCCCTGGAGATATTTAAGGGATGGGTGGATGAGGTGTTGAGGGGCATGGTTGAGTGGTTGACAGGAATAGTTGGACTCTATGGTCCTGTGGGTCTTTTACAACCTAGTGATGCTGTGAGAGTTGTACTCCAGTTGTAGTCTGGGTCACCCATTGCTGCCAGAGACATTAATGTCTGCAGCTTGCTGATCATAGCTCTTTTCTCATGTAAAGGGAACATCGTTAAAAAACTCCCAAGGAAGACTGCAGTCTTCGTAAACGACACAGCCATCTTCTGCGTGGAGCTGGACAACGAATGCCAGAACATCCGATGGCTCAAAAATAAAGAAGAAGTGAAACCCAGCGATCGAATCTCCATCACGTGCTCTGGCAAGCAACACACCATGATCATCCGAGAGTGTAAGATGGAAGATGCTGGTGAGATTGCCTTCCTGGCCGATGAAAGCAGGACTACTACCCAGTTCACTGTGACCAGTAAGCTTCACTTTTATTTGGCCTTGATTTTGTGTCTTCTCCAGGTACTCCTGTGTTAGCACCTTGTTCTAGGTACTGCCACAGTAAGTTTGTTGTCCAATTACAGCAGAAGGTTTTACGTCTGCTGCAAGAGACCTGAGTGCTAGCCTTAGGAGATATTATGGAGAGATCAGAAGAGAGAAAGAAATGTCCTGGGGAAAGAGAATGGTACAAATCTGTGTCTTTGTACCATTTTCATGTCATGCTGGAGTGGTTTCCCGCCCTCCCTTGCAGCCTTTCCCCCCCTCCCTCTCAGCCTTTCCCCCCCTCCCTCTCAGCCTTTCCCCCCCTCCCTCTCAGCCTTTCCCCCCTCCCTCTCAGCCTTTCCCCCCACTCCCTCTCAGCCTTTCCCCCCACTCCCTCTCAGCCTTTTCCCCACCCTCCTCCCCAGCCTTTTCCCCACCCTCCTCCCCAGCCCTTTCCCCACCCTCCTTCCCAGCCTTTCTCCACCCTCCTTCCCAGCCTTTCCCCACCCTCCTTCCCAGCCTTTCCCCACCCTCCTTCCCAGCCTTTCCCCACCCTCCTCCCCAGCCCTTTCCCCACCCTCCTCCCCAGCCCTTTCCCCACCCTCCTCCCCAGCCTTTTCCCCACCCTCCTCCCCAGCCTTTTCCCCACCCTCCTCCGCAGCCTTTCCCCCACCCTCCTCCCCAGCCTTTCCCCCACCCTCCTCCCCAGCCTTTTCCCCCCCCTCCTCCCCAGCCTTTCCCCCCCCCCCCAGCCTTTTCCCACCCCCTCCTCCCCAGCCTTTTCCCCACTCTCCTCCCCAGCCTTTCCCCCCCCCCCCCCCCTCCTCCCCAGCCTTTTCCCCACCCTCCTCCCCAGCCTTTTCCCCACCCTCCTTCCCAGCCTTTCCCCACCTCTTCTTCCCATCTTCCCCCTCTTTTTCCCGTCTTCCCCCTCCTCAAGATCTGCCTGCGAGCAGCCCTGTTTAGCTCAGGCTAAGCCACAAGCCACTTTGCTACTTGACACACAAGGATTATGGTTTGTCAGAGGAAACAAAAGGGGATGTTTCAAGAGGGCCACTCCATATGTCTCACGAGCCGGTTAGGTTTGAAGAAGTTGCCAGCTGTAAAATCTCACGTGACTGGTGCATGCCTTGGCAATCTCCATATCTCTGAGGTGTTTGAGATAATGTTAAGGCTGTGTCCTTTCAAACTCTTGTTGTTGGATACGGTAGAGATTGATGCATCCCAAAGTGCTGGATGTTGCACTGACCACTTCATCTCCCTCTGGGGTTTCACATCCCAGAGGCAGATTTCATAGGAATGGTTGGACTCAATGATCCGATGGGTCTCTTCCAACCTGGTGATTCTATGATTCTCTGATTCTATGAATGCAAACTGATAACTGAGTAAAACATGAGATAAAGAGTGTCTCTTCTCTCCATGTGTTCTCACCATCGAGAGGTGCTTTGAAAACTTTGTGTGAGTTACATACATTGCAGTTGCCTTATTTTATTGTATAGAGGTTGCTGTGTGTGCTCCAGCTACATACACTCAGACCTTCATTGTCCCAACCCCTTAATTTCTTTGAGTGGCATTTATTAATTCTTTCTATGGAGATAACACTTCTAGCACATAGAGACCATTGATCTCTCCCTCTCTCACTTCACTGAGGATCTGAAGGGAACAGTCAATGAACATTCAGTTCCTTCCCCGGGTCTTGAGTCTATAGAGAGATGAGGGTTGTGTGTGGGTGTGCTGGCTGGGACAGAGAAGTAGGCAGGTGCTCTGAACATCTTTGGTAGAGCATTTCCATACTAGAAAGCAAAAACATCCTTAAAGGAGCTTGAGGCCATTCCCTCTTGTCCTGTCCCCTGCTACTTGGGAGAAGAGGCCAGCTCCCTCCTCTCCACAACCTCCCTTCAGGTAGTTGTAGAGAGCAATGAGGTCTCCCCTCAGCCTCCTCTTCTCCAGACTAAACAACCCAAATAATACACAAACATTGTTTACCTGATAAATGCTGTTAAAACAGCCAAACCCAAACTTGACCAGCTGTTTGAAGAAAGATGTGATTAGTACACAGGATTCCTTCAGGCAGCAGATCAGATATTCATGAAGTGTTAAAATAGGAAATCTCAATGCGATGCTCTTTTCCTTCATTACATAAATAGACACCTAAGCTTTTTGGGGTGCACAGTTACCAGCTGTCAGTTACTCCTGGTGAGAGCTGGATGCCAGAAGTCCTGCTAGTGTAGCATTAAGCTGAACACTAGACCCTGGGATCAGATCTCTTGACCTTCCCATCAGAAACTGTAATGTAATATTTTGTTGAGAGATTTTGTTTTGTTTGTGGGAAGGCAACTTCTTACCTTTTTTTCTATTGCGTGAATCAGTGCTTGCTTCATAACTTAAACAGCAAAGTCTGACATCAATCTGAACTGTGCTGTTCCTATTGGGTAGGTGCTTGATTGAATGTTAAAGATCAATAAACACCTTAGAAATTTTCACAATGTTAAGCAGGACACAGACCTCACTTTTCCCTCATTTTAGCTCAATAGGATGAAAATGCCTCAACCAAATTTAGATAACATAGCAGTTATAAACCTTTATAGAATCATTGAGTGTCCTGAGTTCGAAGGGACCCACTAGGGATCAATGAATCCAACTCCTGTTGCTGCACAGGACAGCCCCAACGTTCACACCATCTGCTTCAGGGCTTTGGCCAAATGCGTCTTTAATATTGTCAGGTTTGGCACTTCAACTGCTTCCCTGGGGAGCTGTTCCAGTGCTCCACCACCCTCTGGGTGAAGAACCTTTTCCTAATATCCAGCCTAACCCTCCTCTGACACATCTTCTGGCCATTGCCTCAGGTCCTATAATTGGTCCCCAGAGAGAAGAGATCAACGCCTGCTCCTCCTCCTTCCCCTGCAAGGAAGCTGTAGACTGTGATGAGATCTCCCTTCAGACTCCTCTTTTCCAGGCTGAACAGACCAAGTGACTTTATCTGCTTCTTATATGGCTTTCCCTCTAAACCCTTCACCAACCACGTGGACTTCCTCTAGACGCTTTCCAGTAGCTTTGTGGTCTTTATCCTGTGGTGCCCAAAACTGCACCCAGTACTCCAGGTGGGGCCAAACTAGCAGATTTACAGTATTGGTGCAACTATCCTTGTGCAACAAGGCTGAGTAAGCGGAAAAAATTGTGCCACCTTGCCAGAGTAATCCCATCAGACTATTTTTATTTTGTGTAGCTTGGATTCACACTAGGGAAGCAAAACAGGAATTTGCTGCACGGAACTTCTAACAACCTCTGATGATGGCTTTGCCAGTCTTCTGAGTGAAAATAACGAAATGAGTGTTCATCTGCTTTGCCAAGAAGCAGTTTAGGAAGTGTTCAGAAGCAGTTACTGTGTTCAGTTCTGGGCCCCTCACCACGAGAAGGATGCTGAGGCTCTGGAGCGAGTCCAGACAAGAGCAACAAAGCTGGTGAAGGGGTTGGAGAACAGGCCCTATGAGGAGCATCTGAGAGAGCTGGGGGTGTTTATCCTGGAGAAGAGGAGGCTGAGGGGAGACCTCATTACTCTCTCCAACTACCTGAAAGGAGGTTGTAGAGAGGAGGGAGCTGGGCCCTTCTCCGAAGTGACAGGGACCAGGACAAGAGGGAATGGCCTCAAGCTCTGCCAGGGGAGATTTAGGCTAGAGATTAGGAGGAGGTTTTTCACAGAAAGGATCATTGGGCATTGGAATAGTCTGCCCAGGGAGATGGTTGATTCCCCTTCCCTGGAGGTGTTTAAGGCACAGGTGGATGAGGTTTTGAGGGACATGGTTTAGTGTTTGATAGGAATGGTTGGACTCAATGATCCGATCGGTCTCTTCCAACCTGGTTGTTCTGTGATTCTATGATTAAGTGATATGTGTCTGTATCTAGCAATCAAAATTTATGCCTATGAATTATTCATTGGAGAGCCTTTGTCTGCACAGACAATTGTAATACTGTGCTGAAATCACGTATGTTTAGCTGTGGAGGTAGGAGTATTGTACATCTTTGTGTAATGCAGCCCAGAAATATCCTCTATACCTTCTTTTGCTTTTCCATCTTATATCAATATTCATGGAGGTTTATTACATAAGTGCAGGTTTTAGTCCAGTTTAAGCTTTCTCAGTGAGGCATAGCTCCTTTGCTACTCTAACATAAACGTCTTACTCTGTTTTTTTTTTTTTTCTTTTTTCCCTTGTTCAGCTCCCAAAAAACCTCCCACCCAACCCCCAGCTGACCCTGTGGTGAAAAATAAAACAGAAACCTCAGTGACGCTAGCCTGGTCCCCTCCGAAGACGGAGCGCCCCATTCCAGTCGATGGCTACATTGTGGAACGCAAGAAACTGACTGGCTTTACATGGATGAGATGCCACGAGTCCCACATCCCTGTCCCGGAGTTCACCGTGAGCAACCTGCCAGAAGAGGCTGATTATCAGTTCAGAGTGTCTGCAGTCAACACCTATGGACAGAGCCCCTACCTGGAGTTCCCGGGGAGCATGCATCTTGGTGAGCACCAAACCATCATAAAATGAGTCAGTCAGTGTTGATCTGCAGCATGGATGCTCTTCTAAAGATGTTTCCCGTAACTTCGAGGAGGATAGAGTAATCGCGCCGCAAAACCTTTTCCCCTTCACTGCTCCCACTCCTATTTCATTTCAACCATAGACCATCAGAAAAATGATGGTGTTTGGGTTGCTGTGATGGAGCTGTGAGTATGCTTATAGTTCAGTATCTCACACCAGGTTGTGTGAGAGGCAGAGCTCTTTGCAGTGGGTCTTAAGTCTTTAAGTTCTTCTTCTAGACCTGGTTTGAAAGATAAAAATCAGGTGGGTTTATGATATAATTTTCAGCATATCAATGAGATATCAAACTTGCATCTAGAGAATATGTCTGTTGTGATTATACTGTCATGAAAAGCAGGTTCTGGTCAGTCCCTCTTTAATCCTAAAGTTTCTAGGAGAAATATAAAGATTTTGCTTTATTTCTAGGCTGCCAACGTGCCCATTGAATCGTTGTGAGCAGTAAGATTCCATCTGTCTTTGATTTGCTTCACTGCAAAATACCTGCACAGACTTTGATCATACTGTGTCTTGTTATCGTGTCATCCTCTTCCCTAGAGGTCTGAACATGCCTGTGTTTTCCTAGAATATCTAGAAACAACTATGAGGCTGGGTGGCCTCCTCAAGAACCTTCTGAGATCTATGTATAATACTGATTATTAAAAAAATAGTCCCCTTGCTAGGGAACTAAGTTATTTCAGACTCGTTATGTCTTTAAATATCTTAAGGACAATGAGTGAAATACGCCTGCTGCTCTTCCCTTATAGAAAGAGGACTTGCCCTAAAGCAGTTGCAGAAATCAGGTCCTGATGACCAGCCATGTGTTGCTTTTAGTGCATCCAAATTGTATAGGGCTGCAGGATTTTATTCTCATGTGTTATTTGTTGTCCAAAACTTTGTCCTCCAGCATTGTAGTCCTGTGTCCACTGATCCTAGAGATACGTATTATTTTTCTTCTTCAGAACCAGTCCTGGCTGTGAAAACCCCCCTGGCAACTGTTGAAGCTGTACCTGGAGGGGATGCCGTGTTTACTCTTGACCTCACAAGAACATGTTCTGGCACTTGGTACCTTAATGGTAAAGTCTTACAGGAAAGCGAGACCTATATCATTAAGAGAATTCAAACTACTCACACCCTGATCATAAAGAATGTCACCAAGAACGATGACGGAGCAGAAGTGAAATTTGTTGCCGATAATGTTGATGCCAGCACCAAGATCAGAGTGAAAGGTATTTGCTTTGGTCATTGTCCTTTTTTTGTCTGGTCAAGGGGCAGTTGCCCCTTGGTGATTAGAACCAGGGCTCAAGGCTGGCACTGACTTATGCCTGGTCTGTAGGATGTACCTGAAATTGCATCATATGGACTAACACAGGTCCTGGTAATGATCTCGCTGTGACAGCACTGAGTTCACAGTGAGTTGATCTATCCAGCCAGTTGATATCTGAACCATCAGCTTACTAATTTCTGTATTCACAATGAGTGGATTCTGTCACCAGGTCTACCACTAAATCTCCAGAGCAGTAGTTTCTGTTCCAGGTTCACCTCATCCTTCCAACTATAGTAAAGTGTTTCAAAAGTAGAAGAGCATTAATAGTTATCAAAAGCTTTTTCTTGGAGGACTTCAGGCTACCATGGATGTGTGTTATGAACAAATTAGTATCATGTAACTGAATTTACCATTGAGAGTTCAATGCTCCAGCTTTCATCTATGAAACTATAATAAGTTCTTTATTTGCCCACATTGTGTGGCAAAATGTAATAGACAGTGATTCTGGAAGGTTGTGTTTGGGAGCAAATTTCTGCAGAACCATATTTACAGTATTTATTAATCAGTAGGTAGCCCTGTTTTTTTAACTCTTCTTAGTGACTTTGGCAATAAAAGTAGATTTGTTCTGAAATGGAAAAGAAATTCTTGGTATCAACATAAGTGTGAGGGCAGGAACAAGACCTAGTACTTTTTCAAAAGTCTCACCGTCTACTGCAGACACATATCAGGGACATGGGCTCGACGTGATCAGAGGGTTGGAACATGTCCCATATGAGGACAGGTTGAGAGAGTTCAGCCTGGAGAAGAGAAGCCTCCAGGGAGAGCTTATAGCAACCTTCCAGTACCTGAAGGGGCTACAAGAAAGCTGGGGTGGGACTGTTTACAAGGGGTTTTGGTGATAGGATGAGGAGCAATGGGTATAAACTGGAGAGGGGCAGATTTAGACTAGACACAAGGAAGAATTTCTTCACTATGAGAGTGGTGAGGCATTGGAACAGGTTGTCCAGGCAAGTTGTGGCTGCCCCATCCCTGGAGATGTTCAAGACCAGGTTGGATGGGGCCTTGGGCAGCCTGATCTAATGGGAGGTGTCGCTGCCCATGGCGGGGGAGCTGGAACTAGATGATCTTTAAGGTCCCTTCCAACCCAAACTATTCTATGATTCTATGACATGTTGAGCTGATGTAGCTTGGAATAACAAGACCTCTGCTCCTTACAGGTGCTGCAGTGAGATTTACCAACAAGAGCAGAGATATAGAAAAGGTCTCCGCTCGGCTGTGTGAGGAAGCCAAACTTCTGGCTGAGCTTTCAGATGCAGAGGCTGCTGTGAAGTGGATGAAGGATGGGAAAGAGCTGAAGGCCAGTGAAAAATATGAACTTCAGTCTGTGGGGAAAAAGCACGTCCTGAAAATCCGCAACATCGCAGCAGAGGATGCTGGGGTTTATGAGTGTATTTGTGAGGGGGATAAAATGCGTTATCAGCTTTCAGTGAAAGGTAAGTGACTGTCTGGGCTGCTTTGTATTAATGGCCTTCTCCCACCCTAAGACGACAGAGTCGTCCCTGGAAATGTTCAAGGCCAGGTTGGACATGATTTGAGCAGCCTGATCTAGTGGGAGGTGTCCCTCCCCATGGCAGGGGGGCTTGGAATTAAATGATCTTTAAGGTCTCTTCCAACTCAAACCATTCTGTGATTTATCCTATGATTCTGTGGTTAAGGGACAGAAAGCGAATGCTCCAGAGAGAGTGCAGAGAGTTGCAATAACTTCCCCGCAACATCTAGCATGGACAGTGTCTGCAGTCCCAAAGTAGGAGAATTTGGGACTAAATCTGGGATTCAACACAGTTTCAGTGTGAGAGATGTGCTTCCACTTGACTTACCATCTCCTTCTTCCATAAGATTGAATGATGTAGTTGTAGATACACTGTAGTTAAAATGTGCAGTTAAAATTTTTGTAGTGAAGAAATTCAGCCATAGGAGCAGAGGATCATAGAATCACCAGGTTGGAAGAGACCCACTGGATCATCGAGTCCAACCATTCCTATCAAACACTAAACCATGTCCCTCAGCACCTTGTCCACCCATGCCTTAAAGCCCTCCAGGGAAGGTGAATCAACCACCTTCCTGGGCAGCTTATTCCAATGCCTGATGACCCTTTCCGTGAAAAACTTCCTCCTAATCTCTAGCGTAAATCTCCCCTGGTGGAGCTTGAGGCCATTCAATGACAATCTCAAGCCTCTAACTTGAAGCTAAAAACATTAAAAACATTCTTACAATCCTTCCCAGCTGTATAAAACCTGAGTGCAAGAGATTTTAGCCTATTGTCAGACATTATCTGGGATGAGCTCCATAGCTCTTTTGCTTTGAATTGGCAACCTCACTTTGTAAAGCCTGTTGATTTCTGTGTTCTGTCCCATAACTCACCCCTCACCTTTTTCCCGGCAATGATCTCACTGTTTCTAAACCGAGTACATGTGAAGTGCTTCATCATCTTATCCTGCTGGCTTCTTGCCCTCCTCGGTCTGTAGAAACAACAAAGTCCTGGAGTAATGTATGTGTTTTGCATTTGACAAGTTCTTGGTTATTCTCAGAGAGCAAACTCAAAATAGCCATGAAGAGAGCTGAGAAAATATGATTAGAAAAATGTGACTACATTTATGGAGAGAAGAATCGACTGTCTTCACTTGGCAGCTGTAGTTATTTTTTGTTTTCTTCTCTGTCTCTGCCACTTTAACATAATTTTTCACACTGGCAGATCTACTGACAGATTTAATTGAATTAGCTGATGAACGTTTCTTCTTGCTTTCCATTGTAATGTAGCGATCAAATGAGTAGTCCAGGCCGTTGTTTTAAAATCTGTGTTGACAAGTGACCATAGAATCATAGAATCAACAGGTTGGAAAAGACCCTCTGGATCACTGGGTCCAATCATTCTTATCAAACACTAAACCATGTCCCTCAACACCTTGTCCACTCGTCCCTTAAACTCCTCCAGGCAAGGTGAGTCAGTCACCTCCCTGGTCAACCTCTGCCAGTGCCCAGTGCCCCTTTCCATGAAATTTTTTTCCTAATGTTCAGCATAAACCTCCCCTGGTGAAGCTTGAGGCCATTCCCTCTTGTCCTGTCCCCTGGCACTTGGGAGAAGAGCCCAGCTCCCTCCTCTCTACAACCTCCTTTCAGGTAGTTGTAGAGAGTAATGAGGTCTCCTCTCAGCCTCCTCTTCTCCAGGATAAACACCCCCAGCTCTCTCAGCCGCTCCTCATAAGGCCTGATCATAGCTTTATTCTTGGAGAATCAGTTTTGATATGTCTCATCCTTGTAGGATGAGACTCACAAACGCTGTCCCAGTGTTTTAACCCTCAGCATTGCCTCTTTTTGTCTCTTCCCCCTGTAAATCAGACACAATCAACTGGAGAATCATTTGATGTGCCAGTCAGCTGTGTCTGGCACGTGGGCATCACGTGGCTCCCAAGAGGCCACCAGGCCAAGCTGCAGCCAGAGCAGCAGTGTCATTCGCTGGGCATCCTGCCCATAAGAGCCCTGCTAGAAAATGCACTTGTGATTTATCACTGCAGTCCCCTCGCTGCCTTGACACTTCACGTGCCAGGCATCCACAGGCACATGACCTCCTGCGTTGAAATTGGGACATCTGAGGAGTCCCCTTCAGACTTAGAATCATAGAATCATAGAATCACCAGGTTGGAAAAGACCCACTGGATCATTGAGTCCAACCATTCCTATCAAACACTAAACCATGTCCCTCAGCACCTCGTCTACCCGTCCCTTAAACACCTCCAGGGAAGGTGAATCAACCACTTCCCTGGGCACTACTGTGGCTGTGATTTTCACTCTCAGCTTCTAAGGAAGTGGAAGGTATATGAGTGAACCCATCTGTCCCTTCTTCCTTCCAAACTTTTAACCTATGTGCTGAGTGGTGCTGATGGAGAAGTAGAGGTCACTTCAGTGTTGTCCCTTGCAGGCTTCGTGGGCATAGGTGGTTGCATAGAGGAGGGCTGTGGTGTTGCCCTTCTGAAGGGAAAACTCCACCATTATGAGTCATTAGTGAAATGAGAGGAAATAGCGGCCCCAAAGAAAAAAAACCACATAAAATATACGTTTTTCTTTGTTTCAAATGCATCTGATATGACTTCTTTACACATAGGTATTTCTTATAAGTGACTTGATTGTGTGCATTGATTTAAATATTATGTTCAGAAGAGGTTTGAAAATTAATTCCATTATCTAGAGTAAAATGAGATTGTGGTTTTAGGCTCATACCCACCCACTGGTGGGTTTTTCATTTGTGCTTTGAGGTAACTGGTTACTCAATTATTCCTCTATGTGTTAATATGGTGCCAGATTTGTTGTTTACCTTCTATGTTCCTGTTAATTTCTGAGAAGAAACTCCTTTTCATTTCAGTCCTATGGGATATCTGTATAGATTTTTAATTGAATACAATATAATTTATCTAGATTGCATTTTAATCTCTTTTAGAGTTGATCTGTCAGGTAGTTAGAATACAATGATTGAATAGCCTTCATTGTTCTCCTTCCAGTTTGCTTGTGTCATGTTTCCTCATGTCTCCCAACTTTTTTTCTTAGAGCCCTGCTGCCTATGACTTTCTCTCCTATTGTCTCAGCCTCCTGTGTTGTCCATGCCCTGGCTTTTGGATGTGTGATAATCAGTTATACAGTTTATAAAGGCTGGATTTTGTCTCCTTCTGTACCAGAATCTAGTAATTAGATCCACAATTAAACATGCATATTTTGATTTATGATGTATTAGAATCAGAATAGTTTTGGTTGGAAAGGACTTGAAAGATCATCTAGTTCCAACCCCCAGGCCATGGGCAGGGACACCTCCCACTAGATCAGGCTGCCCAAGGCCCCATCCAACCTGGCCTTGAACATCTCCAGGGATGGGGCAGCCACAGCCTCCCTGGAAAACCTGTTCCAGCGTCTCACCACTCTCATAGTGAAGAAATACTTGCTTATGTCTGGTCTAAATCTGCCTCTCTCCAGTTTGTGCCAATTGTCCCTAGTCCTATCACTACAAACCCTTGTAAACAGTCCCTCCCCAGCATTTTTGTAGCCCCTTCAGGTACTGGAAGGTTACTATAAGGTCCCCCTGGAGGCTTCTCTTCTTCAGGCTGAACAACTCAAATTCTCAACCTGTCCTTGTATGGGATGTGTTCCAGCCCTCTGATCATCTTTGTAACCTCCTCTGGACCCATTCCAACAGTTCTATATCTTTCTTATGTTGAGGATTCCAGAACTGAACACAATACTCCAGGTGAGGTCTCATAAGAGAGGAATGGAAGGGCAAACCACCTCCCTTGCCCTGCTGGTCACGCTTCTTTTGATGCAGCCCAGGATATGGTTGGCCTTCTGGGCTGCGAGCACTGTTGGCTCATGTCAAACTTCTCATCAACCATCATCCCCATCCTGTCTTAGTGCTCGATGTAAATGTGTTTTACGTATACACTGCTGTCCACACAATTCTTTACCAGAACCTTGCACCTATGTTTTGTTTCAGCACATGCAAACTTCATAAACAAAGAGAAAACTGGAGGAGTAATCAAGGCCATCTCTGGAAAAGCGGCTGAATTTGTTTCCGAGACCTCTGAGGCCAACATCATGGTTAAGTGGTACAAAGACGGCAAAGAAATCACAGCCAGCAAGAAATTCACCATGGAAGATAAAGGAAAACTCCATAAGCTTGTGGCTTCAGCTGTGACAAAAGAAGATGAAGGAACATACACATGCAAAATTGGAGATGACACTCTTATTTTTGATTTAAAAGTCTCAGGTAAGTTTGTGATGCAAGTATGCACAGCTGTTCTTCAGAGAATCTGACCTGTACTATGAGCCCTATGAAAATTCATGATATGAACAAATAATATAACGGTGCTGTTTTGTATTCAAGTCAGTACAAGCTTTCACTAAGGTTAGAGTCATGACTCAAACACACCACTGGCTGAACAGGCTGAGAGCCACATCTGGCTCACAACACTCTGTCTTTTAGCTCAGGGATTGTGTCAGCACATACATGGTTGGAGGAGATGCTGCCTGGAGGAGAAGGACCTGGGGGTGTTGGTTGACAGTGACTGAACATGAGCCAGCAGTGTGCCCAGGTGGCCAAGAAGGCCAATGGCATCCTGGCTTGTATCAGAAATGGTGTGACCAGTAGGTCCAGGGAGGTTAATCTCCCTCTGGACTCCGCACTGGTGTGACTGCTCCTTGTGTTCAGTTGTGGGCCCCTCTCCACAAGAAGGATGTTGAGGCTCTGGAGTGAGTCCAGAAAAGAGCAGCGAAGCTGGTGAAGGGGCTGGAGAACAGAACCTATGAGGAGCGGCTGAGAGAGCTGGGGTTGTTTAGCCTGGAGAAGAGGAGGCTGAGAGGAGACCGCATTACTCTCTACAAGTACCTGAAAGGTGGTTGTGGAGAGGAGGGAGCTGGCCTCTTCTCCCAAGTGACAGGAGACAGGACAAGACGGAATGGCCTCAAGCTCCGCCAGGGTAGGTTTAGGCTGGAGATTAGGAGGAGGTTTTTCACGCAGAGGGTCATTGGGCATTGGAACAGGCTGCCCAGGGAGGTGGTTGATTCCCCTTTCCTGGAGGTGTTTAAGGCACGGGTAGACGAGGTGGTGAGGGACATGGTTTAGTGTTTGATAGGAATGGTTGGACTCAATGATCCAGTGGGTCTCTTCCAACCTGGTGATTCTATGATACTATGGTCTTTGAACCTCCTGAGTGAGGTAGTCCTAGGATCTTACTGTGAAAGCCTTGTACCCTCTGTTGATGAATTTAACTCCTTATTTTGAGAGTTAAGCACGTCCTGCTATTCCCATAGGACTCTGTGGTCTCGGAGACATCTCCCTGTGCTACTGTTGTTGAAGCCATTAATTCATGACACGTGATCAGCAGCATGGACCACGTGCTAGAGCACGTGGCCGTGAGATCAAGCTCAGAACAGAAATGCCAATGCATTCCTTTCTAGGATGGAGCCAGAGTATAAAATTGCACAAGAATTTGTCTGTGAAATTCAATATCTGGAATTCAGCTGGTTTGATTTGCATACCCTAGTGGGATCCTTTTTCCTAATAGTGGTTTTTGGACTTATATCTGGAACTTAACTTTTAATCCAGTCCGAAGTTACATACTGAAACTCTACTGAAAGCTCCTTGTGGTGTGTCTACATGTTGCAGAGGAAAGCGATTTAAGAGAAGTAGTAACTGAGTGCTTCTCACCTGTAACAGTACATCTGTGTCACTATGATGCTGTTCCTTAGCTAATTAAAAACTCATCAGAGACATAAGGAGGAATTTCTTCACATTGAGGGTAGTGAGGCACTGGAAGAGTTTGCCAGGGAAGTTGTAGCTGCCCCATCCCTGGAAATGTTCAAGGTCACGTTGGATGGGGTCTTGGGCAGCCTGATCTAGTGGGTGATGTCCCTTCCCGTTGTAAGGGGCTTGGAGTTTGATGAACCATTAAGGTCCCTTCCAACCCAAACCATTCCATGATTCTATGATTCTATGAATTCTTTGGCACAGCATTGGTTTTGAGGAATTGTCACAGTGTTTACTGAGCTAGAGGGCTTGCTTCCAGTTTACAACTGGCGTTTGCTCAGGTATTCACTCTGCAACCTGCCCCCAGTTCTCTTTGGCTGAGAAGCCAACACTATGCGGTTTCGCTTTGAGTGTAATTTATAGTCCTTGACTTTACCCATTGAAAAATTGGTCTGAAAGAGTCAACCAGGTTCTGTTCAAACTGATTTTTGCAGAGTGAAAGTTACCCCTGAAAGGTGATTGGTATAATCTGATTTATACTGTCTAATAAGAGCTATCAAAGATGGATTTTAGAAGTTTTCTGGAGCTGCCTTTGTCTGAACATCGAGTGTAGAGGAAACCTGCATGGTAACCTGAGACTGGATATCTGACCTTTTGATGACCATGTGTAGCTTAGGTAGATCTTACCGGTAACTCCTACAACAAAACGTCCCACAGCTCAGACAAAGAGAACCGAAGGTGTTCACCTTCCCTGGAGGTGTTTAAGGCATGGGTGGACAAGGTGCTAAGGGACATGGTTTAGTGTTTGATAGGAATGGTTGGACTTGATCCGATGGATCTCTTCCAACCTGGTTGTTCTATAATTCTATGATTCTATGGTATCTGCTAAGTAACTGTATCTTAATGATTTTTTTCATTAAAAAGGGTTGAGTTACAGTGTGTTAACAAAACCTTAGCCAGGGAAAATTCCACCTTGTTTCACACGTCACCATAAAAAGTTTCCAGAGTGTGAAGAAGCACTGTGCAGCCAGGGGATGGCATTAGGGCAAGGAAATAAACTGTATTTATGATAATCACTGAATCATTTCTGTTAGAAAAGACCTCTAAGGTCATCGAGTCTCACTGTAAACTTAACACTGTCAAGTCTACTACTAAACTATGTCCATGAGTGCCTCATCTACATTCCTTTTAAATACCTTCAGAGCTGGTGACTCCATCACTTCCCAAGGCAACCTGTTCCAGTGCTTGACAGCTCTTCCACTGAAGTAATATTTCTTAATATCTGTCTTAAACCTACCCTGGTGCAACTTGAGGCCGTTTCCTCTCATCCTATCACTTGTTACTTAGGAGAAGAGACCAACACCCACCTTGCTACAACCTCCTTTCAATGAGTTGTAGACAGTAATAAGGTCTCCCATGAGACTCTTTTTCTCCAGACTAAATAATCCCATTTCTGTCAGTAGCTCCTGATAAGGCTTGTGCTCCAGACCTTTCTCCAGCTTCACTGCCTGTCTCTGGACACGCTCCAGCCCCTCAATGTCTTTCTTGTAGTAAGAAGCCCAAAACTGAACACAGGATTTGAGCTGCAGCCTCTCCAACTCTGAGTAGAGGGTCGTGATTGCTACCCTGCTCCTGCTGGCCACTCTCTTTCTGATACAAGCCAAGATGCTATTGGCCTTCTTGGCCACCTGAGCCACTGTTGGCTAATAAATCCCCCCAGGACTCTAGAGGGACTGTCCTTCCTTGATCATCTAATTTTTTAAAAGTAGGTCAGTCCTAATAATTACGATTTTTAATGAAATAATTTTTCTCTGATGCTACATATGTTCCTGGCCTGGGCACAGCACAGCACTTGTCCTTGGGATTCTCTGTGACTGAAAGCAACAGCTGCTGCTAAAAGATGTACAATACTAAGCTAAGGTTGGTTATAACTGACAATCATCAACTTATTCTTCAGATGAGGGCTGGCTTGGTGGAACGAAGAGTATGGAATACCTGACATGCTCATCAGATATTGCACATTAGCTTAGGGACAGGGTATGTTGTATAGGTTCGCTTGCATTTTACATGCAAGGGGCTTGTCTCCATATTCTTAACTGCCTTCACTTTTACCTTTACAAATACACTTGCAAAAAGCCTGAGTTGATAAAAAAGGCTGTATTGTTGCTGCATTGACACACCCTGCGTGCATCCGTAACTTAGGTGCAGCCACCAGAGTGTGTAGTCAGCAGGGTTAGAATCATAGAATCATAGAACAACCAGGTTGGAAGAGACCCACCAGATCATCGAGTCCAACCATTCCTATCAAACACTAAACCATGTCCCTCAGCACCTAGAACGTAGAACATAGAACAACCAGGTTGGAAGGGACCCATCGGATCTTCTAGTCCAACCATTCCTATTTAACACTAAACCAAGTCCCTCAAAACCTCATCCACCCGTACCTTAAACACCTCCAGGGAAGGGGAATCAACCACCTCCCTGGGCAGCCTATTCCAGTGCCCAATGACCCTTTCTGTGAAAAACCTGCTCCTAATCTCCGGCCTAAATCTCCCCTGGCGGAGCTTGAGGCCATTCCCTCTTGTCCTGTCCCCTGTCACTTGGGAGAAGAGCCCAGCTCCCTCTTCTCTACAACCTCCTTTCAGGTAGTTGTAGAGAGTAATGAGGTCTCCTCTCAGCCTCCTCTTCTCCAGGCTAAACACTCCCAGCTCTCTCAGCTGCTACTCATAAGGCCTGTTCTCCAGTCCCTTCACCAGCCTTGTCGCTCTTCTCTGGACTGGAGCTTGAGGCCATTCCCTCTTGTCCTGTCCCCTGGCACTTGGGGGAACACCCCCAGCTCTCTCAGCCGTTCCTCATAAGGCCTGTTCTCCAGCCCCTTCACCAGCTTCATGGCTCTTCTCTGGACTCACTCCAGAGCCTCAACATCCTTCTTGTGGTAAGGGACCCACAACTGAACACCGTATTCAAGGACCAGTCTCACCAGTGCCGAGTACAGAGGGAGAATAACCTCCCTGGCCCTGCTGGTCACACCGTTTCTGATACAAGCCAGGATGCCCTTGGCCTTCTTGGCCACCTGGGCACACTGCTGGCTCATGTTCAGTCGGCTGTCGACCAACACCCCCAGGTCCCTCTCATCCAGGCAGCTTTCTAGACAATCATCAGGCTTTATGATCTTGTGATGCAACAGTACCATGCACTCATGCTTTCATTTACACCTCCAGGGATGAAACTTCACCCCCAAGTTTGATTAGCAGTGAAAAAAAATGATCATTACTATATCCTAACATTGGTCTCGTCAGCCTAAATCAAGGCATAAACTGCTTTCTCCTTTTCTTGTCAGATGAAGCTGTTACTTTTGTCAACAAGCCCAAAACAACTCCAGAAATCTCGGTCAAACCTTCTGAAAACCTTGAGCTGGTGTGTGAGTTATCAGCTGCGAGTGGAGCTGTGGTGTGGAAGAGAGATCAAATTGAGGTGAAGCAGGACCAGAGGACAACATTCATCTCCCAGGGAACGCACCGCAAGCTCATCATCAAGAAGGTGACGCAGCAAGACCAAGGGACTTATACCTGTGAAATGAAGGATGACAAAATGACATTCCAGGTCAAAGTCAGAGGTGAGTTAATGCTAGAAATGCCAAAGGTGAAGGAATATTCAGTTTTGGGCAGCGTCTTCCATTTGGAGGATTATCTCACAACTTCTCTGATGGGGAAATATTTCAGCTGGAAATTTTTATTTCAGCCTGTTTCAGTAGGACTTGATTTTCAGTCAACGGTCATGTCAATATTTTATATACACGTTTTTGCATCCATGACTAGTTGTCCTGCAGGATCATAGTGCGAGGTTGTGACAGAGGTGCAAGGGTAGAGAAAAGGGAAATGGGAGGTTTTTGAAGAGCTCTGATTAAGTGGGGAATTACTGAACTTGAGTGACCAAAAGATTCCTGGACATGAGGCTGCTCCCTTCACATTTGCTGGAAGCTTGGAGAGAAAGAGTTAAAAGAAAAGCAAGTTCAGGCAGTGTATGTTGGTGCTGTAAGACCCAGGTTGAAATCTGTGCTCAAATTGTGACTTTTTTTAACATTATCTCAGAGTTCCTATACACCTATTAACCTCCCACGAGAAAAAAAGATATGAAGGTGCCTTCTGGATTTAATAGGCCATCACGATGCAACCTGTAAGGGGCAAGTAGAGTGAAACAGAGGGAACTTGATTGAGCCCTGGAGGAAATAACTGCAAAAAGCTGTGTGTGACTATCCTGGTTTTCTTAACAGAGGCGGAAGACGTGTTTACAAACAAGGACAAAGTCCAAAAGGAGGTGAAAGCTGCTCTGTCAGAAAATGCCACCCTGAGCTGTGAGGTGGCCCAGGAGAAGACTGACGTGAAATGGTACAAAGATGGGAAACTCATCACCTCAAGCAAGAAGTTCAAGGTGGAATCAGAGGGCAAATCTCGTCGCCTGGTGGTGGGTCAGGTGGAGAAGAAAGATGCTGGGGAGTACACCTGCGAGGCTGCTGGCCAGAAACTCACCTTCAAGCTTGACGTGACAGGTGGGAGTCATATTTCATTGCCTTTTCTCTGTGTCTGGTCAAAAATTGGGGAAAACTCCTATTTTCTCTGTCAAAATATTAGAAATGCTGTTAAAATACTTTCTTGTATTGGTCTAAGCTACTATTTCAGTGAGGCTGTGTAGGAAGGGGCAGATCTATTGGTTACATGCAGGTACCTTGACACCAACTCTTCACGTCCCTGTATATCTCCTTAGGTTGCAGAGTGAACTAAAAGCCTTTATTAGCCAGTATTGTACTAAAGGACCTCTTCCAATCTGATCGTTGTTGGTATTTCCCCTCTTTTTATTGATATTCATCCATGGAAGTCACTCATAAAATCATAGAATAACCAGATTGGAAGAGACCCACCGGATCATCGAGTTCAACCATTCCAACTGACGGCAGGAACTGCTATTTTTTTTGAATTCCTTCTTCAATCTGTTGAATAAAATGCAATTCTCTCTACACAAAGTCCTCCCTCCCAAAGCAGAGAATTGCTTCAGTTATTCTGCAGTCTGGCTGTGCATACACATATGTGAGCACATCCTCTTAACTCCATGAACCAAGAACCTTTTGTGGATGAAGAACACCAGTGGACACTAACACGTGCAGCTTGAATGGTGATTTATATCTAACAAACTTTCATCCAGCTTTTCTTCTACCACTTCTTCCATCTGCCATCAGATACCAAATTGTGAGAACCGACTCACATCTAGTTGGAACTAGATGATCTTCAAGGTCCCTTCCAACCCAAACTATTCCATGATAACTACCTGAAAGGAGGTTGTAGAGAGGAGGGTGATGGCCTCTTCTCTCAAGTGACAGGGGACAGGACAAGAGGGAGTGGCCCCAAACTCCGCCAGGGGAGATTTACATTAGAGATTAGGAGGAAGTTTTTCACACAGAAGGTCATTGGGCATTGGAATAGGCTGCCCAGGGAGCAGCCCCTTGATTCCCCTTCCCTGGAGGTGTTTAAGGGACGAGTGGATGAGGTCCTGAGGGCCATGGTTTAGTGTTTGATAGGAATGGTTGGACTCGATGATCCAATGGGTCCCTTCCAACCTGGTTGTTCTATGATTCTATGATTTTTCTCCTTAACAACATTCGGATTCTGAGGATTTAATACTGAGGCTGTTCTTTCACTCCAGCTACACTAGAGGCATCTTTGGTCTCAGTGTGTTTTGCAAGAGGTCCAGTAAGTTTTATTCAGTCTGCAGGCAGCCATGGGCATATTGGCTACACTTTGAGTGATCATTTCTGAGTTGGATGATAAGAACGAGTTTGGTTTTGTTCATATTCATAGAATCATAGAACAACCAGGCTGGAAGGGACCCATCGGATCTTCTAGTCCAACAACTCTGCTGTCTTTGAAGCAAAATACCTCTCTGTTAATGTTACAGTTCTTGTCTCACGTTCTCAGCTGATCTATTTTCTTCTCTCCATTCTTATGGCATGAAATGTACTGAAACCATCATGCAGGCAGAGGTCTGGCATTTTCTCAGCTTTGTATATGAGCAACTGTTGTAGGAGTCTATTGACTTTTGTGCTCTCAGCCACGCTGGAGATCTGGAGCCCGTGCAGGGCATAGCTGGAGTGCAGTTCTCTTATAAAGGTTGCAGTCTTTACTGCTCTCTCGCTGTCTCCAGGCATCCTCCTCCCTCCATCTTCTATGTGAATAGAGCAGCTGCTGCTGCCGCTGCATAAAGCTTTGCTGCTTCCCACAGCATTCCCATATCATAATCTATCAATCTATCAACTATCTCTTCCCATATCAATCTTATTATGTGTCTCTGCATGGGTTATGCAGGGTCTGACTTGGGGCACTTTGGCTGTTTTTCATGACTTGTTTAGCTAATGCTTTTGACTCAGGGAACTGCCTATTGCAGTGAAGGATGCATCCTACCTGAAAGGAGGTTGTAGAGAGTAGGGAGCTGGGCTTTTCTCTCAGGTGACAGGGAACAGGACAAGAGGGAATGGCCTCAAGCTCCACCAGGGGAGATTTACGCTAGAGATTAGGAGGAAGTTTTTCACACAGAGGGTCATTGGGCATTGGAATAGGTTGCCCAGGGAGGTGGTTGATTCACCTTCCCTGGAGGTGTTTAAGGGTGGATGAGGTTCTGAGGGACATGGTTTAGTGTTTGATAGGAATGGTTGGACTCGATGATCCGATGGGTCTCTTCCAACCTGGTTGTTCTATGATTCTATGATAATAAGAGCAGATTTGAGAGGCATCTTTCAGAGAAAATGCAACCTGGATATTGATAGAAAGACCATTGGTATGAACCAAGTTCGTGCTCAGCTGCTGAAACCACTTCATACATTACTGCAGAGGTATAGTCAGAAAACACGCAAATTTAGTGGGTTTGCTCTTGAATTTCTCTAGCCGAGGGCTATTCTTAGCTGCCTGCCTCAGAAACCAAAGGTTTTCAGCTCTCTTTCAAACTTGATGACTTCACGGCTGCACAGGGTAATGTAACACCTTTCCTCCTCTGTTGCAAGTGGAGAGTCCTTGCCTGGATACCGTTGCTGTATTTCTCATGTGTACAACTGTAACACGACATGCAAGTCCAGCACTCACTGGAAAATGATCTAGTGTGAAAGTCAGGAGGGATTATGAGTACTCTGGGCGGCTGCCTCTTTTGCTGCAGAAATCCTCATCTTACTAGATTATTCCAAAGTGCAGCGGCTTTCTGGATCTTAATTTATCCTGTTGCCCTTGCAGTCAGAAAGCTTTTCAGGGTTCCCGCACCCCAGGGCTCCACTGGTAGCACAAAACCTTTGCTATTTAAGGACAGCTTGAAGGTTAGATGCTCAGTGTTGAGTACTGGGATGCAGTTATAACTTTTTTGCTTACTGTAAAAAGAAGCTTGGTGTTACACACCTTCATACTGGGCTACACATACACCCTGAAGAGCTGATTCTGAAATACCATTATTTTGAGAGTCATGGCATGCAGTAAAATCCTTATTTGAAGTAGGCAAAAGCTCCATGTCCTGAAAATGCTTTTTTCATTATAACCTCACTAACCAGTTTCAGCTGAGGTTGGAAACGTTATGTGCACTGAATACTTGTTTAACTTTAGAATAAGATTCTAAAGCAAGTTACTGATTAGTGTAAATCACTATAAAAGCTGATTAAAAATTTTATTCATGTGTCCTATCACTATAAAAGTTTATATTGAAGGGTAAGAATGAAGAGGACAAGTGGGTAGCACGTCTGGAATATTCCTACACTGCAAATGTGAAATCTTAAATACTTGACTGATCAACACAGACTGGTTTGAAACTCATTTGTTTAGTGCATCTTGCCTACTCAAGTTCCAAGTTGTAGATGGAAGTTATAACTGGCTGCAAAATTATGAACATTTTCCATGCAAACCATGATGTGTGCTCAAGCTCTTTTAGATGTCAAAGTGTTGCTAAGTCTGCAGTGGGATGATGTGTGCCTTTGAGGGCTTTTGCATCACTCAGCATACACTATGTAGAGAATCATAGAATCACCAGGTTGGAAGAGACCCACCGGGTCATCGAGTCCAACCATTCCTATCAAACACTAAACCATGTCTCTCAGCACCTCGTCCACCTGTGCCTTAAACACCTCCAGGGAAGGTGAATCAACCACCTCCCTGGGCAGCCTCTGCCAGTGCCCAGTGACCCTTTCTGGGAAACATTATGTTGCCTTGTTAATGACAATGCAAATGAAGGGCATTGGCAAGCCTATAGACTTGCTAGTCTAGCATTTATCTTTGGAGGTTGTACTCTGTAGCAGCAAAATTATGGACTCAGCCCTCAGGTTCATGCCAGGGACACAAACAGGCATAGGCTGCTTCTGGTAAAAGCTGTGTAGAATCATAGAATCACCAGGTTGGAAAATACCTCTTGGATCATCCAGTCCAAACATTCCTATCTGCCACTAAACTATGTCCCTCAGCACCTCATCTGCCTGTCTTTTAAACACCCCCAGGGATGGGGTGCCCACCTCCCTGGACAGCCTCTGCCAGTGCTCAATGACCCTTTCCATGTTTTTTTTTTCCTGATATCCTGTCTGAACCGCCCCTGGCAGAGTTTGAGGCCATTCCCTCTTGTCCTATCCCCTGTCCCTTGGGAGAAGAGCACAGCACCTTCCTCTCCCCAACCTCCTTTCAGGTAGTTGTAGGGAGAAATGAGGTCTCCTCTCAGCCTCCTCTTCTCTAGGCTAAACACCCCCAGCTCTCTCAGCCGCTCCTCATAAGGCCTGTTCTCCAGCCCCTTCACCAGCATCATGGCTCTTCTCTGGACTCGCTCCAGAGTCTCAACATCCTTCTTGTGGTGAGGGGCCCACAACTGAACGCAGGATTCAAGGTGTGGTCTTACCTGGACCTGCTGGCCACACCATCTCTGAAATGCGTAGAAATATCATAAAGACACAAAAGGGGAAATTTATCTTTTTTCTTCATTACAAGAAATTTGAAAATGAGGCATGCAGACTACTTGGGAAAATATGATAATGGACTATGTTTTGAGGGTACTTGTTTCATGTGATAAAAAGAACTGCAAAGCAATGTTACTTAAAAGTAACGATCCTGTAAAGCACCTACACAAAGTATATGTAACATCTTATCACAAGCTATTTCTGTCTTATGTATTTTTCCCCTAATGTTTCCCTGTTCCAGAGTTAGAAGATGCATTTGTCAACAAAGATAAGGTGCAGAAAGAGGTGAAAGTTGCACTATCAGAAAATGCCACCCTGAGCTGTGAGGTGGCCCAGGAGAAGACTGATGTGAAATGGTACAAGGAGGGGAAACTCATCACCTCAAGCAAGAAGTTCAAGGTGGAATCAGAGGGCAAATCTCGTCGCCTGGTGGTGGGTCAGGTGGAGAAGAAAGATGCTGGGGAATACACCTGTGAGGCTGCTGGCCAGAAACTCACCTTCAAGATTGTCGTCACAGGTAGAGGAGATGCTGGCTCTCATCAGAGTGGTCCATGATGTCTCTTTATGTCAGAGCAAATCAATCACTCTCTGGCTGCTGTTCTCTGTAGCCTAGATTTTCATTCAGTAGTGAGGTTGATTAAACAACCAGCTTGTGTGCATCCATGGACAAACAGAGCCCTCTGGCTAGTTGTCTTCATCTGTGAGATGAATCCAGCTCATCAGTCCTTGTTGTTTTCTAATTTTAGAGTAAAGAAAAATTAAACAACTTTACATATGTTGATATTTGTAGGGATAAAGGTATGACCATTCCCCACATGTGTAAGAAAATAGGTCTGGAAGAAGTAGGAAAGGAGGTCTGCTCAAGACATACATAGAATGTGCAAAGCTTACAAATAGAACTTTGTGGTGAATGAGATTGGGTGCTTACTTATGCATTAAGGAACAAAAAGTCATATTTCTTGTGGATTCATGGAGATTTGAAAGTAAACTCCTGAGATGCTAAATAATTTTGCTAAGAAATGGCTGATATGTTTTCTTAGGTTGTATGGAGATTTATGCCATGAGTGGGATCATTCAAAAATGACATAGATTATTCGGTGGGTCTCTTCCAACCTGGTGATTCTATGATTCCATGTGGAAGTTTCCATAAGCAGAATTTTTAATTTGGGTTTGGACAGTTTGGACAGTGAGAATATAAGGGTGACTTTTAAATTGCTTCTCCCACCCCACAGAAGCAGAGGATGCATTTAGCAACAAAGACAAAGTAAAGAAAGAAGTGAAAGCTGCACTGTCAGAAAATGCCACCCTGAGCTGTGAGGTGGCCCAGGAGAAGACTGACGTGAAATGGTACAAGGAGGGGAAACTCATCACCTCAAGCAAGAAGTTCAAGGTGGAGACAGAGGGCAAATCTCGTCGCCTGGTGGTGGGTCAGGTGGAGAAGAAAGATGCTGGGGAGTACACCTGTGAGGCTGCTGGCCAGAAACTCACCTTCAAGCTTGATGTGACAGGTGGGAGACATGTTGGTTTTCATTACATAATAATCCGTCACTTCCCTTTACTACAGAGCGAAATGAATCACTCTCTAAGTTCAGGGGTCTGTGTAGCCTTGAAGCTCATTGAGTACTGAGGTTGTTCAGGCAGCCAGCGTGTGTGCATCCACTGTCACACAGATGCTTGTAGCTAGACATCATCATAATCTTTGAGATGGATCCCATTCAGCAGTGCTTCTGGTTTTCTAAGTTTATAGTAAAGGATATTTAAACAAGTTTACATATGCTGTTGTGATTTATAGGGATAAAGGTAAGGCCATCTCCTAGATGTGTAAGAAAACAGATTTTCTCCCAGTTCTACAGACTGGGAAAAGTCTGGCTGGAAAACTGCCAGGAGAAGAGGGACCTGGGGTTGTTGGTCGACAACGACTGAACATGAGCCAACAGTGTGCCCAGGTGGCCAAGAAGGCCAATGGCATCCTGGGTTGGATCAGAAACGGTGTGACCAGCAGGTCCAGGGAGGTTCTTCTCCCTCTGTATTCGGTATTGGTGAGACTTCTCCTTGAATCCTGTGTTCAGTTGTGGGCCCCTCACCACAAGAAGGATGTTGAGGCTCTGGAGCGAGACAAGAGAAGAGCAACGAAGCTGGTGAAGGGGCTGGAGAACAGGCCCTATGAGGAGCATCTGAGAGAGCTGGGGGTGTTCATCCAGGAGAAGAGGAGTCTGAGAGGAGACCTAATTGCTCTCTACAAGTACCTGAAAGGAGGTTGTAGAGAGGAGGGAGCTGGGCTCTTCTCCCAAGTGGCAGGGGACAGGACAAGAGGGAATGGCCTCAAGCTCCACCAGGGCAGATTTAGGCTAGAGATTAGGAGGAAGTTTTTCACAGAAAGGGTCATTGGGCACTGGCAGAGGCTGCCCAGGGAGGTGGTTGATTCCCCTTCCCTGGAGGTGTTTAAGGCACGGGTAGCGAGGTCCTGAGGGACATGGTTTAGTGTTTGATAGGAATGGTTGGACTTACTTGATGATCCGATCGATCTCTTCCAACCTGATTGTTCTATGATTCTATTAATCTAATCATACTGAAGAAGTACCTAGAATGGGAAAGGTTACACTGGTATCCCAGTGGTAAATAAGACTGGGTTTTTATGTGTGTATTATGTTAAGGAATACGAAATCAGATTTCTTGTGGATCCCTGGTGATCGTAAGAATCTTAACTCCTGGGACATCGGTTCATTTTGCTCAGAAATGGCTGATGTCTTGTCCTCAGACTATGGAGATGGCCATGTCCTTTCTCATAGAATTATAGAACCACCAGGTTGGAAAAGACCCACCGGATCATCACGTCCAACCATTCCCATCAATCACTAAACCATGTCCCCTAGGACCTACTCCACCCATCCCTTAAACCCCTCCAGGGAAGGTGAATCAACCTCCTCCCTGGGCAGCCTGTTCCAACACCCAATGACCCTTTCCTTGAAAATTTTTTCCCTGATGGCTAACCTAAACCTCCCCTGGTGAAGCTTGGTCTCAGTGTATCTTAGCTACGAGTTGGGGCCATTCCAAAACGACAAAGCTTTGAGGAGGTTTTGTAAGCAGGATTTTGCATTTGGTTGTGAACATTTTGTAGAGCATGAATATAATTGTGATTTTTAAATTGCTACTCCCATCCCACAGAAGCAGAGGACGCATTTATCAACAAGGACAAAGTGAAGAAAGAAGTAAAGGCTACTCTGTCAGAAAATGCCACCCTGAGCTGCGAGGTGGCCCAGGAGAAGACTGACGTGAAATGGTACAAGAATGGGAAACTCATCACCTCAAGCAAGAAGTTCAAGGTGGAGTCAGATGGCAAATCTCGTCGCCTGGTGGTGGGTCAGGTGGAGAAGAAAGATGCTGGGGAATACACCTGCGAGGCTGCTGGCCAGAAACTCACCTTCAAACTTGATGTGGCAGGTGGGAGATTATCTGATTTCTTTTTTTTTTTTTTTCACCTGTAGGTATGAAGAATGTTTTCTAGTGACATAGATTTACTCCCAGCCTTCATCTGTATGGGTCAGCAACAAGACCTAGTGTTTGATAGGAGTGGTTGGACTCGATGATCTGATGGGTCTCTTTCAACCTAGTTGTTCTATGATTCTAAGACTTAAAATGGTTTTCTTAAAATGTTGCCTTCCAGACGGTTTCCCACTGAAATCCTTCTAGTATATAATCTTGGAGGGAAAGCTTTAATTTTCATAGTATTTTTTTCTAAAATTTCCTGTTTTCCAATCTTGCAGATGACATGTTTGAACATAAGGACAAAGTTCAAAAAGAGGTGAAAGCAGTGCTGAAGGAGAATGCCACCCTGAGCTGCGAGGTGGCCCAGGAGAAGACCGATGTGAAATGGTACAAGGAGGGGAAACTCATCACCTCAAGCAAGAAGTTCAAGGTGGAATCAGAGGGCAAATCTCGTCGCCTGGTGGTGGGTCAGGTGGAGAAGAAAGATGCTGGGGAGTACACCTGTGAGGCTGCTGGCCAGAAACTCACCTTCAAGATTGATGTCACAGGTGAGAGAAATTCTTTTCACATCCTTCCTGGTTTAGATTATTTATAAAAATGAATATAGTTATATATCTTCTATGTAGGACAGTATGAAATCTTTAAGACATGGAGCTCCATCCTTGAAAAAATGTTGGTGCTGCCCATATCTGTAGGAACAGGGGCTGAGAAAAGGAAAGCACTGATTGCTTATCCCCATCCCCACATGTTGGTCCAACCAGAACAACTCTGCATTGCAGCTGATTCTCAGTGAATTTTAGAGTAAAGATGAAGAGTGGTAGAGTGTTTATCCAATGTCTGCACTCAATCCCCAAACAAAACACAAATACTTACCATAAAGCCATTGGAATGTTCCAGAGTGTTTCAGATGTGCATTTTCAAGTCAGAAACTTGTTTTCCAGTGTTACAAGTAAGCTGTGGTGAGGGCATGGGCAACATTGATATTTGGGTATCACTCTGAATTTCTCTCCCTTTTCAGAGCCAGAAGTTGTGTTTACAAACAAGGATAAGGTGCAGAAGGAGGTAAAAGCTGCACTGTCAGAAAATGCCACCCTGAGCTGTGAGGTGGCCCAGGAGAAGACTGATGTGAAATGGTACAAGAATGGGAAACTCATCACCTCAAGCAAGAAGTTCAAGGTGGAATCAGAGGGCAAATCTCGTCGCCTGGTGGTGGGTCAGGTGGAGAAGAAAGATGCTGGGGAATACACCTGTGAGGTTGCTGGCCAGAAACTGACCTTCAAGCTTGATGTCAAAGGTGAGAGAAGATTCTTTTTCACATCTTTCCTGTTTCTAGATTACATATATAAATTAGTATTATTTCATGAGATCTTTTCCTGTTATGATTCAAATTTTTGGCAAACATCATGATTTGGCTCTTCATGAGAAATGGGACAAATAGTTATAACTGCAGTTCTCTATATTTTCTACGTAAAACTTTATCAAAGCCTTAAGACAAGGAGACCCATCTTTGAAAAACTCTAGAGGTACCCATCACTGCAGGAACAGAACCATGAAAAGGAAAGTACTGAGGACACATCTCCATCTCCACGTGTCATAGAATCATAGAACAACCAGGTTGGAAGAGATCCACCAGATCATCGAGTCCAATCATTCCTATTAAACACTAAACCATGCCCCTCAGGACCTTGTCCACAGTGTTGGTACAACCGGAAAAATTTGCAAAGCAGCCGATTCTCAGTGTGTTTCAGAGAAGAGCCATGGTGGGGAGAGCATTTAGGTGTCTTCTTGATGTCTGCACTCTTTTTCTTTCTCTTGCAAGAGCTCATATGACCCTGAGGGTTGAGTATGACAATTAAGGTTTGATATATGTGCAGATGTGATGGCATCAGGTAAATGACATCTAGGGAAAGGGACTGTCATGGGGACTCATTTTAGATGTGTCACACTACTGAGGCTGTAGAGTAGGAGAATGGATTCAGCTCTTCAACTCACTCCCTGCCTCCTGATACTCTTCAAAGTGAACGCACTAGTGTGTCTACTAGAGAGCAAGAGGATTTCACCACTTGCATAGAAGGATGTGAGGTTTTTCTCAAGGCTGCATGAGAAGTAATAACAGAATCTTAAACATATAAGTCCTGGTTTTATGACCCTTTGTGGTGAAGAAAGTTACCTAGTGCCAACAGGACAGTAACAGCAGCAGATGCGGCCATAGGGAACAAAAGGAATCAATTATGAGGGGCTGTAGGACAATCAATGTTCTATCTTGGAGACACTCTGAATTTCAGGGGACAGGACAAGAGGGAATGGCCTCAAGCTCTGCCAGGGGAGATTTAGGCTGGAGATTAGGAGGAACTTTTTCACAGAAAGGGTCATTGGGCATTGGAATAGGCTGCCCAGGGAGGTGGTTGTTTCACCTTCCCTGGAGGTGTTTAAGGGATGGGTAGACGAGGTGCTGAGGGACATGGTTTAGTGTTTGATAGGAATGGTTGGAGTTGATGATCCGATGGGTCTCTTCCAACCTGGTTGTTCTATGATTCTATGATTCTCTCTCTTTTCAGAGACAGAAGTTGTGTTTACAAACAAGGACAAGGTGCAGAAGGAACTAAAAGCTGCTCTGTCAGAAAATGCCACCCTGAGCTGTGAGGTGGCCCAGGAGAAGACCAATGTGAAATGGTACAAGGAGGGGAAACTCATCACCACCAGTAAGAAGTTCAAGGTGGAGTCAGAGGGCAAATCTCGTCGCCTGGTGGTGGGTCAGGTGGAGAAGAAAGATGCTGGGGAATACACCTGTGAGGCTGCTGGCCAGAAACTCACCTTCAAGCTCGATGTCACAGGTAAGACAGATCTTTTTGGAATTGCAGTAGAAGGTAATAAAGTAATACCTCTAATAACTATTACACAGTGACTCAGTTGCCATAGTCCGGGCTTTGTTGCACCCTATAGGATTCATCTAATTTTCTGTGCCTGATTGCCTGGACTTGTAGAAATGGGGATAAGTCTCTAGCACAGCACAAAAGCCTATTTCATTCTTACTATATCTATGTAATAATTACAGATATAAACATAATAGAAATAATAATCAATATATTTTTCATATCTCTCCCATTTCTGGGATCCCAAAGGTTGATTCTTGTGCACTGGACCTCTTGAAAGAGCCATTAAAAAATCAATTTCTTCTTAGGTTTACAATCCCATTTCTGAAAGCTGAGATGCTGGAAAATGCTTTGTCATTTGCAATTTCATCAGTGCTGCTCACTGGATGGGTTGAAAACAGTTCTTTTTCTGAAGTGATGTTGTTCTGTGTTTGAGATCTCAACTTTCTGAGATGTTTTACCACTTCTGCCAGGTGCTAAATGTCCCTTTGTCATGAAAGGTTCCCAACTATTGGTCTTTTGGAATGAGATTCACTCAGTGCCAAAACAACTTTAAGCATGGTGGCCAACGACCTGGATGAAGGCATTGAGGGTACCCTTAGCAAGCTTACAGATGACACAAAGCTGTGTGGAACTGTCGATCTGCTGGAGGGTAGGGAGGCTCTGCAAAGGGACCTAAACAGGCTGGACTACTGGGCAGAGTCCAGTGGGATGAGGTTTAACACAGCCAAATGCCGGGTCCTGCACTTAGGGCACAACAACCCTATGCAGAGCTACAGACTGGGAGAAGTCTGGTTTAGTGTTTGATAGGAATGGTTGGACTCGATGATCCGATGGGTCCCTTCCAACCTGGTCATTCTATGATTCTATGATAAGCATGTGATGCTAGGGGGAGTGTTGACACTGCAACCCTGGGTACCTTGCCAGCCATGATCCTGACCTACCTGAGCACCATTTATATTATATTTCCTTTGTCCCTTTGAATATCATGTTTGTAAGAGTGGAAGAGACCATGAAGAGACTGTTCCAGAAGTCCATAGTACTGTATTTGTGACCTTGGCATTTCATCGTAGGTCTTAAGTGAAGGAAGTTGTGAGTTTTTGGTGACATGCAAGACAAAGATGTTCTTTGGGACCATTTATAGAATCATAGAATCACCAGGTTGGAAGAGACCCATCGGATCATCCAGTCCAACCATTCCTATCAAACACTAAACCATGTCCCTCAGGACCTCATCTACCCATCCCTTAAACACCTCCAGGGAAGGTGAATCAACCACCTCCCTGGGCAGCCTGTTCCAATGCCCAATGACCCTTTGCATGAAAAACTTCCTCCTAATCTCTAGCCTAAATCTCCCCTGGTGGAGCTTGAGGCCATTCCCTCTTGTCCTGTCCCCTGTCACTTGGGAGAAGAGACCAGCTCCCTCCTCTCTACAACCTCCTCTCAGGGAGTTGGAGAGAGCAATGAGGTCTCCTCTCAGCCTCCTCTTCTCCAGGCTAAACATCCCCAGCTCTCTCAGCTGTTCCTCATAGGGCCTGTTCTCCAGCCCCTTCACCAGCTTTGTTGCTCTTCTCTGGACTCACTCCAGAGCCTCAACATCCTTCTTGTGCTGAGGGGCCCACAACTGAACACAGTATTCAAGGAGCAGCCTCACCAGTGCTGAGTCCAGAGGGAGAATAACCTCCCTGGACCTGCTGGTCACACTATTTCTGATCCAAGCCAAGATGCCATTGGCCTTCTTGGCCCCCTGGGCACACTGCTGGCTCATGTTCAGTCGACTGTTGACCAACACCCCCAGATCCCTCTCCTTCTGGCAGCTTTCTAGACAGAGTTCTCCGAGTCTGTAGCTCTGCATAGGGTTGTTGTGCCCCAAGTGCAATTTGAATTAAATCTTTTTTGCGTGGTGGCTTGCAAGCATACGATTGATGTCAAGGACCCTCTTGGTCTTCTCCGTTCCTAAGCTGTTGCTTCCCTAGTTTCCGCATTGCTATTCAGTCATGCAGAGAGGTAGATATGGCCCCGTGAAGCCAATTGGTTTTGGACATCCGGATATTTCCCAAGCATCTTCACAGAAATCTGTAAGACTGGTCTCATTTTAATCCCTCAATTAATATTTTCCTCCTTGTCTGTGTTTAGAGCCAAAACCTGCATTTATAAACCAAGAAAAGGTCCAGAAGGAGGTGAGTGCTGTCCTGACGGAAAGCGCCACCCTCAGCTGTGAGGTAGCGCAGGATGCAACCGAGGTGAAGTGGTACAAGGATGGAAGACTGCTCATCTCCTCTAGAAAATTCAAAATAGAAACTGCGGGAAAAACCCGACGCCTGGTTATTGAGCAGCTTGAGAAGAAGGATGCTGGAGAATACACCTGTGAGGCTGCAGGCCAGAAACTGACCTTCAAGTTGGAAGCAACTGGTGAGGACTCACCTAAGCAACTCTCTGCAGAGCTTAGAGGAAAACTGGATATTCTCTACCCAGTGGCCACGGTGCAGCCACCATTATTCTCCCTGGAGCAATGTCAGTGAACCACAACACACACAAACTGACCTTTTTAGCAGTGTGGAGGTGGAAAATCTGGCTGAAGACTTTTATTTTCTATATAAAAATACTATATAGTTTTTTGCTTAGCCTGTCCTCCACCCACCCCACCTTGTCCACCCTCCACCCAACCTTGTTAAGTGGTGAGGAGCTGAAATTTTGAAGGGCAGAGATAGAACTGTGGAGAAAAGTAACTATGAAAAGCTGCTCTGCTGCTGCATGTGCTCCAAAACTGCCCAGTTTTGCAGCAAAGCATTTTCATAGAATCATAGAACAACCAGGTTGGAAGAGACCCATCGGATCATCGAGTCCAACCATTCCTATCAAACACTAAACCATGTCCCTCAGGACCTCATCCACCCGTCCCTTAAAAACCTTAAACACCTCCAGGGAAGGTGAATAAACCACCTCCCTGGGCAGCCTATTCCAATGCCCAATGACCCTTTCCGTGAAAAACCTCCTCCTAATCTCTAGCCTAAATCTCCCCTGGTGGAGCTTGAGGCCATTCCCTCTTGTCCTGTCCCCTGTCACTTATTTTCCAAGATAGAGAAGAAACCAAGAGAAAGGGACTAGAGTAATCAGTAAAGAAAACAAGCCATAAATGCAGGTTTACCATATTAATATTTCTCCTTAATTAGATCTAAAATCCTAAAAATGAGAGAAGAAATAATTATAGAGGCTGTTTGACTTCTTAGAAACAGGCTTTTTTTTTGTGGGCAGCAGATAAAATTTATATTTGAATTCCCTTTTCTTTGCTTGTCTTCTAAAATGAAGCTGTGGTTGGCCTGACAGATCCTTTTCTTTCTTCCTGCTCAGCAAAATATTGCACCAGACACAAATATACAGATGTATTCCTTGGGGTATTACAGAGTATAGATGAGCTGATGTTGTGACTCATGAAGAGAAGGTAGTAGAAAACTGCTGGATTAAGTCTTTGAATGTTCTTAGTTTTCCTGTTTTCATGTCTTTCCTAGAACCAGAGGCTAAATTTGTAAAGAAAGTTGTCCAGAAGGAGCCTCTCATTGTTCAAGAACATGAAAGCATCACACTGACTACTTCAGTAACACCTGAAACTGCTGCAGTAAAGTGGTTCAAAGATGGAACAGAAATCAAGGCAAGCAAGAAATATGAGATCAAGAGTGAGGAGGCATCCAGGACCCTGACAGTGAACCTGGCTGAGAGCTCAGACACGGCTGTGTACACTTGCCAGACAAAGAGTGACAAGCAGGAATTCAAAGTACAAGTGAAAGGTGAGCATAGAACAGCACACAAGTTATGTCCCAACCCAACAGCTACATTTCCCTCACAGCAGGTTGGAGGTGAAGTCCCAATTCTCTCTAAAACTGGTCCCACCTCAAGGCTTGAATTGCTGTTGTAGCTGCTGTGGCTGCTCTACTATGGGTTAGCAAAGTTCTTCTGCTTCCAGATACCTAATGGCTTTTCTGGCCACTCAGTAGAACAAGGAGGCCTGTGATAGGTGCTTTTTCCTGGTGTCTGTTCCCCATTGTCATAGAATCACCAGGTTGGAAGAGACCCACTGGATCATCAAGTCCAACTGTTCCTATCAAACACTAAACCATGTCCCTCAGGACCCCATCCACTGTCCCTTAAACCCCTCCAGGGAAGGTGAATCAACCTCCTCGCTGGACAGCCTGTTCCCAGTGACCCCTTCTGTGAAACATTTTCTCCTAATGTTCAGCCTAAACCTCCCCTGACACTTCTGTTTCCTCCTAACCCCTGTAGCTGGGGAATTGCATAGCCATAGCTCTTCCCCACTCTACTCACCTGCATAATGAAGCTGATGAGGATATAGAGGATATTCTGTGAGGACGTTTGTGAGTTAGTCACGTGGGAAAATGTGACCTGAACTGTATCTTCCTCTGTTCCTGGAATGGTGCATCTGAGATGCTGTCCCTTAGTCAAAAGCTATAAATCAACAGGAAGGATGAAGTACAGCTGGTCCACAGATGGAGATGATGTTGGTGATGTCCTAGAGCAAAAGCCTACTCCTTTCTCTTCAGACACTCACCTTGGAGGTGTCTCCAGCTAAGACATACTCCCTCAGCTCCCGTTGGAGTCATAGAATCATAGAACAACCAGGTTGGAATAGACCCATCGGATCATCGAGTCCAGCCACTCCTATCAGACGCTAAACCATGTCCCTCAGCACCTCATCCACCCGTCCTTAAACACCTCCAGGGAAGGTGAATCAACCACCTCCCTGGGCAGCCTATTCCAATGCCCAATGACCCTTTCTGTGAAAAACTTCCTCCTAATCTCTAGCCTAAATCTCCCCTGGCGGAGCTTGAGGCCATTCCCTCTTGCCCTGTCCCCTGGCACTTGGGAGAAGAGTCATCATAGAGAAGTAGCTGCTGGTATGTCCCGATACACCTGACATATTGAAATGTCTCCTCCTGGAATCCTCTGACTCCATTGACCTTGTCTCCAGTGTCAGGAGAGACAAAGCTGCTGGAGCTATTGCTTCCATGTGGATTTTTACATTTAGTCAGGCAAATCAAGCTCTGACGCGAAAACACTTCATGGTCTCATTGAATATGCAATTAGAAAGAAAGGATGGAAAACTTTGGCCCTGTTTAAATGCACTCTTCTTGCTTTACAGAATTGTAATGATATTCAAATTTTAATGATATTAAAATTCCATGTCAGATAAATCTCCCTAATTTTCCATCTTTCTGGTTTTTTTTCTCTCTACCCTGATGCTCAATTCTGTTGGGTTTTGTAGTTTGGTTGGTTTTTTTTCCTTTTTCTTTCAAAGTTGACCAGAAACTGTTTCTTAGAGCAGGTTTCTTATTTTATTCTTTCTCATCCTTTTTCCTTCTTCTGCATTTCAGAAATCCCAGTGAAGTTTGCCAAAAGACTTGAAGCTGTTAAAGCTGAGATTGGAGGCAGCGTCTCTTTGATCTGTGACGTGAGCCATGCCAAAGGCAAAGTCGTGTGGCGCAAGAACGGGGTTCAGATCAAGCCCAGCAAACGCTTCCAGATTCACGAGGAAGGGATCAAGAGAACACTGACAATAACAGGGATCCGGGCTGAGGATGAAGGAGAGTACTCCTGCGAGTCCAGAGATGACAAGAGCAGCATTACCATCACCCCTAAACGTATGACAACTTCTCCTGCTGCCCAGGGAGGCAGTTGATTCACCTCCCCTGGACGGGTTTAAGGGGCGGTGGACGAGGTGCTGAGGGACATGGGTTAGAGACTGATGGGAATGGTTGGACTCAATGATCCGGTGGGACTCTTCCAACCTGGTGATTCTATGGTTCAAGTTTTTGCGAGCGCTGTCACGTTGCAGCCCCAAGTTTTTGAAGGCAGTGAGAGGGGTATAACCACAGAGATGCTTGGATGCTGCAGGAGATGTTTGGCTGTGGGAGCAAACGGCTCCTCCTCTCGCTAATGAAGCGACATGATGGGACGAAGGCAGCACCAGGGATGTGTAGCCAGTAGGAAGCCCTGGGAAATATTAAGGGAAAAGCAGGTGGTGTAAATGGTTTAGTGTTTGATAGGAATGGTTGGACTCAATGATGCGGTGGGTCTCTTCCAACTTGATGATTCTATGATTCTATGTTTCTAGAATTGCATGGTGAAAATCATAGAATCATAGAGTCATAGAACAACTAGGTTGGAAGAGACCCATCGGATCATCGAGTCCAACCATTCCTATCAAAGCTTGCATTAGAAGGTCCTGTTAAAGGCTATTGAGTCCTACCCCTCTGCAACGAGCAAGGACATCTTCAACTGGATCAGGTTGCTCAGAGCACCATCCAACCTGACCTTTGAAGGTGCTTGTGCCGTGCCTCAAAGATTTACTCCTAAATGTTTCGTTCTTCTCCGTCAGCTCCCAGAGTGGTGAAATTCACTACAAGTCTCATCAACGTGGTCTCGGAAGAAGGAAAAGAGGCTGTGTTCAAATGTACCGTCTCTCCCAGTGATGCTGTGGTCACTTGGCTCAGGAACGGTGTCAAGATTGAAGCCAGTAAGAAGTATGTGATCTCTCAGAAGGACACTGAGCACAGTCTCACCATCACTGACCTCACGCTGGAAGATGCAGCTGAAATCTCTGCCAATGCTGAAGGAGTAGAAAGCACAGCAAATCTCAGAGTCCGAGGTAGGAGGTGATGATGTTCCTTTGACAGGTTGTCATTGATGCCTGGACCTCTGCTGGTTTATGTGGCTTTCCCTCTGACTGATTATATTAGCAGTATGGCAATTCTGCTTTTGCATCATTAAATACAAATTCACGGGTAGATGAGGTCCTGAGGGACATGGTTTAGCATTTGATAGAAATGGTTGGACTTGATGATCCGATGGGTCTCTTCCAACCTGGTTGTTCTATGATTCTATGAAATTCCCAGAGTACTTTGGGACTGGAGATACGTGAACCACCGTTTTAGTTCTCTCTGAAATCCTGTTTTCTGGATCCTCTACATTCTTTCTAACATTTCTTCTGTTTTGGCAGAGGCCTCAATCTCATTCAAGAAGAAACTGGAGCCCAGAACCGTTGAAGAGAGGGACACTGTTACTTTGGAGGTAGAGCTGACCAAGCCTGCAGAGGTGAAGTGGATGAGGAACAGCATCGTCTTGAAGCCCAGTGAAAAAATTGAGATTAAAGCTGAGGGAACAAAGCATATCTTGGTGGTTAAGGACATCTCCTTTGCAGACAGGGGCTTCTACTGCTGCGAGAGTCCTGATGACAAGACCCAAGCTAAAATCAACGTGGAAAGTAAGTTGGATAATCTCCAGTTCTATAAATACCCTGGACAAGGTTTGGAGGTGGAGTTTGGAGGTGGATTCTGGTCTCTTTGTGATGGCCACTGCTACCTCTACTTGGGGACACAAGCATGGGCTTGGCTACTGTTCAGATGACTGAGAGGAGGTGGAAGCAAAGACGGTAAACAGAGAACAAGTGGCTGATTCTTGTTGCCTCCATCTCATCCCACCAGCATTTAGTCATGTTATCGACCATTAAATTCGTTAGCTGATTCTTCTTCTTCCTCTGAAATTTCTCACTCTCCTTTCTCCGTCTTTTAGAAAACCCTTCCCTCTTCACCCATTCATTGTCCCGATGACATCCTTCAGAATGTCTTTTCTATTTATTCAGGGTTAAAAAAAAAATCTACAAAAGCAAAACTTCTATCTGAAGGTGTTGCCCTTTCAAATGATGTTTCAGCTGTGACCCTGCCTTTCTGTCCTTTTTCCCACATCCACTTGTCGTGATTGTGACGGGATAGATGAAACCAAGATTTAAGCACTTAAGGACTGTCTAGTTTTGTCTGTGCAGGTCATAAATGATGGGCAAGGAAGGACTTGATAGCAGACTTCAAGTATATAAAAGGCTGTTATCAAGTAGAAAGGAACAATCTGTTCTCCACGTGGAAATAATGACAGGAAACAATGGACTTCAATTGCAATGGGAAAGATCCAGGTTATGCAATAAAAAAAGCCTTTAAATAATCGGATGACTGAATAGGTTGTCTAGAGAGGTTTTGGAGGCTCCATCATGGGAAGCAGAGATTAGTGAAGTATCTGTCCAGGACGACAAAAGGAGCAGAGTGGGAGAGAAGGCCTAGATTTTAAGGCACGGGTGGGTCTTGAGGGACTTGGTTTAGTGTTTGATAGGAATGGTTGGACTAGAAGATCCAATGGGTCCCTTCCAACCTGGTGATTCTATGATTCTATGAAATCTCCACCTTGTCCATGCTGTTTTTTCCAGTGAGGCAGATCAAGCTGGTGAAAGGTCTTCAGCCCCTTGAAGTCTCTGAGAAAGGGACCGTCACATTTGAGGCGGAGGTGTCGCATGAGGATGTAGAAGGGACCTGGCAGAAGGATGGCATTCGGCTGAAGCCTGCACCCAATATCCGTTTCGGTGTCCAGGGGAAGAAACATTGGCTAACTCTTTCTTCGGTGACTCTTGAAGATGCAGGACTCATCTCCTTCAAAGCAGACGGCATTCATTCATCAGGAATGCTAACTGTGACAGGTACACAGACTGGAAAGCCTCAGGCCCTGGTTGGTGTGGGACATGGTTGTCTTTTGACAAAAAGCAACCATATATAAGGGCAACAAGCTTTTCTCTTATCTGCAGAGGGGGTTAAGCACTGGATCATCACCAGTAACGTGGCTTTCTAGTGTCAACAGGATTATTGTAACATCGTTGTCCACGGAAAAAAATAACGATAATGTGCTCAAACAATAGGATTTTGTTGTCACAAGTTCTATTGAACATGGAAGCTGCATCCTGCCTATTCATTATTCCTTGTACCAGATCATCCTGGAGACCTAAATCTCCACTATCATCCTCTCTCTCTTTTTTGTTTTTCTTTTTTTTTTTTTTTTTTTTTATTCCAGAATTGCCTGTGAGAATCAGCAAACCTTTGGCAGATGCCAATGTAACTCAGAAGGAGAAGGTCACATTTGAGTGTGAGCTGTCCAGGCCCAACGTGGATGTTAAGTGGTTCAAGGTACAGCATTTGATAGATAATGGTATTTTATCTATTATTTCTGGCTTCTCTGGAATGGAATGAGAGCCTTTCAGTTCACTTCCAGGAGATATGAGTCTGAGCCTATGCTCTACAGTTCTTAGTATTGTTCTGTTGTCCTTGTGTTCTTTTATTTGTCCTGTTCATCACTCTCAGTGTTATTTATTCACTGGCTGTTTTTATCAGGTTGAAAGTTAAACTTCTCTTGAGTTTATAGTGAACTCTTGAGCTGTTGTTGCACAGAATGTGAGCTCTGCTGTTGATTGCAGTGCAGTCTTGTGCTTTAATTCATGTCTAGCTCTCACCCAGGATTTATAATCTCATCGGGAACTGTGATTTAAACTGAAGTATCAATTCCCTTTCACCTGGCACTCATTTTGGAGATCAGCTCAGGCTGTTCATGAACCTTCCTTGAGGCTCAGCTGGTATTTCCTTGTATGGGGATAACAGCATTTCTTCAATGTAATGTCTGAAGGGGCTTATTGCTCACCTGTACAGTGCTTTAAGTCTTCAAATAGGTGTCTTAGGTCAACCAAAAGTTATGTGTGTCCTTCAGCCATTTCTACTTCGCGTTGTGCTCTGTTTTCAGCATATGTTCCAATAAGCACAATTCCACTAAGTCCAAGGAGACAGGAGAATTAAACACAGATCTGAATGTTTGTTTCTCTTTATGGAGATGTAGAAGAATTGATGGTGAACTGGTTTGGTCTTTTCCCTTCTAGGATGGGAAGGAGCTCCGGCAAAGCAAAAAAGTCGGGATTATTTCCCAGGGAAATAAGAGAAGCATCGTTATCCACAAGTGTGAATATGAAGACCAGGGAACCTATACATGCGAAGCAGCTGGAGATAAGACATCAGCTACCCTAAAGGTTCATGGTAGGTTTGACTGAAGTAGGAAGTGATATCTACTGCAGTATTTTTGACTACAGAGCAAGAAATGTTTAGTGGACAGTGTGCAGTTCACAATTACTCATTTTGGATAACTTTGTCTTCATGCTGGCAGAGCTGCCCTGTGCTTGCTCTATCCTTACAGAAGTATTTTTGGAAGAGGTGTTAACTTAGTTTTCCATTTATAATAAGTGATTTCTTTTCTCTGGAACTGGAATGGTGTTTCTGGATAGGCAAGTTAACAAATACCCAACAGGCTGACACAAATCAGGGATTGAATGGCTGGTGCTAACCTTGTTTTGTTTAGCTTCTGCCACTGCCACAAGGGAATTTTTCCCAAGGAGGGGCTAGAAAAGCCTTGGGTATGATCTCAAGAAGTGCCCAACTTTTTACGTTGTATATACTAAGGAAAGGGTCATGATTGTTGTTTAGCCTGGAGGTTGTTTAGCCTGGAGAAGAGGAGGCTAAGGGGAGACCTCATTGCTCTCTACAGTTACCTGAAAGGAGGTTGTAGAGAGGAGGGAGCTGACCTCTTCTCCCAAGTGACAGGGGACAGGACAAGAGGGAAAGACCTCAAGCTTAAGGCATGGGTAGACGAGGTCCTGAGGTACATGGTTTAGTGTTTGATAGGAATGGTTGGACTCGATGATCCGGTGGGTCTCTTCCAACCTGGTGATTCTATGATTCTATGATTTCTGACTTCCCCCTCCTTTACGGGCAAGAGAGTTTTCCCCTCCGCGTATTGCACTGTGCAACTAACTAATCAAGTGTCAGCCGTGTTTTGTCACCAGCCTCCGAAGCACCAGAACCAAGCTAGTGCTAAAGTCCCATGACTGAACAGACAGGTGTGCTGTGCCCTGGTAGGTGTGATTTTCCAGAAGACCATCTGAAAAGACAGCTCAGCTCTTTCTTATTGCTTACTAGACGCTGTCCTCGTGTGGCCGCTTGGGTTTAGAAATATATTCATGAATGCCTGTCCTGTTCCACTGCTCTGCTGAACTCCACCTTTTCTCCCTGACTTAGTGACTGGGATGGGCTGCTACTTCAATGCTGGCTAAGCCTGAGGCTAATCCAAGGTGTATCAAGTCCTTTCCTTTTAAAAGGAAAGGCTTGAAGTAGCACAAGTATAGGGATCAATTCTGGCATAAATTACTGCAAAGATGTAGAGTTAAAGAGGATTATACTGAGTGCAGAGGACTCTGAAGAAAAGGTGTCTCCTAGGCAAGACATCAGTTTGAGTTCCCTGTGACTGGTAGAGTCCAGACACACAAACAGGGCGTAAGAGGAAAACATGCAGAGACACATATGAATGAGGCAGGTTTATAGTGACACAGAAGATTTTAGGCTTATTTTCACTTTTCCTTGATAGAAAAAAACCAAAAACCTGTGTAAAGTTCCATCATTCGTAAAATCTCCTTGCAGTGAGCTCCATCATACCTGCAGGCTCAAGCGTAAAATATACTTAGAATGTTGAAGCAAGAGGCTGGTCTAGAGTAAAACAAGTCCCATTTGCTTTTTTCTATTTGATCATGCAGAAGGTAAAACCATCACATTCGTTTACAAGGAAACCCCAAATAAATATTTATGTATCTAATTTCCCAGCCCGAGACATCAAGATTGTGAAACCACTGGAAGATGTGGAAGTGAATGAGCTTGAGAGTGCATCTTTCACCTGTGAAATTTCACATGATGAGGTCCAAACCCAGTGGTACAAAAATGACAACAAACTGAAGGCCACCGAAAATATCAGGATGCGTCAAGACGGTAGGATAAAAAAAGGGGATCTCATTCTTGAACGAGGGTGGGTTGGAGTAGATGCTAGTGATGGATACTGGACACAAGGGTCTGTCCTTCAAAATCAAGCTAAGAGGGTTTAGCAGGGAGTTTTGTTTTGGGGCTGCAGCCAGACTGGGACAGTGACATGGTGGGAACTCTAATAAGGTAAATTTGATGTCATCCCACCACCCTGTGTTACCATCAGTGGGTGGGAATTTGTATCATCTAACTGTGGGTGGGATCCTTCTGTTTCAAGTACTTTCCAGGTGGCAGAGACCACATTCAGTCAGTCCTTAGAGGACATAAGTCCTTAGACATAAGTCCTTAGAGGACAGCAGTGTGCCCAGGTGGCCAAGAAGGGCAATGGCATCCTGGCTTGTATCAGAAATGGTGTGACCAGCAGGTCCAGGGAGGTTATTCTCCCTCTGTACTTGGCCCTAGTGAGGCCACTCCTTGAATCCTACGTTCAGTTCTGGGCCCCTCAGCACAAGAAGGATGTTGAGGCTCTGGAGCAAGTCCAGAGAAGAGCAACAGAGGTGGTGAAGGGTCTGGAGAACAGGCCCTATGAGGAATGGCTGAGAGAGCTGGGGTTGTTTAGCCTGGAGAAGAGGAGGCTGAGAGGAGACATCATTACTCTCTACAACTCCCTGAAAGGAGTTTGTAGAGAGGAGGGAGCTGGTCTCTTCTCCCAAGTAACAGGGGACAGGACAAGAGGGAATGGCCCCAAACTCCGCCAGGGGAGATTTAGGCTAGAGATTAGGAGGAATTTTTTCACACAGAGGGTCATTGGGCATTGGAATAGGCTGCCCAGGGAGGTGGTTGATTCACCTTCCCTGGAGGTGTTTAAGAGTCGGGTAGCGAGGTACTGAGGGACATGGTTTAGTGTTTGATAGGAATGGTTGGACTCAATGATCCGATCGGTCTCTTCCAACCTGGTTGTTCTATGATTCTATGTCATGTGGTTAGATTATCCTTTAACACAGGGACATACACATAGAAGGGTGGTTGGCCTTGCTGCCATGGGAGCAGGTAGTGATGCTCAACCTGTCGTTGTGCCTTGGAGAGTGAAGCTGTTTGCTCAGGGGAAGCTATATCCAGCTGTGTGTCTGTTCCCAGGAAGGACCTATTCGCTGTCTTACGCACGTGTCCAAGTCGAAGATGCAGCAGAGATTAAATTTGTAGCAGAGAAGGCAGAGTCTCGTGCCCAGCTTATTGTAAAAGGTAATTATGCTTTTCATGCTAATGCTGCTTAAGCTCTCATCTTACAAACGGAAAATTTAAACAACGTCTAGAGTTTCAGGGAAAGAAAAATTCCTGCCTACCTTACTTCATATGAAATATCAGCCTCAATACTGGGAATTCACTTTTACCAATAAGACAGTTTGTTTTGACAGAAGGTTTATTTTGTACTGTAAGACATTAAAACTTGTGTTTTTACTTGGAGGGGCAAAAAGCTTTAGCTTAACTTTCTCCTGCATTTTCTCTTTCTGGCATACGTTTCAAAAAGAATATAGGATTTTTTTTTGTGTTAAACTTACTCAGTGGGATAAAGACAGGGAGAAAGAAGAAATTTGAATTAACACATCAATGAAGAGTTCAGGAAACATGAGAACACGTCCTGGCCTTGTCATAGCTCTGCTGTGTACAGCTGAGTTAATTCCTGTTATCTCTACAGTTCAGTCATACAAGTGGTAAAACAGGAGTAAAAAGTTTTCCTTTTATTAGCTCTTCACTTGCTGTGTGTTAGGTCAATGTGTAACGTAACGGTGGCTCCTGTCACTGTCCATATAACTGACTGTAAAAACAATATTGGTAATGAGTTTTTAATTGGCCTCTTTCACGGAAACTGTACTGATTCTTCTGTCTCTTTTTTTAAACCCCTTTTAGAGCTGCCTGTAAAAATTGTGAAGCCTTTGCGAGATAAGATTGCTCTTGAGAAACATCGGGGGTTCCTGGAGTGCCAGGTGTCTCGCGCCAACGCCAAAGTTCGATGGTACAAAAAGGATGTTGAAATTCACCCCAGTGACAAATACGAGATTGTGAGCGACGGCGTCTATCGGAAACTCATCATCAACGATGCAGACTACCAAGATGAAGACACGTACACTTGTGACGCCTTTGATGACAAAAGCAGTGCTAATTTCTTTGTGGAAGGTAGTAAACAAGTTTTTCCACCTCTAGGATACACTGGAAGGATTATTCGTTTAAAAAGCTATTCTCGTTTACTTTGGGAACAAAATAACACTCACTGGAAGGATTATTCATTTAAAAAGCTATTCTCATTTACTTTGGGAACAAAATAACACTTCTGTTTTAATTTGGGGTTGTTTTTATTGCTTCTGAACTCTATTGAGATTACTTCTTTTTAAGATGGTGAGAGTAGGAACATCCTAGAAAATTCTTACATGAGGCATTCTCTTAAGGAAATTCCTGGTCCAGAGAAGCTTATCATGTGTACTGGAGAAATTTTTTTGCTTAGAAAAGAATTGCTATGGGCAACCAATTTCTTTTCTGTTGTCAACATCTGCGTTTCAATGAACCTCCTTTTCCATTTTACATAGTGCCAAGTGTTTGATATGATTCTATGGTATCAGAGTGGGAAGGTGGCTTTAGAAATACAACTGGGAATCAGGAGTATTCTCTTGAGACAGTGTCACATTCTCTCTCTCTCTGCCCTGTGAGCTGCAATATAATTTTATTTTTATGCAGAAAATAAAATGTTTTAAGCCAATAATTGCAATATTCAACTGTAGTAAAGGTGAAATGCTTGTGCAGTATGCAAACGAACGGCTGAGAGAGCTGGGGGGGTTTAGCCTGGAGAAGAGGAGGCTGAGGGGAGACCTCATTGCTCTCTACAACTACCTGAAAGAAGGTTATAGAGAGGAGGGAGCTGGGCTCTTCTCCCAAGAGACAGTGGACAGGATGAGAGGGAATGACCTCAAGCTCCACCAGGGGAGGTTTAGGGTAGACATTAGGAGGAATTTTTTCACAGAAAGGGTCATTTGGCATAGGAATAGACTGCCCAGGGAGGTGGTTTATTCCCCTTCCCTGGAGTTGTTTAAGGGACAGGTGGATGAGGCACTGAGGGACATGGTTTAGTGTTTGATAGGAATGGTTGGACTCGATGATCCGGTGGGTCTCTTCCAACCTGTTGATTCTATGATTCTATGACTGCTAAATCCCTGCTTTCCTGTTCCCACCCCTCATCCAGAGCAATCCATTAATATTGTAAAGGAGTTGTGTGATGAAGATGTGACTGAGCCTGAAGAAGCCAAGTTTGAGTGCGAGATCTCCATTCCATCTGTGAAACCTCCCAAATGGTCTCTACGCGGGGAGGTCTTACAGGCTGGCAGAAACTTCATCATGCAGCAAGAGGGCACCATCCACCGGCTCACGATACTGAAAACCAGTACTGATATGACAGGCATCGTTCAGTTCTCCATCGGCAAATCAAAATCCACAGCAAACCTGCTTGTCAGAGGTAATGTGATATGTCCTGACTTGAATTAGATCCGAGAGATCCTTCCTCTCGGTCTCTAGGAAGTGATTTTTTTCAGACATACTGTCTAATGAGGAGGCTCCGTTGTCTGGGGTCTTCGAAGTGTCTGTGCACCTGGAAGAACTGTTTGGTTCCGATTTATGAGTTGTTTGGTACAATGATAGATGCACAAAATGAGATAACAATGTCTTAGGAGGGAATCTGATTAAATGAGTTTGCTGTGCCTGCTATTTAAATCTGGCATTCCAATCTTCTGAGCTAAGACTGGTTTTTTTGTTGGTTTTCTTTGGATTTTTTTTTGTCTTCATGACTTTACCGAAGGGAATAAAGCAGATGAAATTTGCCAGGACAGCTTATTTTGTCCCATTTCTGAACTAGACAAGCTTGATAGCTCATTTACTTAATCCACTCTGTCATTGACTTGATCTGGGACAAAGCTGCAAGGCTTTTTATCTTCCACTGTCACCACAGTAAATATCTCCAATCACATCCTGAAGTCCTTGTTTTGTCGTTAATTTGCTCTTACTCGAATGAAAACTTTAATAACAGAGCAATGCAGTAAGCACTGAACTGGAACTAGACATGCATTTGGTAGTTAATATACAGAATTATCTTATAGAGACCAACATTTCCTATAGATCATCATGGTTTTTTTATCTTCAAAGCAAATCAGCTCAGTAACAGAAACCTGTAGCATTATCTGAGAGACTCACAACCCAGTTGTGAATGACCTACGTGAAATTAATTGGCATGAAATACAAATTGGAAAATTTCCTCTTCTTCAGATTGATCCTTTCTTCTTTCCCGATGCTGCTTCGCAGATTACCACATACAGATCACCAGGAAGATGGAGGACAAGACAGTCCTGGAGCGCCATTCAGTCGTCCTCTCCTGTGACTTCAGGCCTTCTCCAAAGGTTGTGAAGTGGTTCAAGGACCACACACCCATTGAGCCCTCCGAGAAGTACAAAATCAAGAGGGAGCAGCATTCAGCGGAGCTCAAGATTTTGAAGGTGAAGCCTGAAGATGCTGGCGTGTACACATGCAGACCTGGAGCTGCAGAGACCAAAGCCACACTGACTGTTGAAGGTACAAGCGTTTCCTAGCAGAGGGGCTTGCGTGTCTTTGTAGTTGAGTGTTTCATTCTGGATTTCTCTTCTTGAGATTCCCACGGTTATCCTCTGTTTGTTTTATATAAATGCAATCCCTTCAGTGAACTAACTGTGCTGATATCCCACGATACTGAAATCCAGCACTTGCCATGAAGTGGTTGATTCACCTTGCCTTGGAGGTGTTTAAGACACTGGTAGACAAGGTCCTGAGGGGCATGGTTTAGTGTTTGATAGGAATGGTTGGACTCGATGATCTGGTGGGTCTCTTCCAACCCAGCGATTCTATGATTGCACGTGGAAGAGCATCATCTGTGTAAGGCAGAAATTTGTGTGTCTTTCTCAAGGCACATGATTCGAGGAGCGGCCTCACCAGTGCTGAGTCCAGAGGGAGAAGAACCTCCCTGGACCTGCTGGTCACACAGTTTCTGATACAAGCCAGGATGCCAATGAAATGCAATGAGCCATGGTGTACAGGAGACTGGACTAAAACATCTAAGGAACTCTAAATGCTATGAATTTGTGGCAACAGAACTGATTTATGGTAACAATGATGATGATGCACCTTCATTTCCTACAGCTCGCAACGTAGAAGTACTGAAACACCTGCAGGACGTGGAAATCGAAGAAGAGAGTTCTGCTGTCTTCTCCTGTGAGCTGTCTCATGATGATGAGGATGTGGAATGGTTCCTCAATGGCACCCTCCTTTACACCAACAACGTCAACGACATCAAGAACGTTGGCAATTGCTACATGCTGACGATGAAGCAGGTCAAGCCTGAGGATGCTGGCACCGTGACAATGAAGTCAGACAAGGTGTCAGAGACTGTGCGTCTAAAAGTGATAGGTGGGTCATGATCACACACCTTTTGAGTGTATATAAAAGATGCAAAAATGCTCTTATTTACCATATCTGTGCAGCAATCCTGCTTGTGAACTTCACCTCTCTGATGCTGAGTAATAAGCGTGTAAGAGCTTTCTTCCAGTCTAAGTTTCTACTGTAGCTGATGATTTCTCCAAGGAAGACTGTTTCAATCTCCCGCTAGAATTTTCCATTGCTATTTAGCATCCTTTCACTAGTCTCAAGAGCAATTGCCTTTGCTTGTAGGTCTCTTCAATAGTATATAGTCTATAAGGTGTTTATAAAGATTTCTGTCTGCAAGGAACTGAACTGACTGTGTATACCCAAGGGGAGGTCACACCTTTCAGTACCTCAGTTCTGTAGTTGGACTGGTTCAGCAAAGAGATGGCAGTTTGCTGTTGTCCTTAACATGCCTTAAAGTGTTTTTTATGCGTCTGAGTTGCTTGGTTTAAGGTGCTCACAAGCACCAGTTAAGTCACAGTGAGTTGCGTGAGTTTAGACGTGTTAGAAATGTCAGGTTTGACCAAAACTTCAAAATCCCATTTTCTTTAGCAACACACCTGTACATGCGTGCTCAGGTAAATCATAGGGATTTGTTACCTAGATTAAGTCCCTCATGTATCTGGAAGCATGAGCAAGAACTGCTCTGAAACATTCTCTCTGAAAGTCAGTCTGACACCTTCCTTATCCTCTCAGAGAATCACCTCTCTGATTTCCTTTGCATTTTTCTTCCTGATCATGATTAATTCTCTGCTTTGCCCATTAACCTTCAGAGAAACCTGCCGTGTTCATGAAATCCTTGGACGATGCTTTTGGTGAGGAGCGAAGTGTGCTTAAACTGGAGTGTGAAGTCTCCAAAGAGAAGGTCAAACCTGTTTGGAAAAAAGATGGCGTGAAGCTCACTTCTGGTAACAAGTATGAGCAGATACAGTCCGGGAAGACCCTGTGCCTCCTTATCCATGACCTTGAGAAGACAGATGCAGGTTTATACACGTGTGATATTGGAACTGATGTTGCCAAATCAAAGGTCAATGTTCAGGGTAAGTATTGTTGATGGCCAGTCAAGGGGTTGCTGCAGACATGGTTGGGCTTGGTTACTTTGTCTGACACCTCTTCCTCCATAAGCCTCACATAACACAATGATGTCTGAGTAATCCTTGTTACTCCTCGATATAAATATATCTGGTATTATAGCAAAATTCACATCAAGAACGTAGTGGCAATGTTTCATTTCTGGAGTTCCCTAAAGTGCAGAAATCTTCCCAGAAGAGCAGATAATTTCTCATCAGCACCACTCCCAAAGCAAAAAAAACAGCTTCCCCCCCAAAAAAAACCCACCCAACCCCCCAAAGAACTTGTGTCTCATATTTTTCAGCTATTAATTCAGAGTCTGTTGTGGGAACACGAAAGTAGGAGAATGTTTTGTGTTGAAAAATTCAGCAGTTCGGCCTGTCCTCTCATCCTTTTGGATGCTTGAAGGAAAGAGGAGTGGCCATTGCCTTCAAACTCACATTGATAATGAAAAAAACCAGATTTGCACACCAGAATGGGTAGGGTGGTAATAAACGAACAAAAGCAAATGTATCAGCATGGAGGAAAAACCTCACACAATGTGCCAGAGGCTTCCCATCTGACAGCTTTTCTCCCCTCTAGCTCATTGAAGCTTGGCTCTTGTCCACTGAGTGAGCTCTTCCTTATGAATTCCTTCCAGAGCAAAGCTAGGAGATTCATGTGTCCCAATTTTCTACATCCTTGTGGTGATGCTGAGCGGCGAATGTGTCAGAAATCCTTCCTGTTTAAATACATCTGCAAGGAATGCAGTGCTACTCTGCCTATTCAGTAGATAAATCAGTCTGATGAGCTAAAAAAGTCAATACTCCTCTTCATGTCAATCCTAAATGCCTTTTCTCCTTGAAGTAACCTACATTTTTGTCTTCCAGAACTAAACATCGGCATCACCAAACGGCTGAAGAACACTGAAATCCAGGAGGGAGATGATTGCATGTTTGAGTGCATTTTGTCCCATGAAAGCATTGACGACTTCAGCTGGATGCTGAATGGGAAGGACGTAAAAAGCGGTGGGAGATTTAAAGCCTCGAACACTGGTCGGAAATATACACTCAATATCAAGAGCGTGACTTTCGATGATGCTGGGGAAGTAATCTTCACTGCCCGTGGCTTAACCTCCAAGGCTTCTCTGGTTGTGAAAGGTAATGAGATCAGAAAGGTTCTGAGGTTTGATTTATCGGGTTTAGCTGGGCTGGGGCTAAACTGTGATGCTTTTTCACAACGTGTGTCAGTAAAGCGTGAGGGCAAACTCTTGTTATGATCAAAGTAAATAGCAACCTTCTCTGTCAGCCTTGAAACGCTGAGACTCCTTGGCCGCTCCTTGAGTACTGTGTTCAGTTGTGGGTCCCTCACCACAAGAAGGATATTGAGGCTCTGGAGTGAGTCCAGAGAAGAGCAACAAAGCTGGTGAAGGGGCTGGAGAACAGGCCTTATGAGGAACGGCTGAGAGAGCTGGGGGTGTTTAGCCTAGAGAAGAGGAGGCTGAAAGGAGACCTCATTGCTCTCTACAAGTACCTGAAAGGAGGTTGTAGAGAGGAGGGAGCTGGTCTCTTCTCCCAAGGGACAGGGGACAGGACGAGAGGGAATGGCCTCAAGCTCCACCAGGGGAGATTTAGCCTAGACATTAAGAAAAAAATTTTCACAGAAAGGGTCATTTGGCACTGGAACAGACTGCCCAGGGATGTGGTTGATTCACCTTCCCTGGAGGTGTTTAAGGGATGGGTGGACAAGGTGCTGAGGGACATGGGTTAGTGTTTGATAGGAACAGTTGGACTCGATGATCTGGTGGGTCTCTTCCAACCTGGTTGTGTTGTATGATTCTATGATTCTATGATTATATTTATTCAAAAGTGCCTTTATTCTTTTTTCCCCTCTACAGAAAAACCTGCCGAGGTTACCAAACAACTGGAGGACAAAACATCAGAAGCAGGGCAGGATGTTAGCCTGAGCTGTGAGTTGTCGAAATCTGATGTGAACATCAGGTGGTACAAGGATGGCAAAGGAATCCGAAAAAGTCAGAAATATGACATACGTCAAGAAGGAACCCGGGCTGTTCTGATCATCCGCAATGCCACAGTCAAGGACAGTGGGGAGTACGCTTGTGAGACAGAGGACTTTAAAACAAAAGCCAAGGTCACAGTGCAAGGTTAGTTGAAACGTTCACGAGAGATGGCAGGTACAGAAGTTAAGGTGAATAAACCCACGGGAGAGGTTTTTCTCTTCTGTCTCCCTAAGAAGAAAAAATTTTAGTTTTCAAAAAGTGTCACAGATGAAATTCTTTTTAAAAAAATCCTGAAAAAACACTTTGTAGGTACTGAAGAATCTTATGTCCTGTGTAATGAACAAGTCAAAATTGGCAGTTTGAATTATTTTTTTTAAATACGCATGATAAAAACTGTGCTCTGTCTGGTAGATAAGCTCTCACCAGTACAATGACATTAAATTTTATAGAAGATAGTTGGAAATATTTTATCTTCATAGAATCATAGAATTATAGAACAACCTGGTTGGAAGGGACCCATCGGATCTTCTAGTCCAGCCATTCCTATCAAACACTAAACCATGTCCTTCAGCACCTCGTCCACCCATCCCTTAAACACCTCCAGGGAAGGTGAATCAACCACCTCCCTGGGCAGCCTATTCCAGTGCCCAATGACCCTCTGTGTGAAAAACTTCCTCCTAATCTCCAGCCTAAATCTCCCCTGGTGGAGCTTGAGGCCATTCCCTCTCAGCCTGTCCCCTGGCACTTGGCAGAAGAGCTCAGCTCCCTCCTCTCTACAACCTTCTTTCAGGTAGTTGTAGAGAGTATCCTTGTACCTTCTGTGACATGTGATGGACCTGGTGATCTTATTCTTTCCATCTCTATATTCTATGATTCTGCAAGTGAGGACAGAGGGGGATTCAAGAGGGCTCTGTATTCACAGAACTTGTTTGAGTAAGAAATCCGTCTCTTTCTGTTATTTTTTTTCCCTTCCAGAAAAACCTAATTATTTTGTCAAGGAACTTTCTGATCTAAAGGCTGATGAAAGTGGAACTGCAGTTTTCTCGTGCGAGAGTGAGAAACCTGCATCCTCCGTGGTCTGGAGGAAAGGCATCGCCGAACTCAGGGCTGGCAGGAAATACGAGATGACGCAGAAAGGACAAGTCCTGCAGCTGACCATAAATAAACTGGAGAAAAGTGACAGTGACACTTACACCTGTGACATTGGTGATGCCCAGTCCAGAGCCAAGCTAGTCGTGCAAGGTAAGCATGAGATGAATTTGGTTAGATATCCTGTTTCCCCACCAGGTTGCTTTAAATTGCAGAGGCAGATCTACTTCTCAGCATGTAGCAGATATACCAATTTCTGTCTGAGTCTCGATGTATGTAAACTGCGTAGGGCTTGTGGACAAAAGCCTAGGAACATGAGGCTGGACATGCTTCTGCACTTGGGGCACAACAACCCTATGCAGAGCTACAGACTGGGAGAAGTCTGTCTAGAAAGCTGCCTGGAGGAGAGGGACCTGGGGGTGTTGGTCGTCAGCCAACTGAACATGAGCCAGCAGTGTGCCCAGGTGGCCAAGAAGGCCAGTGGCATCTTGGCTTGTATAAGAAACGGTGTGACCAGCAGATCCAGGGAGGTTCTTCTCCCTCTGTACTCAGCACTGGTGAGGCCGCTCCTTGAATCCTATGTTCAGTTGTGGGCCCCTCACCACAAGAAAGATGTTGAGGCTCTGGAGCGAGTCCAGAGAAGAGCCACGAAGCTGGTGAAGGGGCTGGAGAACAGGCCCTATGAGGAGCGTCTGAGAGAGCTGGGATTGTTTAGCCTAGAGAAGAGGAGGCTGAGAGGAGACCTCATTACTCTCTACAACTTCCTGAAAGGAGGTTGTAGAGAGGAGGTAGCTGGACTCTTCTCCCAAGTGACAGGGGCCAGGACAAGAGGGAATGGCCTCAAGCTCCACCAGGGGAGATTTAAGCTAGACATTAGGAGGAAGTTTTTCACAGAAAGGGTCATTGGTCCCTGGCAGAGGCTGCCCGGGGAGGTGGTTGATTCACCTTCCCTGGAGGTGTTTAAGGCACAGGTGGACAAGGTGCTGAGGGACATGGTTTAGTGTTTGATAGGAATGGTTGGACTCGATGATCCAGTGGGTCTCTTCCAACCTGGTGATTCTGTGATTCTATGCAGAACAATTTATTGATTTGAAGAAGATAACATCTGGAGTACTTTGGGTATGATTTAAAACCCAAAACACTGATGTGAGGAGAGGCTGGTGCTCCTGTCTGAACACATGGCGAATAAGATTCAGAGTACCTGCTTTTAGAAGAGGGGAAAATTATTTTGCCTCCAGTCTTTTTTCCCACAGTCCTTGATGCCTGTTTTCTGTAGTGGTTTCTAAGAGGATATGGATGAATGAGTGGTCCAAGTACCTTTAAGGACTTAATGTCCCTCTGCATCTCAGAGGTGAATGATCGAATCCAGTCTCCAGATGAAGAGTACAACCCAAGCAGCTTGTGTTGGATGCTACAGGCAGTAAATAAGCTGTGATGGCCAATTCTAACAGCAGGGCAGTGTTTAAGGGGAAGGACTTCAGTCTGGTTGTTCCCACTCCTCACAGTTCCCTTGCTAGAGTCCCAGCTGGGAAGAACCTTCTAGCTGAAATTTATGAAATGTTGAAGACAACAGGAGTACAATTCAAGAATAGTCACACAGAGATGCAGTAGCAGTGCCCACTAATTAATAATTACCTCTAGTTATTACAGGTTAAAGGATAAAGCTCCTCCACCTCTGGTTATCCGCTAGAGCAGCACTAAAAAGCAAAGAAGTGTGTTTAATCTCCATGAAGGCCTCAGAATTTGAGCTACAGTAATTCACTCTGAGGTTTCTAACACTAGTTTTTCTCAGAGAAAAAAAATACTTCTTTGTCACAACACTCAGGATAAAAGGAAAAATCTCCTGTACTGGTTTAGTGAGTTGGAGAGACATCAGATATATCTTTGAATAGCATGATATTTGATTGATTGATTGATTTATATTTATCTGTATCTATACAGACAGGTTTTAAGGGCTGTTGTTTAGTTTCTTCTTACTAAGTCCTCAGTCAGACGCTTTTCACTTCTCGCTGTGTTTATGGCTGCACTAAGCTCAAAGAAGGCGAGTCCCATCCCATAGAAAGTAGGTTATATGTGCTTTATTAAAACAGAGATTATCATGGGATGGATCATCTACTTTATAGAGACCAGAGCCCAATAATGCTGTCAGAGCTGCTGCTTTCAATCTGTCCACATAATATCATTAGAAAAAAAAAAATCTTCCTAACACTGAATTTGCATTGTATTGACTACTTGTCCTGCTATTTGTGTTCTAGTGCTTTGAAATTGCCTTCATCCTATTTTGCTGTGCGTCCTCTACGTATTATATTTCTGTCACTGCTTTCTGTGTTCAAAGCCAAGGGAATTGTGCTTTACTTTTCTGAAGCAGGAACGTATTTCTTTTGTGAAATACTCTCTTGGGAAATCTTCGAGTTTTTCCTATCGATTTTCATGTTAGAAACGGAAGATTCCAGTAATTGATGTGTCTATGTTCCTTTCAGGCCAGAAAGTGCTAATAACAGAAGACCTGGAAGATGTCACTGTGTTAGAAGGAGAATCTGCCGTGTTCAAATGCAGAATCTCTCCTATAGACTATAGCAAAGTGCAGTGGTTTTTGGATAAAACCCCCCTCCATACCAATGAGCTTAATGAGATCCAGTCTCAGCCTGGTGGATATCACTTGCTAACACTGAAAAAACTCTCCCTGAAGGACTCGGGGGTCATTACATTTGAAGCTGGTGATAAGAAAACATCCGCCAGTTTGGTTGTCAAAGGTAAATCAATCATAAAAACTGTAGGAGAAGGGAAAAAAAAAGGGGCAGAAATAAGTACGGGTTAATGTGGGTAGGTGAAAAAAAAAAAGAATAAAAATGCTACAAGTCTGGCCCTATCATATATATATATCTGTATATATTGAAGAACAATGTTACATATTGACCAGGGGAAGGTCAGGATGGACATTAGGAAAAAGTTTTTCACAGAAAAAGGGTCACTGGGCAGTGGCAGAGGCTGCCCAGGGATCGGGTTGAGTCACCTTCCCTGCAGGGGTTTAAAGGACGAGGTGCTGAGGGACATGGGTTAGTGTTTGATAGGAATGGTTGGACTCAATGATCCGGTGGGTCTCTTCCAACCCGGTTGTTGTATGATTCTATGATATATAATGAAGCTAGTGCTGGGGCAGGACCACTTTGCAGTTCTGGACAACTCTGGATGTGTTTATTGTATCTTAGGTGGGAATGTTACACTGTAGTGATGGTTCATTGAATACCTTGTCCAGTTTCCCTTGAGCTGAGCTGAGAGGGTAAAGATAAACAAGGACTAACTAATTAGTTGAAAGGAAACAGAAGTGTAATTGATACATTTTTAATTTAGTTTGCATTGGTTGAAAGGCAGTATTTACGTGTATTCCTTGCTATTCTTTGCTGACAAGGAGTTGCTTTCTCTAGAAAAGTCAAACTGAGTTCAAACTGCAATGTTGGACTCGATGATCCAGTGGGTCTCTTCCAACCTGGTGATTCTATGATTCTGTAGTGAGGGAAAAATGAGTGCCAGGCAGCCCAAGACTGGTGTTTTCTTACTAGAAACATAAATATTTCTCATTGCTCAGAGATGTAAAACCCATTCCACTGTGTCAGTCCATCTTTTCATGCTTTTCAGAATTCCCGTGTTTCTTGAAAAGAATTATTTTTTTTTTTCAAAATGTGAAAATTTGCCCAGTGTTGAGCTGCTACAGAAATCAAACAGATTTTTCTGAAGGCAAATGAAAGGTCTTTTTTGCAAAAGTCTGATTCGTTTTAGTAGTAATAATATGCAATGCTATACTATCAAGAACCAATTTTGGTCTCCTGATTGGATTTTTATGGATTAAAAAAGCATTAATCTAGGATATATAAGATCTACCTTGGCCAGTTTAGCTATTTGTGTCAGGCTGAGGCTACTTCTACAAGCTGTGAAGAAAGACAAACCCTTCCAAAGAGCAGTTCATCTCCTCTGTGCTTAATGACCCGTTTTGGAAGTGAGTAGCTGGTCTCTGGAGGTCTCTGTCATCTCATCATTTGATAGGAATGGTTGGACTAGAAGATCCGATGGGTCCCTTCCAACCTGGTTGTTCTATGATTCTATGAGTCTATCTCCCAGCAGCTATAGAGACACCCTCCTTGCTTGATCTGATCTAGCCCAGTGGTGTTTAGTCGATTCAGCTGATGAGATGAGACCTGCTTTAGGTGACTGGCTTTGAGTAATCTGTATTGCACCTCACTTCATGTAGAGGTGGCACTTCCACATTCAGTTAGAGGCTTCAAACTAATCAGCTTATATGGAAAAGAGCTTAGGAAAATTGCGTCTCCATCTTGTTTGAATTTTGCAAGATGTGAGAGGTTTATGTTCAACAGGCACATTTTCTTCTTGGTTTCCCCTAGACCCTGTTAGGTATTTACAAAGTACCATTTCATAGCATGACTGATGTCTTCCTGAGGGCTTTATAACAATCAAGGGACCTAAACAGGCTGGACTGCTGGGCAGAGTCCAATGGCATGAGGTTTAACACGGCCAAATGCCGGGTCCTGCACTTGGGGCACAACAACCCTATGCAGAGCTACAGACTGGGAGAAGTCTGTCTAGAAAGTTGCCTGGAGGAGAAGGACCTGGGGGTATTGGTCGACAGTGAATGACCATGAGCCAGCAGTGTGCCCAGGTGGCCAAGAAGGCCAATGGCATCCTGGCTTGAATCAGAAATGGTGTGACCAGCAGGTCCAGGGAGGTTATTCTCCCTCTGGACTCAGCACTGGTGAGGCCACTCCTTGAATCCTGTGTTGAGTTGTGGGCCCCTCACCACAAGAAGGATGTTAAGGCTCTGGAGCAAGTCCAGAGAAGAGCCACGAAGCTGGTGAAGGGGCTGGAGAACAGGCCCTATGAGGAGCATCTGACAGAGCTGAGGGTGTTTATCCTGGAGAAGAGGAGGCTGAGAGGAGACCTCATTACTCTCTACAACTACCTGAAAGGAGGTTGTAGAGAGGAGGGAGCTGGACTCTTCTGCATAGTGACAGGGGACAGGACAAGAGGGAATGGCCTCAAGCTCCACCAGGGGAGATTTAGGCTAGAGATTAGGAGGAAGTTTTTAATGGAAAGGGTCACTGGGCATTGGAATAGGCTGCCCAGGGATGTGGTTGATTCCCCTTCCCTGGAGGTGTTTAAGGCACAGGTAGATGAGGTCCTGAGGGACATGGTTTATTGTTTGATAGGAATGGTTGGACTCAATGATCGGATGGGTTTCTTCCAACATGGTTGTTCTATGATTCTGTTATTCTAACATCAAATTAATTGTATTAACCTTGACCCCTAATTTTGCTACAAGTAATCTTGGATGTAAATCTCACAGATTACTTGTGATCTGCAAATCTGCACCTCTTCCGAAACATCTCAGACGGTTTTTATGTGATTCTAGAGAAGCCCTGCATCTTCACAAAGGACCTGGTTGACACTGAAGTCACTGAGGGAGAGGATGTGATCCTTCACTGTGAAACCTCCACATCCGACAGCCCTGTAAAGTGGTGCAAAGATGGGAAGAGCCTTAGGAATTCTTCAAAGTATAACATCAGCCGGTCTGGATGTGAAGCCAAGCTTATCATTCACAGGGCAGAAGAAAGAGACAGTGGCAGATATGAGTGTGAGGCTGGAGCAGCTAAAAGTAGTGCGGTTATTACTGTCAAGGGTAAGAACGTTTGAAGCAATGGTTTGGGTCCTAACTTGCTATCTAACACCTAGGTCAGAATAATAAATCGAAACGATAAAAATGTCTACTGAAAAGGAACCTCATGTCTTAATGGCCTCAAGCTCCACCAGGGTAGATTTAGGCTGGAGATTAGGAGGAGGTTTTTCACACAGAGGGTCATTGGGCATTGGAACAGGCTGCCCAGGGAGGTGGTTGATTCCCCTTCCCTGGAGGTGTTTAAGGCACAGGTGGATGAGGTATTGAGGGACATGGTTTAGTGTTTGATAGGAATGGTTGGACTAGAAGATCTGATGGGTCCCTTCCAACCTGGTTGTTCTGTGATTCTGTGATTCTGTCTTTGCACCACAGTTCAGGAGAAGTTCTCATCGAGTCATCTGGGACAGCACCTAGAGAGGTGGCAGAGTGTGAAACAGGGAAATTCTTCATCTTACCTTGTTTTAGGTTTGTGAAAGTTAGATGCCTAAACTCTCCAGAGCAGAGAGCAATAGGTCATTTGATGAATGGGTGTTCAGTTCTGGGCCCCTCACCACAAGAAGGATGTTGAGGCTCTCGAGCAAGTCCAGAGAAGAGCAACAAAGCTGGGGAAGGGACTGGAGAACAGACCTTATGAGGAACGGCTGAGAGAGCTGGGGGTGTTTAGCCTGGAGAAGAGGAGGCTGAGAGGAGATCTCATTACTCTCTCCAGCTACCTGAAAGGAGGTTGTAGATAGGAGGGAGCTGGGCTCTTCTCCCAAGGGACAGGGGACAGGACAAGAGGGAATGGCCTCAAGCTCCGCCAGGGGAGGTTTAGACTGGACATTAGGAGGCACTTTTTCACAGAAAGGGTCATTGGGCAGTGGCAGAGGCTGCCCAGGGAGGTGGTTGATTCACCTTCCCTGGAGGTGTTTAAGGCACAAGTGGATGAGGTTCTGAGGGACCTGGTTTAGTGTTTGATAGGAATGGTTGGACTTGATAATCCGATGGGTCTCTTCCAACCTGGTTATTCTATGATTCTATGATCAGAAGAGCAGAATGTAAAACCACTAAAAACCAAAAAAAGCAAGTAGCCTTGTGACACTGAGTGCCACAAATGAGAGGTGTGTGGGATACAGAGAAAAAGGCTGTAGATTTTCAGCACCCACAGGACTACAGATCATGGATCAATGGCTGACTTGTATGTTCCTAGGACAGTATGTTCAGTAGAAGCCAGGAGGAAATCTCTTTTTTCAAGACTTGATTGGAAAACACTTCAGTTCAGGGTAATTTCCCAATAAATGCCTTCTTTACACTAACTCACCTCAGACCTTGAATCCCAGCCTGTGACAGAGCCTACAAAGGAATCTCCGCAGGGATCCTATGACATACAACTGTGCTTTCCTCTTCATGTACGCTCTGTGCTGGTTTTAAGTCTGTATTCACCTCTGATAAAAATATGTTTTAGGGTTTTCTATATCATGTGAAGCCAATACCACTGATGATAGAAAGCGCTTTGCCTTTTCCTTGTGTCCTCTGCTATCTGTGAGTTGCCCTCAATAAAGTTTCATGCTTTTTTGTGCCAGCAGTCTAGCTCTGACCATCCACCTGCAACACTGCAGCACTTGTCTGTGTCATTAATTTTTTGAGGGATATGGTTTAGTGTTTGATAGGAATGGTTGGACTTGATGATCTGGTGGGTCTCTTCCAACCTGGTTGTTCTATGATTATAATATCAGTACAGGATCTGCCACTCATGTTTATAATGACAAGTGTAATAGTAGCAATGTCTTCAACAGCACAGACAGTGGCTGAAAGGAAAGAAAACTCATTAGGTCTTGAATATTTTTTGCTGCTGTAGACTACAGGCAGCTAGATGTGAGTTGTAGGAACCTGTTTTTTCTTTGTTTGCGCTTCTCTGTTTTGTGTTTTTCTATCTGAACAGCAAGGTCTGAAACTGAAAGGGAAAAGTGATTTCCAACCTCAGCTACTTCCTTAAAAATCTGCAACGTTCTCTTTCAGAAACACCAATTCTTTTCAAGCAAGAGCTCCAAAATGAAGAAGTTAGAGAAGGAAAGCAAGTCAAGCTGACCTGTGAGCTCAGCAAACCTGATACCACAGTGAAATGGATGAAAGGAGACACTATTCTCTATGCCAGTGAGAAGTATGAATTTAAGCAGTGTGGTACTGTGGCAGAGCTCATTATTCGAGATGTCAAATCGATAGACTCTGGGGACTATACCTGCACCGCTGGAGAAGTGAAGACCACTGCTCAGGTGAAAGTGAAGGGTAAGCACTGATAAATACATCAGCACATTTTCTTAATGTGTTGTTTTGAGCAATCTGCTCCAGTGGGAGGTGTCCCGACCCATGGCAGTGGGGTTGGAACTGGATGACCTTTAAGGTCCTTCCTAACCTAAACCAGCCTATGATTCTGTGATTCATAGGTGTTCTTCTTGGAGCCTTCTTCTTGGAGGCAGAGGGGAGACCTCATTGCTCTCTACAACTACCTGAAAGAAGGTTGTAGAGAGGAGGGTGCTGGCCTCTTCTCCCAAGGGACAGGGGACAGGACAAGAGGGAATGGCCTCGAGCTCCACCAGGGGAGGTTTAGGCTGGAGATTAGGAGGAAGTTTTTCACAGAAAGGGTCATTGGGCGTTGGAATAGGCTGCCCAGGGAGGTGGTTGAGTCACCTTCCCTGGAGGTGTTTCAGGGACGGGTGGATGAGGTGCTGAGGGACGTGGTTTAGTGTTTGATAGGAATGGTTGGACTCGATGATCCGGTGGGTCTCTTCCAACCTGGTGATTCTATGATCCTATTAAAAAAAAATGCATACCACTATTATTTTCTGGGGGCAATGCCGTCAACAAATTCACGTGTAGAATTTAAATGCAATATCGCATACATCTGAGCACCTTTATGTATTTCATTCATGTAATCTCATGTTATGTGTCTAGGATTTTAAACCTGTAACTCCCCACTGAGCAAAAAATAAAGAAAGAGGGTTCATATTCTGAACCTATCAGCTATTTATAACCTGAAAGGAGGTTGTAGAGAGGAGGGAGCTGGGCTCTTCTCCCAAGTGACAGGGGACACAGGACAAGAGGGAATGGCCTCAAGCTCCGCCAGGGGAGATTTAGGCTAGAGATTAAGAGGAAGTTTTTCACGGAAAGGGTCAATGGGCATTGGAATAGGCTGCCCAGGGAGGTGGTTGATTCAACTTCCCTGGAGGTGTTTAAGGCACGGGTAGATGAGGTCCTGAGGGACATGGTTTAGTGTTTGACAGGAATGGTTGGGCTCGATGATCCGGTGGGTCTCTTCCAACCTGTTTGTTCTATGATTCTATGATTCTGTTTTACAAGACTGTAATTAAGACTGGGTTAGAGATGGAGATCAGGACCACTGGAGTACAAGACCATAAAAACGTTGAGTCCAGTCCATGGCAAAATGCAGGTGGCCAAATGATTAATGTTTACAGCCCTAGACTCCACTAAATATCCTTTTTAAAGGCTCTCAGGTGCCATCTGCTGTTCCCAGTGCCTTTAAACAATCACAGTGGCTTTAGCAGTAAAACAAAAGTAATATGAGCTGAAGTAAATAGGAGGAGAGATACAGGGCATGAATATCACCGCAGAGCCTTGCAGCAGCAAGGAATTCGTTAGGTGAGGATGCTCAGAGGACTCTGAAAGGGTCCTTACTAAATCATAGAATCATAGAACAACCAGGTTGGAAGAGACCCATCGGATCATCAAGTCCAACCATTCCTATCAAACACTAAACCATGTCCCTCAAGACCTCATCCACCCGTCCCTTAAACACCTCCAGGGAAGGTGAATCAACCACCTCCCTGGGCAGCCTGTTATTAAGATGAGAGAAGCTTCCCCTATGCTCCTAGGAATTGGCAGTCAGATGGTAACACCCAAGGGAGAGTTTCTTTCCTGCTGCCAAGCAGAATGACTTCTGCTCACTTGGAAAAGGACTGGTTTTAAGAGATGACAGCTGTCACGGGGCACTGCTTGTATCATGAAGGTATGTCCTAATCGCTAGTTCTCTGTTCTAGCTTTGCCTGTCCTTATTAAACAAGCCCTGGAGAACACGGAAATGGAAGAGGGGAAATCTGTCTCCTTACGTTGCGAACTTTCAAAAGCTGATGCCACCGTGGTTTGGAAGAAAGGAGAAGCCACGCTCCAGGCAAGTGCCAAATATGAAATGAAGCAGAAGGGGACAGTGGCAGAGCTGGTGATTCATAATGCAGAACCAGAAGATGCGGGAAGATACACCTGTGACACTGGAGACCAGCAGACCACAGCCCGAGTCAAAATCCATGGTAGGAATAAGACATCTGCTTGTGACCATTTGTTGTTGTTCTTGCCACGGTCCTGCTAGCTCCTGCACATTTATAGGGACCAATAAGAAAAAAAAGGGATGAGTAGAAGCAAAAGGCAGTTCTGGCTGGGTCTACTATGTTCGCTGTTTTCTAGGGCAATAACTTCATGCTAAAATATAGCAATCAAAAATATCTTATAAGAAAATATCTTTCCCTGCCTCTGAAATAACTGTTCTGCTTTCTGCTCTGGACAGAGGTGCTTGTTTGAGCTCTGAGCTGGAAGGTAAGAAGGGCCTCGGCTACACGTTGTGTTGCAGAATATGCACTTCTCTTCTGCACTTTCTCAGTGAGTTTTTCACATGCCTGTGACCATCAGCATTTGGGCTGCAGGAGTGTAATTACCTTGATATTCTCATTACCGGGAAACACTTGTTTTGGTTTTATTTCCTCTCAAAGTCCTGATGTGCTATTGTAAATACAAGGAGTGTCCTGGAGGTGCAGGTAGGTCAGAGATTATTAGCTGCGCCAAGAGAATTTGTTTTGGTTTTAATTCCCATGATGAGGTCAACAGTTGGTAATGATACTCCCAGAGTAAAATGAGAACGCTTCATTCCTCAGCCATCTCTGCACTCATCAATGAAGAGCTGAAGAGCGTGGAAGCTGCGGAAGGTGGGATTGCCACCCTGAGATGCCAGCTGAGCAAAGAGTCCCCTGTGGAGTGGAGGAAGGGGAACACTCTTCTCCGGCCGAGTAACAAGTACAGGATGAGGCAGGAGGGCACAGTGGCTGAGCTGCTGATCCATGATCTCGACCCAAAGGATGCTGGAGACTATTCGTGTGTAGTGGGGAACCAAAAAACCACAGCAGCCTTATCAGTGAATGGTAAAATGTCAGAAACAAGCTGTGAAACTCTGGAATGCTTTTGTCCATCTCTTCCCTCTTCCTCTGCATATTCCCTCATGACACCTACTTTTATGTCCTGTTTCTACTTTTGTCATCCTTCCACTTTTTCGTGTCGCCGTGTCACTCCTTTCTGCTATCGCCATTCACGATCAACTTTCATGACACCCAATGTTGTGTGTGTGTGTGTTGTGTTCTGCTATCTCCACTCACGATCAACTTTCATGACACCCAATGTTGTGTGTGTGTGTGTTGTGTTCTGCTATCTCCACTCACAATCAACTTTCATGACACCCAATGTTGTGTGTGTGTGGTGTGTTGTGTTGTGTTGTCTTCTTACCTTTCCTTAAGTGAAGGTTGCTGATGTGCATGTTTTCCTGAATTACTATGGAAACATAAGATTCCTTGGGATGCCCTCTTAAGGAGGAGAATTCATCACCTGTAATGATGAGTTTGTCATTAACATGCATGATCCAAATCAAGATCATACATACACTGATTCCCACAGAACCATCTGTGAAAGTTGTGTTTAAGGATAAAGATGTTGGAATAAGGCTTTGGTAGTCGTATGATAAATCACGATTCAACCTCTGGCCAGAGATCTGGGCAGGGCTTTGGGTTGCAATCCCTTTCCGTTCTGCATCTCTCAGCCCTGCCGATCCGCTTCAAAAAAGAGCTGAGGAACGAGGAAGCCACCGAGAGCGGGACGGCCACGCTGCAGTGCGAGCTGAGCCGGGCGGTGGGCTCGGTCGAGTGGAGGAAGGATGGAAAAGTCTTGACACCAAATGGGAAATACAAAACGAGGCAGGAAGGGCGTTTTGTTGAGCTGGTAATCCAAGACCTAGACTTGACGGACGCTGGGAGCTACACCTGCCTGTGTGGAGATCAGAAGACAACAGCTGCTTTGAGAGTGAATGGTAACCATTCTACTCATGTTTCTCATCAAGTCCCCAACTTAGCGTGTTTGACAGCACAGTCATCCAAAGCTTGGTCAGTGGGATTTCTTAAAGGTTTCATGTTCTTGGCTCTGTGATGCCACAGAGCCACCTTATAAGAGAATATTCGCTTCTGTTTGTTTTGGGGAATGTTTTGCTTTGAGACAGTACATCTATCTTATATATTGGGGTTTTTTTCTGATTTATTTTTCTCTGATCTAAGAGCTTTTACTCCCCTTTCAACTGTATCCACCTAGAAATAATGCATTTTTTTTTTTGTTAAATGCATATATTGCAATGTCGTAACTCACAGCAGAGTTCGGTTCATTTCAGTCTAGGGCTGATTCCTTCTCTGTTCGTATTGCATCCTTCAGCCTTACCCATCCTCTTCCAAGAAGAAATGGTGAACAAAGAAGCTACAGAGGGGCAGGCAGTCACTTTGCACTGTAAACTGAGCAAATCAGCGCCGGTTGAGTGGAGAAAAGGCAATATGGTCCTCAAGCCAAGTGAAAAATATAAAATAGAGCAGGAAGGTCCCTTTGCGGAGCTGACGATACAGGATTTGGATTTGGCAGATGCTGGCGATTACAGCTGTGTATGTGGAGATCAACAGAGTACGGCTGCTTTGACAGTGAATGGTAAAAAGAAATTCTCAGCACATGCCCCAAGTAAACATGTATCATTCCAAACTCCCTTTTTCTCCTGCTTCGTCTAGTCCCTGGATGCTTTCTATCCTCACCCCTGCTGATTATTTTTTCTATCTTCTTTTCCTTCTCCTTCGTCTAGTCCCTGGATGCTTTCTATCCTCACCCCTGCTGATTATTTTTTCTATCCTGTTTTCCTTCTCTTTCTCTCCTTTTACCTGATGCCCTCTTAATAATCTATTAGTCTTCCTTGGTTCTATGTTCAAATGACAAATTCCCTAGTCCCTTCCTTACAGATGCTTGTGTAAAAGTTTTCCCATAGTGATTGACCTAAAAGTGGGAATAGTATTAACTTTTTTGTCACTTAAACTGAATCATAGAATCATAGAATCACCAGGTTGGAAGAGATCCATCAGATCATCAAGTCCAACCATCCCTATCAAACACTAAACCATGTCCCTCAGGACCTCATCCACCCGTCCCTTAAACACCTCCAGGGAAGGTGAATCAACCACCTCCCTGGGCAGCCTCTGCCAGTGCCCAATGACTCTTTCTGTGAAAAATATTTTGCTAATGTCCAGCCTAAATCTCCCCTGGTGGAGCTTGAGGCCATTCCCTCTTGTCCTGTCCCCTGTCACTTGGACTGTTATAGTTGTTGCTCTTAAGCGGAACAATTTTTAATTGATGTATGATGCTACACAAGGACTATCTAAATGAAAAAAATCCTGTTATTCTTCTGCTGTCCACAGCCCTTTTATAACCAATTTATGGCTTAGATCTTCCAAAGCAAACACTTTATTTCTGCAGAAAGCTGACAGCGTGTTTGTAATTGCTCTGTTTTAAGAGTCTCTACTTATGCTGGTTTTAATCAAAGGAAACAAGATGCTTTTGGTCTTATTAAAATATGGCATCTAATTCTACCCCTTTGATTTTATGACGCATAAGGTAAAGGCGAGATGTCTTCTCAGTGATGTTTGCAGAGAGGTAGATTTGCTTTAAAAGTGGCTTATAAAGTGTGAGGATAAAAAGTCAAGCATCATACTGAGAATCGTAGAATCATAGAATCACCAGGTTGGAAGAGACCCACTGGATCATCGAGTCCAACCATCCCTATCAAACATTAAACCATGTCCCTCAGGACCTTGTCCACTCATCCCTTCAACACCTCCAAGGAAGGTGAATCAACCACCTCCCTGGGCAGCCTATTCCAATGCCTAATGACACTTTATGTGGAAAAACTTCCTCCTAATGTCCATCCTAAATCTCCCCTGGTGGAGCTTGAGGCCCTTCCCTCTTGTCCTGTCCCCTGTCACTTGGGAGAAGAGGTCATCCTCCTCCTCTCAAATGAGATCCCTTTTGAAATTATATAGACTAGAATAAAATCCCAGAGTGTGAAAAAGATCTTGTGGCTTCAGTGACACACAGGAGTTGGGACATAAGAGAAGAGAGCGAGTAGGTCATGGCTTAGGCTTTCCCAGCTTTGATGCCGTGTCCGTATTACGTTTACTCTGCAGTCTTGCCTGCTCTTTTCACCAAACAACTGACAGATGAAGAAGCCACGGAAGGTAAAAGCGTCTCTCTTCGCTGTGAGCTGAACAAGGCTGCTGCTAACGTGGAGTGGAAGAAGGGCTTCAAGACCCTCAAATCAAGCGACAAGTATAAAATGAAACGTGAAGGTGTCGTCGCTGAGCTAACAATCCAAAATTTAGACACAACAGATGCTGGAAATTATTCCTGCGTGTGCGGAGACCAGCAGACTGTGGCACTTCTAACAGTACATGGTAAAACACACAAACCAAGATGCGTATTAGAAGTAACTCTCCTGTTTTCTCTGTTCCTTTGCACAGATGTGATGTTCCTCTACCGTCTCCTTCTTTCTGCCAGACCCTTATCCACAGTTCACTGATGCCAACCAGTGTTCCCACTGGTGCCAGTGTGGCTGGGGTGCACGGCACAGGACGGGTATCAGGGTACAAGCTCAGAGAAACATACAGGGAACTTGGATTTCCACCACTGTTTTAATTAGGGCCCATCATTTCGCTTCCCCTTGAAACACCATTCATTGGACTCCTTGTTATCTTCGAGCCCAATAAAATAAGTTGCCTCTGGGACTATGACTTAGGTTCATAAAATTCACAAAGGTTACGTTATTCCCTGGAATCTTATTCCCATACTCCATTCCTGGGATGATGAGGTGTCATCCCAGTTATCAGTTCAGTTCATTCAGTTATTCAGTTATATGTTCAGTTAATCTTCTATGTAAAGCAATCCCAAACCTTCTAAGGGACAACCATGCCCAGGAAGGAATTTGATCTTTACTGCATCTCACACATTTGAATAGATATGTCTGTTCAGATGAAAATGCTTATTTTCCTACCATGTCCTGAAACAAACGCTTTTGTTTCAAACCGGCATTTTAAATGAAATGCCAGCGTTTCATTTATTTTTTTAATGCCTTTTCATTTGCTTAACTGTGTGGAAAACATACCATATACCCTCCCAATGTGGTTTAAAAGTAATATAAGAAAACCAATTTTTTTTTTCAGAAATTTCAGAAATAGATTTCAGAAATTATTTCTATTTCAGAAATACATTACTATTTATCCTTTTTTGCTTGAAATTTCCCAGAAAAAAAAAATTTGGTTTTCTTCTTTTGTATTTATTTATTTGTGACCCTGTGTATATGTGAAGTATCTCTATGGATTACTGCAAACATTGAATCCTTCCTTGGTGGTGAAATTTTGTACTCATACTGATTCATGGATGTTATTGACAATTGATGAATCAATTCAAGATGATAGGGAGAAAGAAAATTGAACGTCGATGTTTAATTTTAACTCTGTGGAACGTTACGTCTCACTGCTCGTGTTGATGTCCTTCAGCTTTGCCTGCGTTTTTCAAAGAAGGCTTAAAGAACAGAGAAGCCACAGATGGTGCGACAGCCACTCTGCGCTGTGAGCTCAGCAAGGTTGGAGTCCCAGTGGAGTGGAAAAAAGGGGACAAGACACTCAAACCGAGCGATAAGTATAGGATGAGACAAGAAGATACCACCGCAGAGCTGGTGATCCGAGATCTGGAGGTAGATGATACAGGAGAATATACCTGTGTGTGCGGAGAACAGAAGACCTCTGCTGTCCTGACAGTCCATGGTAAAAAAGCTGTTCTCCGTTATGATAAACAGTATCTTGGAGAGATCCCTTCTGTCTGAGAGGTTGTTTTCCTTCTTGCTTTGATATTTTGATTTAATAGGATTTTCTTGCTTTGCTGGCTCTGAGTCATCCCACCTCCCACTGTCTGTCAGCTTGAACCTCATGGTTTTGTATCAAAGAAGAGCTGTGAGAATTTATCGTCTTTGTTTTCACCTTTTAAAAGTGAAAACACACCTGTATGTAAGGCCAAAAGCAAGCAGAGCTCTGACAGCAAACTTTCCCTTGGGGGATTTGTTCTTGAGTCCCACTGATGTCAGTGGATTTTTGTGCTTAACTTGAAGGAATGGTCTTCAAAAATGCTGAGTTCAGTTAGAGAGAGGTTTTCCCGTTCAGGAATGAATTTCCCTCCTCCTCCTTCGTGGGACTGTGGTATATTCCTCAGAGGAAATTGTACTTTCCAATAAAACCCTGAACCATTATTCTGCAGGTCCTGATGTAGGGGATAGTGAGGCAGGTATTGCATCTGCCTCTGCTACGGTGAATAGTGACAAAATCTGTTTGCCCCTCCAGCAGAGGCAGTTCAGACATAGTTCCAGCAGATCATAGAATGGTTTGGGCTGGAAGAGATCTTAAAGACCATCCAGTTCCATCCCCTTTGCCATGGGCAGGGACACCCCCATCCAACCTGCTCTTATAGACCTCCAGGGGTAGAGCATCCATGAAAGAATAGTTTTCATTTAAGATATATCTTAAGGATATGATACTTGTAAGGCCAGGAGGGAAAACTGTGGAGGCAAAAGTCTCTTCTCAAACTTTCTACGTGTTTTTGCTTCCTCTTCTTTCACCCAGACGGAGGTACTTCTATTCCTCTCCTCCTCTGAGTTCACCCTTGCTTCACTGTTCAAGTCATTTCCTTTTAACTTCAGTGGCACAGCACAAAAATACTTACTGGGTGTTGCTTTTAACAAGCCTGTATTCCTGCTATTAGATCTATTATGTCCTTAGAAATTATAGTTCAAATGTGCACCTGAAGATCTATTATGATTTTTTTTTTCTGAACCAGAGAGATGAATTCTGACGTTAGGAAAGTTAGAGCCTTCCAGCTAGTAGCCCCATCAGCCAGGGAGATGATTGTCAATAAGAAGTCAGGTCATCCGGGTTCAAGAACGATGATTTCGGGGTGAAATCAGTAGACGGGACTAGTGGAGTCAGATGGGAAACGATGACCAAGCTGCACAAGTTATCGTTAGAATCATAGAACAACCAGGTTGGAAGAGACCCATCGGATCATCGAGTCCAACCGTTCCTAGAAGCAGATCATGGTGAGAATTACCCCTATGAGAACCAGTAGGTTTCTAATAGATGCAGTTTCCAAGACTACATATTTTGTTTTCCTGTAACAGTGAAGAAGTGACCTCAGGACCTCCTCCTAAGTTCCTCAGTGAGTGTTTAGTGGTTTTGATGTACTCTCTGTTTCTATTACATCCCATAGCTTTGCCTGCACTGTTCAAAAAAGAACTTGTCAATGTGGAAGCCACAGAGAACGGGACAGCCCTTCTGCAGTGCGAGCTAACTAAACCCACTCCAGTGGAGTGGAGGAAAGGGCTAAAAGTGCTCAAGGCCAGTGAGAAGTACAAAATGAGGCTGAAGGACACCATTGCTGAGCTGACAATCCATAGTCTGGAGGAGCAAGATGCGGGAGATTACACCTGTGTGTGTGGAGACAAGACGTCTTCTGCATCCCTGACAGTGCATGGTAAAACACATTATTTTACTAGGGATTTTCTGCTTTGTCATCTGTGCTCTCATGCAGGATCACAAACTGCTCTTGATCCCATCTCTTATTTTAAATTTTTTTCTGACAACTGCATCAAACGCTGGGAATATCTTTTAGTCCATGTCCTTCGCCGGGGACTGAAAACCAGCACATTATAGACTTTTCTGACCCTTTCCTTTCATATCTGGAAGCAGATAGCGTAGGCCTTGATGAATTCATAAATATTGCAGTATTTCCATTAATTAATTTCTCTGGGTGTATCACTGAGATTTCACTTGTTTCACTTGAATGGAATCGAAAGGTGCTCTGCTATGATAAAAAAACCGAGGCAGGTGAGAATGATTTATCGCAGCCTATAATTTTAAATTACCATAGTGTTCATTTGAATTGTTCATCCGATCTTATGACAGAGCTGTGCAAAGTTCCCTGAAATCTCGGGATCAGTTTTCTGTTCCTATATCTTACGATGCCTTTAGAGCATCGCTTCCACTACTGCAATTATAGTTCTGTAACACTGATTTCCAATGATGAATGTGCTACAAAGCATAAGGCAGGGATGCCCCTGAAACAATCTTTTGCCTCTCAGGTACTGTATATTCAAAAACTTTTAGGGATTAGAGGGTTTTAACACAGTGGAGCAGTTGAGATGCAGTATTTCCTCATGTTTTAAGTGCTCTCTCTTCACCTGTGATCTTCAGCCCTTCCTCCGCGTTTTAAAAAGGAGTTGAAGAACGTGGAAGCCACGGAAAACGACACAGCCACTTTCCGCTGTGAGCTGAACAAGCCCACGGCTGCCGTGGAATGGAGGAAAGGACACAAAGCCCTGCAGCCAAGCGACAAGTTCAGCATGAGATGTGAGGGCACAGTTGCTGAGCTGGTGATCCGTGATTTAGAGCTGACAGATGCTGGAGATTACACATGCGCTTACGGAGATCAGAAAACCACCGCTGCACTGAAAGTGAATGGTAAAAACACCCCCCACATTAGGCAAAATATAAAATGAATTAGGTGGATTATTTTAAATGGATTATTTTCAACCAGGTCTTTATTTAAAAGCCTGGTAGTATCAGCTTTGGAATCGCAGCCCCGTTTCTGAAGAATTTAGCAACATGTGGTTGGGCATCAGAGCTGGAATGTGCTGCACTGGTCAGTATCAGGCACAGATAAGGTATTCATTGTGAAAATTTCTGATATTCTTTTTGGTACTGAATCACTTCTTTGATGCTTGTGTTCAGCAGCAGGTGCTTAAAAAGGAAAGTGGTATTATAGTGATGTTGGTTGTGAATATGTTACAGTCCTCAAGTTGAGAATATTACACTGATGATGAGATGGTTTTGATTCATTATGTCAGAATAATTTGGTGTTCGAGTTCTTCTAGACCACTGTCTGAGGAGAAATCCCACGAAAAAGTGAGATTGATGCCTCAAATGTAGTTTCGTTCATGAAGGTTTTCATTAATGATTTGCATTGCAATAGAACTTAAAACTCTGTTTGGGCTTTATTTTCCTTTGGGCCAAGCAATACCCAAGGTGAGGTCGGGCTCAGTCTTGCAGAATCTGAAGCTGAGACTGGTGTAGTTCTCCATTTCATGCCATAGACCATAGAACAATATAAGCTTTGACTTAGAAACAAGGCGTTCTCCAGCTTCCCAAGTTCACCATCATATGTTTTGGAGAGTGGTTTTCACTCCTATTTGATTAGGGAAGGATTTGCCTAATGTGTGGTTGACAGACCACAAACAGAGTTACTTGGATAGCTACCAAAGTCATGCATTCTGCTCATTTTGAACTCCTCAGCCTTGCCTGCACGTTTCAAGGAAGAGATGAAGAACGAGGAAGCCACGGAAGGTGGAACAGCCGTGCTGCAATGTGAGCTGTCTAGGGCTGCTGCTGTGGAGTGGAAAAAGAAACACAAAATGCTCAAATCGAGTGAAAAATATACTATGAGACAGGAAGGGACGACAGCGCAACTGTTGATCCATGCTCTAGAAGCCAAGGATGCTGGGGAGTACACCTGTGTATGTGGAGACGAGAAGACAACTGCGACACTGACAGTGAATGGTAAAGAACACAGAATGAGAGATTCTGGTGTGATGCTTCTCCTGTTTTCTCCCAAAGTCTATGTACTGACACACGACGAGTTCTTTCTCTAAACTTGCCATCATTTATTCTGATAGTGGTAGTGGATTTTCTTGATTTTATTGTGATTTTTATCTCATTCTAACTAGAATTTTAGTTCTATTGATTATTTTAACATTTTCCCTGTGCTGTTCTCCTCGCTCTTGATGGTGCATGGCTGTACCACACTGCACCACACTGAGCACTGAAAGATGCCACATGCTTGTGATTTTTGCTCTGTTTTACTCTGGATTTAGGCCTAGTGAGAGGGAGCAGCAGGAACATTCATACTTTTCTAAAAAGAGCGATATTTGATTTCAAGTTCCATTGATTCAATTCAAGTTCCTTGATTCAATGCAACTTTTCTTTTTTACTCTGATCAAGGGTCATGTGAATTTGTGTTCTGGTATTGCTGAGTACTTAGCATCATCGCATGACAGTGCAACACAGGTCTCTGTCAAATTCATCTGCAAAAACCCCTTAGAAGAGAAGGAAACTTTATTCCTACTATTAACACAGGATAGCAGGAAGCAGTTCCAGCTATCTTTCTCGCAGGAAATTCAGTAGGTCAATGAGTGATTTCTTTTTACCACCCAGATATTTTCATCTCAGTATTCATGGAATCATAGAACAACCAGGTTGGAAGAGACCCATCGGATCATCGAGTCCAACCATTCCTATCAAACACTAAACCATGTCCCTCAGCACCTCGTCCACCTGTACCTTAAACACCTCCAGGGAAAGTGAATCAATCACCTCCCTGGGCAGCCTGTTCCAGTGCCAAATGACCCTTTCTGTGAAAATTTTTTTCCTAATCTCCAGCCTAAATCTCCGCTGGTGGAGCTTGAGGCCGTCCCCTCTCATCCTGTCCCCTATCACTTGGGAGAAGAGCCCAGCTCCCTCCTCTCTATTATCTCCTTTCAGGTAGTTATAGAGAGCAATGAGGTCTCCTCTCAGCCTCTAATTCACTAATTAAATAAGGATGTCCTCAAACTTGAAGTTCCAGTATATTCAAAATATAACTGGGAAGGGTCTCAACAGGTCATCTAGTCCATCCTTGAACCCCAAGTCACCGTCACCCCTGTTTAACCTCAGGCCAGTAAAGCAGAATCTGCAGCTCCCTTGTTTGCTCATTCCACCTCCAAGCCATTGTTACTACTCGAAAGTTCTTCCTAATTTCAACAAGATTCTTTCTTGAGCTGACTTAAATCATTAGTTCTTGTCCCATATCCTGTAAAAATGGGGAGATTTTTTCTGTTTTCCTCTCTGTGAAACTACTTTACAGATTTACAAACTTTTATCTTGTTTCCCTTCTGTCTTCTCTCTTCTGCACTAAGGAAATTTAGTCCTTTCACTCCTTTTGATAAGTCATGTTTCACAGCCTTCAGCTTATCTTTCTGGACCATCTTCTGTTAATCCACATATTTCTAGAAGTGTGGTGGCCAAAATCAGAACTCAGCTCTGTCTGAGGCATTGCCAGAGTGTAGGATGGAAGGACTTCATTTGTCTTTCATATGGCATCCCATTTTATACATCCCTATTATGATGAGTGATTTATTCTCATCAGAGTTGCATTTTTTAATCATAGAATCACCAGGTTGGATCATTGAGTCCAACCATTCCTATCAAACACTAAACCATGTCCCTTAGCACTTTGTCCACCCACCCCTTAAACACCAGCTCCCTCCTCTCTACAACCTCCTTTCCAGGTAGCTGTAGAGAGCAATGAGGTCTTTACTTGCATACGTTCTATAGTGTCTTGTAACCCCAAATCTCTCTTTGCAGATCTTCAGTTTTCCATAATGGATGCATCTTTCTTCATTTTCCTTTTTATTGTTGTCCAAGCATTTTCAAAAGGTTTCTGATTCTGTTCTTCAGCCTCATTCTAACTCTAGGGCTATAGGCATCCTTAACAGGTAAAGCAAAACATTTTCTTATGTTCCTTTAGCTTTTTTTTTTTTTTCCTGATCCTCGTGTAACCTGCTGCATCAATTTCCCAGGCTGAATTATACTGGGAAAATTATAGTTTTGACCATACATGAAGTTTTCCATTCCTGCTGCTTATTCTCCATTCATCTTTAAACTAATCAGCAAATCCACTGACTATTTGAGATCCTTTTGTGACTGTGACACAAATTAATATCTTCCTTCTGAGAGACAATCTTCAAGTCAATAACTGGGTGTGGATAGATATTGGTTAACATGCAGCTTCATTTTTCATTTTGGTGGCCAAGGACTGTCATGAAAACGTTTACTCCTTTGTTTCTCAGCCCTTCCTGCTCTCTTCAAAGAAGAGTTAAGAAATGAAGAAGCCATGGAGGGTGAAGCAGTCACTCTGCGTTGTGAACTGACCAAGGCCGCTTCAGTGGAGTGGAAAAAAGGACACGCAGTACTCAAACCTAGCGAGAAATACAAAATGAGGCAGAGAGATGTCATTGCAGAACTGGTGATTCATAATCTAACTGAGAGCGACGCTGGTGATTATGTCTGCGTGTGCGGGGAGGAGAAATCAACAGCTTCCTTAGCAGTACACGGTAACAACCAGCTTCATCTAGATGTCCTCGTTACTGAATTTATTGTTTGATTTCACTTTTTCTCCATATTCACTGTCGTCTCCGCATAGTTCATCTGAGTCTGACTTCATGTGTCGTAAGAAATCCATTTGCATTTCGTGATTTAAAGGGAAAAACCTTCTGATTCTGCACACAAAGTAGTTTTAGGAGCTTATCACTGAACAGACTGTGAGATCATGCTCTGGAAAGAGCTCTCTGTTGTTACCCTCACCTCTCCTCCCCCCCCAACCCCTCCCTTTCACCAGGAGGCTGTGTTTGCTGCTCCGTTTTAACCCTCTGTCCATTGCATCCCCAGCCCTGCCTGCGCGCTTCAAGGAAAGCCTGAAGGACGAGGAGGTAACAGAAGGTCAAGCAGCCGCTCTGCGCTGTGAGCTGACCAAAATGGCTCAAGTAGAGTGGAGAAAGGGAGGCAGTTTGCTCAAAGCCGGCGACAAATACAAAATGAGACAGGAGGGCATGGTCGTGAAGCTGCTTATCCATGACGTAGAACTGAAAGATGCTGGAAAATACACTTGTGTGTGTGGAGAGCAGGAGACGACAGCTGCCTTGATAGTGCATGGTAAAAAACCATATCCATATATCTGTGTTAGTGTGTTTTTCCTCTACCAGCTCATCATTATTGGTTGAGTGTTACCTGTGGCTGAATTTGATGTCTTAAATTTTTAAGCCCTGGTTGCATCCAGGCTGCTTTCCCGTGTCTGCCTATTGGTTTGTCCGATGTCCCAGAATTATCAGGAAAGGAAGCTCTTTCCACCCTAAAATGTTCTCATCTGCTCCATCACCCCATCCCACACATCACCACGTGTCATTTTAATGTCCTCTGTCTGGTTTGTGACCTTCAGCCCTGCCTCCACTTTTCAAAGAAGAACTGAAGGACCTGCAAGCCACGGAAAGCCAAACAGCCACTCTGCGCTGTGAGCTGACCAAGGCTGCGTCTGTGTCGTGGAAGAAAGGAAACAAACTGCTCAGGGCAAGTGAGAAATACATCATGCGACAGGATAACACCCTGACTGAACTGGAAATTCGTGATCTAGAGCTGCAGGATGCAGGAGTTTACACCTGTATATGTGGAGACCAACATACCACAGCTTCTCTGACAGTGAATGGTAAATTCACCTTGCGGATGACTGTTCATTTTTGGTTTCTCTGAGGTCTTGAGGGACTTGGTTTAGTGTTAGATAGGAATGGTTGGACTAGAAGATCCGATGGGTCTCTTCTAACCTGGTTGTTCTGTGATTCTGTGAAATGACCACCTATCAACTTTCCCCTAGGAGATAATTTATGTTCAGGAGAACTTCTTGTTCTGATACATAATTATGGTCTGATACTCCTGATACTCATGTCCTGAAGACATGAGTATTTCTCCAGACAGACAAACTGCTATGTTGTAAATTCAAGGGAATATCACCTAGGAAATGCTCCTGTTAGGCCATCTGAGGTGTCCTGCCCTGATAGAAGGTGACCCTGTGACAAATTCTTTAGGTTATATCTTGAATTCCTCCAGCCTCTTATACTTTGACCCATCAGCTTACCCCTTCTTCTCTCAGCCCTTCTTTTCATACTGACACTGCTGTATTTAGAGTTCCAGATCATCACAGGGATAATCTCAGTGGCCAAGGACCCTAACTTGACTGGATTTGAACTTTGGTTGAGAATTCATGATGCTGATAGCAAATAGGGTTTGCTGGGATGGAACTTCAGGGCAAGGGAGGGGATTTTGCCCCCCGTGTTCCTCTCTCGTGAGACCTCATCTGGAGTATTGTGTCCAGTTCTGGAAACATAAGAAGGATATGGAGCTGTTGGAACAGCTTCAGAGGAGGCTACAAGGATGATCAGAGGGCTGGAGCTCCTCACATATGAGGACAGACTGAGAGTTGGGGTTGTTCAGCCTGGAGAAAAGAAGTCTCAGAGGAAACCCTAGATTGACCTCCCAGTACGTGAAGGGGCTGAAAGAAACTTGAGGAGGGGCTGTTCACAAAAACTTGTAGTGATAGGACAAGGGGCAGATTTAGACTAGATGTAAGGAAGAAATTCTTCAGGTTGAGGGTGGTGAGGCACTGGCACAGGTTGCCCACGGAAGTTGTGGCAGCCCCATCCCTGGAGATGTTCAAGGCCAGCGTCGACAGGGCTTTGAACAACCTGATCCAGTGGGAGGTGTCCCTGTCCATGTCAAGGAGTTTGGAACTGGATGATCTTTAAGGTCCTTTCCGTCTCAAACAGTCCTATGATCCTATGGAATGAAGAGGTCTTAATTTAAATGTGGTATCTATTGACTTTCCATTTCCAGCCCTGCCGGTGCTTTTCAAGGAAGAACTTAAGAATGAAGAAGTCCAAGAAGGAGCATCAGTCTCTCTGCGTTGTGTGTTAACCAAGGCAGCTCCAGTGCAGTGGAAAATAGGGTCCCGAGTGCTCAAAGCAAGTGACAAATATCAAATGAGTCAGGCTGGCACCACTGCGGAGCTGCTTATCCATAACCTAGAAGTAGAAGATGCTGGAGATTACACCTGTGTGTGTGGTGACCAGAAGACAACAGCAACCTTAACAGTTCATGGTAAAAAGATCTTATTAAAATTAATAAATACCTCTGTAGGCAGACATTACTCTGAAATTCAGCTGTTTCTGCCCTGGCTCAGTAACTTGTCTTTGTTTTCATCCCTTTCTCTTTCTTAATTCTATGTAGAATTCCCTGTTTCTTATTGAGAAAGAATATCTCAGGGCAAATTTTTTGGTCATTATTAATCTATCTCCCTTTAAGGAAGTTAAAAAAATGAGATGTTTCTTTCTATCTAAGCCCTCTCTTCTTGGGCATTTACTTTTTCCAGCTCTTTTCCTCACCTCATCCCCATAGTTCACTTCAGCCAACCACGGTTTTCTCCAAAATATGTATGTATGGTCTGTCAGGCCCTCTGCTCTCCAAACGCTGCTCAAAGGACAAGTGTGGGTTGGGACACCAGCAGGAGAAGGATATATCCCTGTGCTGTGTAACTTGGCCACGGCTGCTCCTGGTGTTGCCAGATTTTTTCAGGAAGTCAGACATGCAGAGTAAGATCAGAGTTACCATTTCAGAGCTTATTATCCTTAATTTAGGTTTGGGGATGCAGGGTTCTACACCTCTATGTGGGGACCAAGCCTACTTGGACTCGTTGGACTCGATGATCCGATGGGTCCCTTCCAACCTGGTTGTTCTATGATTCTATGATTCTACTTTCATAGGTAGTAAATAAAACCCCAACCACACAGGTTATCAGAAGTTATGCTCTTCTTTATCCTGCTAGTTCCCAATAAAACAAATCCATAAATACATCCTTGTCTTACATTCATGTCCTCATTACCTGTTCTGCTTTCCTCTCATTAATGAATATCCTTTTTAATGGTGTAACAGCCCTTGGCATTGAGGAGTGAACTTGGTCAGAGACCCAGTTTTATCCCCTCCAGCTTTTCCCAAAATGCTTTTACCCTCCCTTGAGCTTTCCTCAGTTATGGACTTTTTCTGATGCAATAGACTAGTACTGTTTGCATTCTGTACCTTGTTCACAAGGCATTTTTGTGGATAAATGCTCACAATTAGCTTTTCCGAAGGTTATTTCCTGCGGGAAGTTCTGTCTTTGCGTTACGATTTCCTAAATGGGGAATGTGAGATCCTGAAATTTCTATTACAGGCAATGGCCCTTTCAAACTTCAGTTTAAAACTAGAAGTATTTTCTAAAATCCAGCTGCTTTCGTGTAAGCAGGGCTATAATTTTTTAGTAAAAACAAAGCAGACAATAACAACGCCAGACTCCAAGAAATCATACCTTTGTAGGTAAAATAATACCTCATCCAGCAGTGTTATTTGTAGGTGCTGTCAAGCCATTTCTCTCAGCATGAAAAATGAGACTTACCCAAAAAACTGATCCCTTATGGTAAGTGAAATCACATCACGCTTGAAGGACGATGTTTTCAGCGTTTCTGATCATGTTTATAATAGGCTGAAAAAGGGAGGCGTGAGGGGACACAATCCTAAGCATGAAAAAGAAGTTAGGATTTCAATCCTGGTTTTCTGATGACTGTTTGTCCATGTTGCATCCTCCAGCTCTGCCACCACTCTTTAAGGAAGAGCTAAAGAACAAGGAAGCAGAAGAAGGTGGGGAAGTCTCTCTGCACTGTGAGCTAACCAAGGCTGCTCCGGTGGAGTGGCGGAAGGACCGGAGGACTCTCAAAGGAAGCGAGAAATACAAAATGAGGCAGGAAGGGACCAAGGCGGAGCTGGTGATTTGTGAAATAGCTGAGGAGGATGCAGGAGAATACACCTGTGTGTGTGGAGAGCACCAGACCACTGCTGCCTTAACAGTACAGGGTAAAAATAATTCTCATCTCCTATTTCCTGACTGGAAAAGTTTGTCCTCTGCTATTAGATGCTCGGTTTTCCATGTCTGTTTGTTCAGCCTTATTAACTGAAATTCCATTCGTTTGAAAGTCTTGATGAATTGCAGGCTGTGTATATGGGGAAACAATGATCAAGAGTTTTCTGTGCCATCCTTTCAGTCTTTTTCTTTCCTTAAGCACAAACCTGCTTTCCTTTCATTTTTTTCCTTCTGGCATTCCTTTCCTAGCATGTAAACCCACTATTCTTCTGCTTTTCCTTTCCTTCACTTATTCTCTGAAACACTAATCTATTCTTTACTTTTCCTGTCTGACATTCTCGTTATCCACTATTTTGAGCTAATACAGAGTAGAAAAAGCAGTATCCAGAATAAGGCTGTGTTAATCATAATTTCTTCTGTACTAAGTTCAGTTTATATTGGGTTTTGTGTAAAAAGATAGACTTATATAGGGAGATTTAGGCTAGAGATTAGGAGGAAGCTTTTCACAGAAAGGGTCATTGGGCATTGGAAGAGGCTGCCCAGGGAGGTGGTTGATTCCCCTTCCCTGGAGGTGTTTAAGGCACAGGTAGACGAGGTGCTGAGGGACATGGTTTAGTGTTTGATAGGAATGGTTGGACTGGATGATCCGATGGGTCTCTTCCAACCTGGTGATTCTATGATTCTATGACTGGTTTTTCTGAGTAGGAAAAAATAAATTCTTTCTGTGATCTCCTTCTATGTTTGTGAAGGCTTTTAGTGATAGGACTAGGGACAATGGGTATAAACTGGAGAGGGGTAGATTTAGACTAGACGTAAGGAAGAATTTCTTCACCATGAGAATGATGAGGCACTGGCACAGGTTACCCAAGGAAGTTGTGGCTGCCCCATCCCTGGAGGTGTTCAGAGCCAGGTAGGATGGGATCTTTGGCAGCCTGATCTAGTGGAGGTGTCCCTGTCCATGGCAGAGGGGTTGGAACCAGATGATTTTTAAAGTCCCTTCCAACCCCAACTATTCTGTGATTCTATGATTGGACGATCCTTTTCTTTTTCTATTGCAAGAACTAGTCGCTGTGCAAATAGAACTGACGTTTCAGCTTAACTTGGCTGCAGATGGAAAATGTGCCAAATCAAGAAGGTTAAACCTAATTTCTAGCCCAAAGATTTTAACTTAGCTGCAATGCTATGGAGACACTAATCTGAAATCTGAGACATCTCCATTATCCCACCTAATTAATAGAGGGACGTATTTCAAGGTCACCAGATGTATTTCAAGGGCATAACTTGAATGAGTACTAGAATCGGAAGTGGGAAAAATACATTCTGAGACAAGAAGACAGGCTGGGATTCAGCACCTGGAGACTTTCTTTGGGGTTAAGAAGAATCTGTGAGGTCTGGCTCCATCCTTCCAAAGGCACCTTAGGGAAGAAGGAATGATGATTAGTAAGAGAATCATAGAATCACCAGGTTGGAAGAGACCCAGCAGATCATCGAGTCCAACCATTCCTATCAAACACTAAACCATGTCCCTCAGCACCTCATCAAGAGGCTGTGCCAACACTCAGAGCTCAGCAGAGCTGCCTTATAAGTAGGAAAAGAGAATACAGAGACATGAAGCTTGTGGAAGACACCAACACGTGCATGATCTAATGATGTTATTCTTAGTTTTTCTTACATGGAAACTGGTAGAAAGTGGGTGTAAATCTCTTGAGGACAGTGCAGTTTTGCTAGTAGGAAGGCAGCATAAAGCCAAAAGGATCATGGTGTATATTCCCACTTGGATGTTTTCACTTCTTTTCCCTCTCTTCGTTGCTGATGCTCACCCTTCTGCAACCTTCACAACTTTCCTCTGTCACTTCCTGCTCTCACCCATCCCTGGACATATCCTCATTTTGTAACACACTTTACCTACATCCTTCAGCTGTGCCTCCATTTTTCCAAGAAGAAATGACCAGCAAGGAAGCAGTAGAAGGTGGAGTGGCCACTTTGCGCTGTGAGCTCAGCAAGGCACCTGCCGCTGTTCAGTGGAAGAAGGGCCATCGTGTCCTCAGACCGGACAACAAATACAGCATGAGGCAGGAAGGCTGCGTTTTGGAGCTGGTGGTTCACGATTTAGACTTGAACGACACTGGAGATTATGCTTGTGTCTGTGGAGACGAGACCACCACAGCTGCCTTAACAGTGCATGGTAAAGTAATCCTTGGGGATAAGGTCCTCCAGACCTTAGACCTGCCCAAGTCTGTATTGATATGGTCTCTTCCAATTCCTTACCCATTTGCTTTATCTTTTATGTTCCTTTGGACCTTGATGATGTGCCTCCTCCTTCTGTCAGAACAGGGAAAAGAGTTGCCTGTTGGTTTTTGTCAGCTGTGCTGACCCTTCTCACTTTCCTTGCCCTGATGCAGGGAAGCTAGGGAAGACTTTTCCATCGTGTTCCACTGACCTGGGTCAGGGCTCAATATTGTACCACACATCCTTTCCCCCAGGACCTCATCTAGCTCCTTTATTTTTAGGAATATTCACTCTTTCTGTGGTAATTCTTTCATTCCTCAGCACTGCCTCCAGAATTCAAAAAAGACCTGAGGGACCTAGAAGCTGTAGAGAGTGGGACAGCTGCTCTGCACTGTGAGCTGACTAAACCTGCTGTGGTGGAGTGGAAGAAGGGGCAGGAGGTCCTCAAAGCAAGCAGCAAATATAAAATGAGTCAAGACGGTGCTGTTGCAAAGCTGGTTATCCATGAGCTGGATATGGAGGACACTGGAAACTACACCTGTGTGTGTGGAGATCGGGAGACAACTGCCACTTTGACAGTCAAGGGTAAAAAAACCACTAAAAATTAAAATAATAGAAAGAGAGAAAAAAAGGGAAGAGTTTATAATGTTTTCTGAAAATAAAAACTGTATGTTAGTGTCACCTACGGAGAAGGTGTGGCTAGGATCCAAAGGAGGATGTGTAGAATTTGATAGGAATGGTTGGACTCGATGACCCGATGGGTCTCTTCCAACCTGGTGATTCTATGATTCTATGAATACCATGTTCTGTACAGACTAATAGAGTGATCGGATAGAAAATCATAGAATCATAAAATTATTTGGGTTGCAAGGCACGATGAAGGTCATCCAGTCCAACCCCCCTGCAGGAACATTTTCAACTTGATCAGATTGCTCAGAGCCCCATCCAACCTGACCCTGAACATTCCCACTGCCCCTCTGAAGAACCTGTGCCAGCGTTTCACCACATTGAGTGTAAAAAAACCCAAAACTTCGTAATATCTAATCTTCCTGAAATGGGAATAATAGTGCAGAACTAAAGGCATTTGTCAGGATAATTGTAATCTCTTCTACTACTGACCTGCCTTAAGGGGAAATCTGAACTCTTAGAATCATAGAATAGAATCATAGAACAACCAGGTTGGAAGAGACCCATCGGATCATCTAGTCCAACCAATCCCATCAAACACCAAACCATGTCCATAATGTCCTAGAAGCTTTTAGTTTGGTATTTTACTCCTTCTCAAGGTTTCTATGAGTCAGTTCTGGAAAATCACTGGCAGAGCTCAGTCCAAGCCAGGCAGGCAACTGAGACTCAAAGCGATACTCCTCTGAGCTGTAGTTTTCCCTCCTTCCTCTGTCATTTTCCTTGATTTCTCATCAGAAGACTGTTCCAATTAGCCTATCCTGCCCGTTCTCCTTGCATTTAGTTACTCATGCTATTTATTTATTTAAGCTACCAAGAGGCAAGAAGCATCTGGTGCAGCAACCTCCTACCACCTCCCTCAACCTTTTGAACTCTAAGGAGAAATGGGTGATGCCATTTGGAACTCCTGAAGTCCATGAAATCCCTGCTGAGCTTCAGAATCTCTCCTGTGGGGTCAGGGCAACATGTTGGCTACTTTTATAGCAGGAAAAAAATCTTCTACCAATTATAGATCATAAATTAGATGAAGCCTGTATATAGTGCTCAGCAAATGTAACTTCTTGAAATTGATTTCTTCTTGTTCTGTAGATATTCCTAACACCTCTCTGGGGAAACAGCCTCATGCTTTCATTCTAAACCATTGAGATTTAGAGACATTTGCACTAAGCTCTTTTGTTGCTTTCATTTTCTTTCTAATTTCTCTTTCCCGTATCCCAGCTGCAGTATGTTCCAAGTTCTATCTCTATTTTATAGCCCTACCAGCACTTTTTAAACAAGAGCTTCAGAATACCGAGACAGAAGAAGGTGGTACAGCGACACTGAGGTGTGAGCTTACCAAACCAAACGCTCCGGTAGAGTGGAGGAAAGGAGATGCCACTCTCTACCCTGGCTTGAAATATGAGATGAAGCAGCAGGGCTCCACTGTCGAATTGATCATTTATGACTTAGAATTGGATGATTCAGGAAAGTACACGTGTGACTCCGGACATCAGCAGACAACAGCTGTGGTAACCGTACATGGTAGGCTGAGTATTGACCCTTGAATCACTAGAAGTGAAGTGAAGTGGCCAAGAAGGCCAATGGCATCCTAGCTTGTATCAGAAATGGTGTGACCAGCAGGTCCAGGGAGGTTATTCTCCCTTTGTACTCAACACTGGTGAGCAGTCTGCTCCTTGAATATTGTGTTCAGTTGTGGGCCCCTCAGCACAAGAAGGATGTTGAGGCTCTGGAGTAAGTCCAGAGAAGAGCCACGAAGCTGGTGAAGGGGCTGGAGAACAGGCCTTATGAGGAGCGTCTGAGAGAGCTGGGGGTGTTTAGCCTGGAGAAGAGGAGGCTGAGAGGAGACCTCATTGCTTTCTATAACTACCTGAAAGGAGGTTGTGTAGAGGAGGGAGCTGGCCTCTTCTGCATAGTGACAGGGGACAGGACAAGAGGGAATGGCCTCAAGATCCACCAGGGGAGATTTAGGCTGGAGATTAGGAGGATGTTTTTCACACAGAGGGTCATTGGGCATTGGAAGAGGCTGCCCAGGGAGGTGGTTGATTCCCCTTCCCTGGAGGTGTTTAAGGGATGGGTAGATGAGGTTCTGAGGGACACGGTTTAGTGTTTGATAGGAATGGTTGGACTCAATGATCCGGTGGGTCTCTTCCACCTGGTTGCTCTATGATTCTATGAGAGGAGTATCTGCCAGTGTTCCCTACAGATATTTATTTATTTTCCTGCTGCTTCATGCCAGCACACATAACCTACTTAAGCATAATGTGTGGTCCAGTTAGAGAGTTTCTGCTTGCAGTACCTGGTGTGATTAATCATAGACTCATAGAATCACCAGGTTGGAAGAGACCCACTGGATCGTTGAGTCCAACCATAAATAATGAGCTGTAAAGAAATAAAATGTTTTTCTGGTGTCAAAATGCGCTGAACTCTCCTGCCCTCTGAGTGCAGGGAGTGTAGCTGTGTATGGGAATTGATAACAGGATATTAGCCAAGCAGGCTGATGATTATTTTGAGCTTTTGATTTCTTCAACAGGCAAAAAGGATGCCTGATTGGGCATAATATCAATCTGAATTGATAAGAGACGCAATAATTGAGGCATAAAGGATTTCTATAAAGTGAACATTACTTCAAGATTTGAGCCTTGACTATAAATTTTGTGTGCAAACAAGTACATCCACGTTTGTTTCCCCCTCACTCTTCTACCATCCAGAGCAAGACCTTGCCTGAAATTCAAATTTCCTCTTCCATTTAGCACTTCATTTTTATCTCTTACTCTACTGCCTCTTCTTGTGTTTCAAACGCTAACTTGATCTTTTATACGTTGATGGAAGTTTTATTTGGGAGGAAAATGCACTTTGCTCAATATTGCGAACTTGCAGACCTGTACTAAGGAACATGGCTCTGGGTAAGAGGAAACACGTCCCAGTGATCTTTGACTGCAGCATCTGTTAGTTGACCCAGAGACGACTCTGTAGGAATGTCTCATTCCCTCATATCACAAACCAGGTCATTCTATGGACCACTCTCTCAGATCTGGTCTTTCCTAACTTCACCATCTGTCCTCATTTCTTGGTTCATGTAATGGTTGAAGACAGTTGCTACCAAGGCTATGGAATCATTAGAACAGGCCATTTCTAAAGAATGATGGTAGGTTTAGGTCCTTTCCGGACTAAAACACTCTTAAAACATTTCCCTCTCAAATTTTACAGCTCTGCCTGTCACATTTAAGCAGCCCCTAGAGAATAAGGAAGCAGAGGAAGGAGGTACAGCTGCTTTCTGCTGTGAGCTGTCAAAAGCCAACGCGGCAGTGGAATGGAGGAAAGGAGGAGTGGGGCTGCAGCCCAGCCAGAAATATGAGATGAGGCAGAGGGAATGCCTGGTAGAGCTCTTAATCCATAATCTCAGATTAGAAGATACAGGAGAATACAGCTGTGATACTGGGGATCAGGAAACCAAGGCATCTTTACATGTGAAAGGTAGGTGCTGTGAGCAATAGATTTCATCCAGCGTGCAAAGCAAATGTTTGAACGTGACTACCTTGAAATACGATTTCTTTCCCCCTGTAAATATTATCCTTTTCATCAGGCATACTAGGATTTATTTTATTTTATTTTACTTTTTTTCAATGAGAACGGAAGGGGATGACACTTGGTTTGATTCCTGGGTTCGAAGAAGAAATGTTTTCTAGCTTTAAGGCAGGGGATAAATTAAAGAAAGAGCAATACTTTAACGTAACATGCTGGAAGAACACTGACGATGACCTTCCTCGCCTGTCAAGACTGTCCGTGGAGTTTTGATCGTCTTTACTCTGGAGATCTTTGTTAGAACAACAGAAGGATAAAATCGTCCAAAGAATTCAAGCCTGGGATGGATTGAATCAAGAAACAAAGGAAATACATGTTATAAGTGCCAGTGGCTGCTTCCGATGCAGCAAGATCTCCCAGTAGCTCGAGGAAAACTAGAAAACATGGATCCTGCCTAGGAATATAGCACTTGCAAACTACAGTATCTTGTTCTCCGAAGTGTCAGTCTAACTGTGTTAACCAGGACTTGACTTAGGCTTCAATAAAAGCTCCTGTTCCTTCTTTTTATTCCCTCTAGCTCTTCCAGTTCTTTTCAAAAAGGAGCTCAAGGACAAGGAGGTGGAAGAAGGAGCTGCGGTGAAATTCCAGTGTGAGCTGACAAAGGATAATGCGACAGTGGAGTGGAGGAAAGGCACCATGGAGCTGTTCCCATGCACCAAATACGAAATCAAACTAAGTGGTCGCGTAGCTGAGCTTGTGATTCATAATGTAGAACCCGAAGATGCCTCTGATTACACTTGTGATACAGGAGACCAGCAGAGCACAGCAGTCCTCAGAGTGAATGGTTAGCATTGCATCAAAATGCAACTGAGGATAAAAAGAATTTCTGAAATTGTATGGATGATATTCTGTTGTTCGTTTGCGAATAAGGCATCTCAAAAGTTAAGATAAAGAGGAAAGCGGGTGCCCAGTCATAAACCGGAACACAGAAAAGTGGATCTCATGGGACAGGGTTTGTAGAATGGTTATTTAAGCCTGTAAAGCACAGATTACAGTTTATTGACTCGTTCTTCTGATGCTGATAAAAGCAAGAAATGAGCATTTTGAAATTCTAATAGATCTTTGGTGTTGGCACTTTGCACTCACTGCTGGTTCAGTGGAATCGATAAGTCATTTAAAGAAGCATTTAAAAAAATCTATTTTCAATTTCTCTAATACCTTCCCATGACAATCCTGAGAACACCACGTTTGAACAAACCAGGAACAATGCCTGTGATTAATTGACGTCTATGAAATGTTTGTGGTTGTCTCAAGCTGTTGAGTGCAACCTGCAGGTTTGATCTAAGCCACAACCCTTCAAACTACATCCTCGTGGCTGAACCTGATCCTCAATGCAGCTGTTAGGCCAACTATGAGCTTGCTTTATCACAATAGGGTTTAGACAGAAAACCAACAACCATTGAGACTTCTGCTTTAATAACTGCTCGTGATGGATATTCTCTTCTCGTTTTCATCAGTGACGAGCTGTTGTCTGAGCTGTTCTATGTCTTACTTGCATAAATGTAGTCAATTCGTGTATGTGTTGTCTGAGAAGGTTCAGTGTTGATGGTCTAGAGTCTTAAAAAAGGTAGAGGAGAAATACGAGACACGTTTACACATTTATGATGTTGGAAGTCATGAGTATTTCTGTGCAAATGAACAGGTTTGCGCTAGTTTTAATCAGAAAGTACCAGGTTTTGTTTAGTAAAGATCCTTATGTGTGTGAGAGTTTCCAATATCCAGAGCAACAGCATAAAAGGTATAATGCAGATGCCTTTACAGGGGAACTTTCCGATCCTCTCCTTGTCTGGAAATACAGAACATAGGTCTGTTTATAGAGAAAGAAAGTGTTGTTATCATCATACAACCACTTCATACAATTTTCTTTCTGCAGCATCAGAATCCAGGTGCCTTGTGCCGAGTTGTCCAGCTCTGGCATGCAAGCTAATGAATGGCACTTTAATTGTTTTCCACTTTGCAGCCGTCAAACCCCGGCTGAAGCAACAGCTGAAGAATGAAGAAGTGGAAGAGGGAGGAACGGCCAGGCTGCGCTGTGAGATTTCCGTTAGCAAAGCCGAAGTGGAGTGGAGGAAAGATGGAGTCGTCCTTCATTCAAGCTCCAAGTATGAAATGTGGCAGGACGGCACCCTCCGCGAGCTGCGAATTCATCGCCTGGAGCCTGGCGACGCTGGAGAGTATTCCTGCAAGGCTGGAGATGAGACGACCTCTGCAAAACTGACTGTGAAAGGCAAGACCTGCTTATTGGGGCGAGGGGATTTTCCCTTTAGAATGCTGAGATTTTGCAATATAGTTGTTACTATAATGAGAAACAGTTGTGGTAAACACAGAGCCTAGGAAGGGAATAATGATAATAATGATGATAATGATGATGATGATGATGATGATGATGATAATAATAATAATAATAATAATAATAATAATAATAATAATAATAATAATAATAATAATAATAATAATAATAATAATAATAAAAGGGTTGATCAATGCACCAAAGCCAAGATTCACTTGGTGGATGGGAAAGGATAAGGCAGCTGTAATTTTTGACTCATGGCATGAAATATTCGCTTGACATCATATGCATGTGAGTGAACAGATGGTCCCTCCCCAGCTCCCAGTCACATGGCAGCTGCATCTGGCCTTAATATCATTACAGACAGAGCTTGCTTTCAGGCTGGACCACTAGTGTGGAACAATCACTGCTAGCATCTCTACAGGCTACTTGATATTATAGATACTCAGTACATTACATCCAGCTGCACCGATTTTTGTGCAGATGGTGACCTCAGTTGTATGAATATGTTGCTGTGTTTGCTCAGGTGAGACCACACGGCTTCTCCTTTGGTGTTCCCCGGCAGGATTAGGGTCCATACTGCTTTTTTTCCAGGCTGCCTGCATCATCTTTGCACAGATCTGCAGGTTTCTGGCTATCGTAGAGGCAGGTTTCAAGCAACAGAATCACAGGTTCCCTGTGCTCACACTTAATCCAGTAAGTCCTACTGAGAGCACAGAGACAGCCAGGTCAGAGCAGCAGCAGAGAAGGTACACAATTCTCTTTGCAAATAACAGCAGAAGGCATCAGGTTTTAATGTTATTCTATGAAGATGTATAAGTGTAAATGTAGTAAGTTTAAAATCCTGAATTTGGCATCTAGCATACACACCTTATTCACCCTATTACTTTAAATATGTAATTAAAATAACTATCATAGAATCACAGAACAACCAGGTTGGAAGGGACCCATCGGATCATGTGGTCCAACCATTCCTATCAAACACTATATTCAATGTATCCCTGAGAAAGGGCAAGGAATAAAACTACTAACTGAAAGATACTGGCTGAGTTATCAAGTACACTCAAACTAGTAAACCAGTTTGAAACATGATTTAAAAAGCTGTGATATCTCTATCCTTGGAGGTACTTAACGTTCAGCTGCACAAGGCACTGAGCAACCTAATGTAAGGTAATCCTGTAATTAATGTAAGCTGATCCTGTTTTGAGAAGTGGTTGGACCAGATGACCTCCAGAATTCCACTCCAACCTATATTATTGAATATTTGAATGATTTGATCCACTTTTCCCCTTTCATGGCTTGACTACCACTGGACTGTTTGCAGAGCCTGATGTGACCATTGTGAGTGGCCTAAAGGACATGGTGGTGTTTGAAGGGGATGATGTCACGTTTCGGTGCCAGGTTTCTCATGAGAATGCAAGGGATATTGAATGGAAGCTACAGGATGTTGCTCTGCAAAATAACGAAATGAATGAGATTTCAGTGGAAAAAGGAAAGATTCACACCCTCACATTAAGGAAGGTGACTGAGCAGGACATTGGCACCATCACTTTCCGAGTGGGACCCCACACATCAACGGCAGAGCTCACAGTGAAAGGTAAGAGCGATGTCGAAAAGAACAGGATTGGTGAGAACAAATGACATTTTTGCTAACAGTAGACTCAAGGCCACCAGTCATTCCTGGTTAGCTCAGGGTAGTAGAGTACTTGTCCTTCAGAGCTGGCCTCTTCTCCCAAGTGACAGGGGACAGGACAAGAGGGAATGGCCTCCAGCTCCGCCAGGGGAGATTTAGGCTGGACATTAGGAAAAAGTTTATCACAGAAAGGGTCATTGGGCATTGGAACAGGCTTCTGAGGGAAGTGGTTGATTCAGCTTCCCTGGAGGTGTTTAAGGGATGGGTGGACGAGGTGCTGAGGGACATGGTTTAGTGTTTGATAGGAATGGTTGGACTCGATGATCCTGTGGGTCTCCTCCAAGCTGGTGATTCTATGATTCTATGAAACGAGATAAATGTGACTGTAAATGGCTCTGCCGTGTTTGTAATTTCAGTGCCACCTCCAGTATTTAAGGAGAAACTAGAGAGCACGGAAGTGCAGGAAGAAGAGACGGCCGTCCTCCGCTGCGAGGTCTCCCAGCCTAACGTTGCAGTGGAGTGGAAGAAAGGCACTCAGGTGATTTCCCCAAGCTCCAAATATGAAATCAGGCAGGAGGAAACAATCCATATTTTGAAGATTCACCACTTAAAACCAGAAGACTCTGGCAAATACACCTGTGATAACGGAAATGAAAAAACAACAGCCACTTTAACAGTTAAAGGTAGGTTGTTTGGGTCTTTTTTTCTTTCTAAGGTGAACAATTTGTTCTGCTTCCTTGGTGTAATACTAGTTAGAAGGTGTTGTCTACTCTCTTTGAAGAGCAGATATCTACTCTGCTTTAATGGTATAAAGCAACTGAGTCCTTTTGCTTTCAGAAGTGATATTAAGTCTTGTGGTGTCCTGAGCAATGAATATGGAGGGGCAGATAAATTTCTCCTCTGATTTCTCTCTGTTTAGCTTTGCCAGTAACTTTCACGCAACCGCTCCAGAACCAGCAAGCTGAAGAAGGCGGCACCGTCACTTTGAGCTGTGAAATCTCAAAATCAGGGGCTGCTGTGCAGTGGAAGAAGGCTGGGACGGTGCTGCGACCAAGTGACAAGTACAAGATGCGCCAGGCTGGGTCTGTGGCTGAACTGACGATTCGCAACCTGAACAAAGCTGATGCTGGGGAATACGTGTGCGACACAGGGGACCAGCAAACAGCTGCAGCTGTGCTTGTGAAAGGTGGGACTTTGCATGGGGAAGAGATGAAAAGAGCCTGCTACTGCGACAGGGGGACAGGAGTAAATAATTGGAAAGCTAGACATTGTCTTGTGCCCAAACCAAATTACTGGGATTTCAGAGACGAGGGTAATTTCAGAAGGAGAAGAACTGGGCTAGTTATTCCTATGGAATCAAAAAAGGGTCTTTAGTTAGTGGTTTTGTGGTTTAATATTAATGCCAAGTACGCGAATCTGTTGACAATGTTTTCACGATACATAAATTGCATTATAAATGTATATTAGGTATTTATTATACACACAGTACAGTATAACACACACATTTTATAGACTGTCACATATATGTGCATAATATATATGCACACATACAGACATTATTTGCCCAGGGAGGAGAATCAGAGAATCATAGAATCACCAGGTTGGAAGAGACCCATCAGATCATCGAGTCCAACCATTCCTATCAAACACTAAACCATGTCCCTCAGCACCTTTTCCACCCGTCCCTTAAACACCTCCAGGGAAGGTGAATCAACCACTTCCCTCAGAAGCCTGTTCCAATGCCCAATGACCCTTTCTGTGATAAACTTTTTCCTAATGTCCAGCCTAAATCTCCCCTGGCGGAGCTGGAGGCCATTCCCTCTTGTCCTGTCCCCTGTCCCTTGGGAGAAGAGCCCAGCTCCCTCCTCTCTACAACCTCCTTTCAGGTAGTTGTAGAGAGTAATGAGGTCTCCTCTCAGCCTCCTCTTCTCCAGGCTAAACACCCCCAGCTCTCTAAGCCATTCCTCATAAGACCTGTTCTCCAGCCCCTTCACCAGCTTCATGGCTCTTCTCTGGACTTGCTCCAGAGTCTCAACATCCTTCTTGTGCTGAGGGGCCCACAGCTGCACACAGGATTCAAGGAGCGGCCTCACCAGTGCTGAGTCCAGAGGGAGAAGAACCTCCCTGGACCTGCTGGTCACACCATTTCTGATACAAGCCAGGAGGTTGGGTCACCTTCCCTGAAGGGGTTTATGGGACAGGTGGACGAGGTGCTGAGGGACATGGTTTAGCCATTGATGGGAATGGTTGGACTCAATGATCCGGTCGGTCTCTTCCAACCCAGTGTTTCTATGATTCTATGATTATGCCTCTAAAAGAATGTAATACATTGCTACATGGCTTTCTAACTCCATTTCCATGCAAGCAGTCCTTAGTTTTCTGTGGTTGTTCTTTCAAATAATATAGTACTACCAAGAAAAAAAACATAACTGAATGTTTTAACCCATCACTTGAAAGTAGATATCAAACTTTGTTGACCTTTCCATAAAGAACCAGAAGCAATCATAGTGGAGGCACTGAAGGACGTCACTTCATACGAAGGAGAAGACGCAGTGTTTGAATGCAGACTGTCCCAGGAAACAACGCAAGATGCCCAGTGGTTCTTGGGCGACGTTCCCCTGCAATCCAATGAAATGAATGAGATCAGAGTCGAAGGGACACGTCAGACTTTGATCCTGAGGAAGGTGACACTAGAAGACTGTGGGTCCATCAGTTTTAGAGTTGGGCAGCACACCTCAGCAGCACAACTAACTGTCAAAGGTAAGCAGCTCCTAGAAAGAGGGACTGAGAAGATACTGTAAAGCATTGTCAACATTGCTCCAGCTTATGGAGAGATTAATCTGGGGTGATTAATCTGAAATCATGGGAAATCAGGCTAATCTAATTTAGAAATTTAAGAAATATGCATATCTGAGCTAGTCACTTCAGTCCTTTTTAATAGTCTATGAAATGCAGCAGACATCCTTGGAAGACCATCCAACATACCCTGAAACAAGAAGCTAAAATATGTCAAAATTATATAATATATCAATATTCAATCAATATTATATAATGTATATTGATATAATATATCAATGCTGAAGAATGTCAAGAACATTCTCTGAAATAATCTCCTGCTTGTGTTGTACTTAGATCCTATTTACTCCACAAAGCATCCAAAAACTCAGAAAAACCTTGCATTACGTTGATTTTGAAAGATGAGCCGTGTCAATACCTTATCTTGTTTGCTCCCCTTTGATCTGGTTCACAATGTAACTATATGCACTTGGGGCACAACAACCCTATGCAGAGCTACAGACTGGGAGAAGCCTGGCTGGAAAACTGCCAGGAGGAGAGGGACCTGGGGGTGTTGGTCGAGAGCTGACTGAACATGAGCCAGCAGTGTGCCCAGGTGGCCAAGAAGGCCAATGGCATCCTGGCTTGGATCAGAAATGGTGTGACCAGCAGGGCCAGGGAGGTGATTCTCCCTCTGGACTCAGCACTGGTGAGACTGCTCCTTGAATCCTGTGTTGAGTTGTGGGCCCCTCAGCACAAGAAGGATGTTGAGGCTCTGGAACAAGTCCAGAGAAGAGCGACGAGGCTGGTGAAGGGACTGGAGAACAGGCCCTGTGAGGAGCGGCTGAGAGAGCTGGGGGTGTTTGGCCTGGAGAAGAGGAGGCTGAGAGGAGACCTCATTACTCTCTATAACTACCTGAAGGGAGGTTGTAGAGAGGAGGGAGCTGGGCTCTTCTCCCAAGTGACAGGGGACAGGACAAGAGGGAATGGCCTCAAGCTCTGCCAGGGGAGATTTAGGCTAGAGATTAGGAGGAAATTTTTCACAGAAAGGGTCATTGGGCATTGGAACAGGCTGCCCAGGGAGGGGGTTGATTCCCCTTCCCTGGAGGTGTTTAAGGCACGGGTGGATGAGGTCTTGAGGGACTTGGTTTAGTGTTTGATAGGAATGGTTGGACTGGAAGATCCGATGGGTCCCTTCCAACCTGGTTGTTCTATGATTCTATGATTCTATAGCACTCGGTTCCATGCACTGGAACAGGCTACTCAGAGAAGTTGTGGAATGTCCTTCTCTAGAGGTATCCAAAACCCACCTGGATGCATTCTGGTGCAACCTGCTGTAGGAGAACCTGCTTTAGCTGGGGAGATGGATGGGATGATCTTCAGACATCCCTTCCAACCTCTATCATTCTGTTATTCCATAACATCTAATACAATTCTGGTGTGGGGGCAATGCTGGATTAGGTGATTGCAAACACTGTTGGTATCCTCTTTCCCGTAGTTGCTCCGGTCACCTTTGTGAAAGCACTTCAGAACTTGGAGATACAGGAGGGTGGTGTTGCTCACTTGTCCTGTGAAGTTTCCAAACCCGATGTCCCAGTGGAATGGAAGAAAGGCACGTCCGTCATCCGCTCCAGCCAGAAGTGCACCATCAAGCAGGAGGGCAATGTGCACACACTGGTCATTCATGATTTGAACCGTGCAGACTCGGGGGAGTACAGCTGCCACACAGCTGTCGGGAAGACCACTGCCAAACTAGAGGTTAAAGGTACGATTTCCTCTCTGCTCTGCAGTGGTGAGAGGTGTGCACGTCAAGTTTTGGGGCACTCTACTACGAGACAGATATCAAGGTAGTGGAGCAAGCACAGCAGAGGCCACCAAGTTTGTCAAGAGACTGGAACACGTCAAGTATGAGGAGAGTCAAGGCAGCTGGATTTGTTCAGCCTGGGGATGAAAGGGTTGAGGGGGGACATCATTGCTGTCTACAGCTTCCTAGTGGGAGTCTACAGAAGAGAGACAGACTTTCCTTGGGGTGCTCAGTGAGAGGCAGCAAGTGCAAGCAGCAGAAAGAGAAGTTGATAGGAATGATTGAAGGAATGGTTGGAGTCAATGATCCAGTGGGTCTTTTCCAATCTGGTGATTCTATGATTCTAAGTTCAGTTTAGGAAACAAAACCCAACTCTTCACAATGAAGAGGTGGTCAGACAATGGAACTGGGACCTGGAGGGGTGGAAGAATCTCCATTCATGGAGGACTTCCAGAGGTCCCTTCAGTCCTAATGATTTTGTAGTTGAATCCCTGGCTGCATGATCTGAAGACTCAGCTCTGCAGGTATTCTCTGAGTGATTTTTATTCTGTTCTGTGGTTTTACTTTGGGGATGAAAACCCACCTGGGCTTCAAAACCTATCACTGACATTAGCCTGAAATTCATTATGAAAAGAAGTCTAGGATACGAAGAGAGAAATGCAGCTCCTGTAGAAGTGATTTTTTTTTTCCTGCCGGTTAAATCCTCTCAATCCTCCTTCTCTGTCTGGCTTAAACTTAGGCATTGCTGCCCCTGGCAGCTCTCCTTAGGTAAACATAGCCAGAACAGTGCATGAACTTCATGAATAGTATTAAATGGCCTTAAAAATAAAACATTTCTCCATATTCTATTTTTGCTTCACCCAAACCCAGGTATTTCATGGAAAGGGTCATTGGCTATTGGAATAGGCTGCCCAGGGAGGTGGTTGATTCACCTTCCCTGGTGGTGTTTAAGGGATGGGTGGATGAGGTCCTGAGGGACATGGTTTAGTGTTTGATGGAAATGGTTGGACTCGATGATCTGATGGGTCTCTTCCAACTTGCTTGGTCTATGATTCTATGATTTTTTTATTATTTTTTTTAAATCTTTGCATCATTTCCCTTTTAAGCCCAGCCTGTGCTTTTCAAACACTGGCTGAAGAACGAGGAGGCGGAGGAAGGGTGCACAGCCAGGCTGTACTGCGAGCTGACCAAACCCAATGCAACTGTGCAGTGGAGGAAAGGAGATACGGTGCTGCAGACAGGTGACAAGTATGAGATCCGGCAAGAGGGGACTCGTGCTGAACTCTTCATCTATGATGCTGAGGCTCAGGATGCTGGAGATTACACGTGCAGTGTGGGGGATCAGCAAACCACTGCAGCATTGAAAGTCAAAGGTAGGAGAAGCCTTGCTGGAAGGCAGAGAAGTGACAGCTCTGGCTGTCCTCTTTAGGAGTGATACAGAAGTTTTATCACTGAATTGTGACCAATGAATGGTGTGACCAGCAGGTCCAGGGAGGTTATTCTCCCTCTGGACTCAGCACTGGTGAGGCCGCTCCTTGAATCCTGTGTTCAGTTCTGGGCCACGCACCACAAGAAGGATGTTGAGGCTCTAGAGCGAGTCCAGAGAAGAGCCACGAAGCTGGTGAAGGGGCTGGAGAACAGGCCCTATGAGGAGCATCTGAGAGAGCTGGGGGTGTTTAGCCTGGAGAAGAGGAGACTGAGAGGAGACTTCATTACTCTCTATAACTACCTGAAAGGAGGTTGTAGAGAGGAGGGAGCTGGCCTCTTCTCCCAAGGGACAGGGCAAGAGGGAATGACCTCAAGCTCCTCCAGGGGAGATTTAGACTGGAGATTAGGAGGAAATTTTTCATGGAAAGGGTCATTGGGCATTGGAATAGACTGCCCAGGGAGGGGGTTGATTCACCTTCCCTGGAGGTATTTAAGGGACGGGTAGATGAGGTCCCGAGGGACATTGTTTATTGTTCGATAGGAATGATTGGACTCGATGATCCAATGGGTCTCTTCCAACCTGGTTGTTCTATGATTTTATGATTCTATGATTATATGAATTATAATTAGGAATCTGTATCTGTGAATTACAACAGCAGGAAAGGGTTTGATCTGCAATCTGTTCTTCAAAGAAGAGTTTAGTGCCTTTTAAACCCAATTCTATTTCCGCAGTTGCAATTTAGATCTGACTGTGAGAGCTGGGAGCAAAACTGCAGCTGCTGCCACAGCAGGATATGTACAAGAGCAGTCAGAAAACTTCCTTGCTACTGAACAATAAGTGACTGGATCATTTCACCTTACCTGGGAAATCTCCGTTTTAAATTGAGTCATGGTAGCTCTATGTGTGCCAGTAGCCCAAGAACTGTGGTTCTTTGGCTTTTCCTAGTGGCTGCATATTTTGTAGAATCATAGAATGATTTGGGTTGGATGGGACCTTAAAGATCATCCAGTTCCGACCCCCCTACTGTGCACAGGGACCTTCCACTGGATCAAGCTGCTCAGAGAGCCCCATCCAACGTGGCCTTCAGCACCTCCAGGGATGGGGCATCCGTGACTTCTCTGTGCAACCTGTGCCTAGTGCCTCACCACCCTCACAGTAAAAAAATTCATCTTAATATCTAATCTAAATCTCCCCTCGTTCAGCTTAAAACTCTTCTCCCTGATCCTATCCCTGCACTCCCTGATAATGAGCCCCTCCCCATCTTTCCTAGTGGCCCCTTTTTCATCACTGGAAGGACTTCATCATTTTATTAATTAAAACTTTATAGTTTTATTAATTTTACACTGAGTGCTGTGCCTTTTGACTTGGGCAGCAAGTTCATGCTTTTAGACCCTGAGTTTAGCTGCCTTAACCAGCTCCTGCTCAGAGTGTGTGGTTTCAGCAATTAAATTTGATAGGAATGGTTGGACTAGAAGATCTGATGGGTCCCTTCCAGCCTGGTTGTTCTATGATTCTATGATTCTATGAAATGTCCAGATGCTGTGATTGGTGCAGTTATGCTGTTTACACTCCAAAATTGTGAGTTTGCCCACATGAAGAAGCCCTGTGACCTATGACAATCCTTTCTGGAGTTTCTCTGGAAATCCTTCCAGCATCCGAGGCTGACCCCCATGAGCGTCTGGCTGTGGCACAACTCAAAGTCCTGCTCTGGGCTTGGCATTGTCAGCAGACAAGCTGAGTTTCGGAAAGAGGGGAACTGCCAAGCTGGTGAAGGTGTGAGAATGTTTCTCACCTCTGAGCATTTTCACTGATGCAGTTGCTTCTCTACCACAGTACTCCCCGTGCTGTTTAACAAAGAGCTGAAAAACGTGGAGTCTGAGGAAGGGGGAACAGCTGTATTGCACTGCGAGATCTCCAAGCCGGATGCCCCTGTCGAGTGGAGAAAAGGAGGGGTGGTCATTCAGCCCAGTGCCAAGTACGAGATGAAGCTGAAAGGCAACGTCGCTGAGCTGATCATCCATGGTGTAGAGCCTGACGACTGTGGGGATTATACCTGTAGCACTGGATACGAGATCACCACAGGTTCTGTGTACGTGCAAGGTAAGGGGAAATGCACTCGAAATACTCTGATTTTGCTGCCTGGATTTCTTATTCCAAAATCTTTGAGAGCAACTGGCCAAACTTGTCTCACATGCAAACAGTGGAAAGTTTATTCATTTCTTTCCTGATTTCAGTGAAGACATAAACACATCCAGGCTGAGGTTGGACCAATGTTTATAAGTTAAGGTAGCCCAAAGTACTGACTGTTCTGCATGTCTTAGCAGATGGTGGTGCTGCAGAAAATCTCTTTGCTTGGAAGAGTGGTCATAAAAATACTGAAATTCTTATTATTACTGATCACAGCTCATATATTTATTGGTATTCTTGTTACTTTTTCAAAGAACTGTAAGTAAACATTTAATCTTAAGCTACCTCTCTGCCCTCCACCTCATTCAGCATCAGTGCAGGTGGCTGGAACTCACAGGAGAGTCAGTCGTGACTTGGTCATGGAATAGACTTTCCTCCCTATGAAACAGTGTTTACAGACACACACACTGTGCTCACAGGTGGGTAAAGGATGGAAGTTGGTTTCTAAATCCCTTAAAGACAAATTGAGCTTTTTTTTCCTGGAACAACATTCCAAGTTTTACTCTCCTGGACAACTTACACTGTTGCTTGGGCTGGTTCTGCAGAAAGCAACATGTCTATGTTTATTCTTTTGTTTTCCTTTGGCACCTTCTCTTGCTCTTTTATACAGAAGAAGCAGCAGTCATAGTTTCTGGTTTAAAGAACACAGACGTCTTTGTGGGTGAGTCAGCCACGTTCACCTGCCAGCTCTCCCACCCAGGCGTGAAGAACGTGCAGTGGTGGCTCGATGGATCTCCCCTTCACAACAACTTTGTGACTGAAATCTCTGAGCGAGACGGGATAATCCACACTTTAACCCTAAATGACGTGGCATGCCATGACTCAGGCACTGTCACCTTCAGAGCTGGGTCTCTGATATCATCAGCTAAATTATTAGTCAAAGGTATTTCGATGTTAGAAAGAAACACACGGCCACCTCTGGACTTGCTCAGTGCGCTAGAGCTTCTGCCTTCCATGCTACCCTTACTAAACCCCTTCATACTTCTTCTGTGTCCTGCAACCCTCAACTTCTGCAAGTCACCATAGTCACACCAGACCTCTTACAGGTATGACCACGAACATTTTTTTCTGTGGTTCAAGTGAGGAAGGTTTGCAGGACTAGATCACCCGACATCTAAGTAGAGCTGAACATAAACCGCTGCGGTAGCACCTGATTTTTTTATCCCTCCTTTGGCTATTTTTATACCATAACAAATATTACGTAGCTGGAAAGCCACAAGGTGCTGCTCCATAGCTAGACTACTGGAAGTGAGCTCAGTATGTTCCCAGGACTGTGGACTCCAGAGCTCTTCCTGGAAACCAAAGGGGACATTGCAGTTGCACAGTGACAAAATGAGCCTTGTTCCTTATCTACCGGAATAGTAACAATCGTCACTGCACTAACAAAGATTTCTGGTCCGTTGAATAAATATTTTTCTCATTTGGTAAGGGTAGCCTTGAGCTGCAAGTAACACTGATCTCCAGACTTCATAAAGCAAACTCCTGCACGTCCAGTCCTTTTACAGCCATTGGGAAAAGTTATTATTTTTCAGACAATTATTCCTTATTCCTTGCTTGGAAAAGGGATTTGTACTTAGGGAGATATAAAGAGTTAAGAGTGTTTTATGAAAGTCTACCCCCATGTTATAACTGTCTGCCATTAGAGGAATGATCCGCAATATGGAATTTATTTATGGGACATTTAGGCTAGAGATTAGGAAGAAGTTTTTCACAGAAAGGGTCATTGGGCATTGGAACAGGCTGCCCAGGGAAGTGGTTAAGTCACCTTCCCGGGAGGTGTTTAAGGGATGGGTGGACGAGGTGCCGAGGGACATGGTTTAGTGTTTGATAGGAATGGTTGGACTCGATGATCCAATGGGTCTCTTCCAACCTGGTTGTTCTATGATTCTGTGATTTTAATTGGAGTCAGTGGTTGATGTCTCCTTCTCCATATAAAGTGTCCTTTGTCCATTCAGAAAGCTTAAGTCTCTGCAAACATAAAACGCTGAAGCATTTTTTCACGATATCATAGCGACGTGGCAACAACTCAGTGCGCGAACCCTACAGATCCCATGGTCCTTCGGTATAAATTTTGAGTTTCATGTTTGCAAATACATAATTTGGTTCTGAAAGCTCTAGGCAAAGAAATCCAGTGGACCTAAAGCATAAATAATAATAAAAAAAATCTATTTATTTATTTATTTATCACTCAAAGGCTCCTGAGAAGTTTTAACTTCATGGAATCACAACATTGTTGATGCTGGAGGGGAACTCTGGAGATAATCTAGTCCAGGCCTGAGCTCATGCTAGTGCACATATCTGTGCGGCTATTTTGAGATTCTGTTAAGGCAAGATTTCTTTAATGGGGACCTGATTCGTGGTAGTGTATGACTATAACTAGATTAGAATAAAAAAGGTGTTTAAAATATACCCCAGGTACACTGTGCTAGATAACATTTGATTTAACAGGAAAGTAAAATACTAGTAAAATTCTAACTGTGCTTGTATTAACAGCCAATTTCATGCCCTTTATTTTATCCAGAAATTTAAAAATAGATCTGTCTTTAAACTAGACATATTTCAGCCTATCTAGCTATCCATGGCTTGTTCTTCGTCGAGGAACAAGCTGTCTTTCTCACTGTTCCATGTGCCCCATCCTCTTGGTGTAAGGCATGCTTGTAGTTGGATATGTTATATAATAAGTGAAATCTTATGACAGATTTTCTTCTTGGGCCTTTATGATATCATTGTCCTACAACTGAACCCAGTGCAACAATTGCACTCATTTGGTGGCCCAACATGATGACATCTTGGTGTATGGATGGGGGGAAGTGGAAAATGGAAAAGGTTGAAGGAACTGCTGTCGTCTTCTGTTCCTTTGAGCAGGGTGAGGACGTGTACTTGTCGGCCCCTAAATCCTGGGGAGCTTTCTGACATTCTGCGTGGGTCAACAGGGCCGTAGAGGTCTTACTAGTCTCCCAGTGGCAAATAGCAATGGGGCAGTAGAACCAGGACACCTTCCTTGTCGAAAACCACAGGTGGCATTTGATAAAATGTCTACATCTCATCGAAAGAGATTGTATTATACTCCCTAGCCGCACAGAGACCTTCTTGCTTCTTCAGATGCTTCCTCTCCATAAACACACATGCAGACACACAGAGAGGTAGACGGAGCCTCAGAGAGCAGGATCGAGCTTTAGAACAAGTTTCCAAATGACGTTTGCAAAACTATCTTTGCTTCTCAAAGTCTGCTGGTAGCATCCCTGATACATCAGTTTCCAGCGGAGGATTCCAGACAGAAGTTCAGTGTAGTTTATTCTGGCTTGGGATCAAAACAACTGTTTGAAAGATAAGGACGTGTATTATTTTTCTCTGGCTGCTGTCTTTTTATATCCCACTGTAGCCCTATAATTTTTTTGGTGAAGTTGACATAGTTTTGCTGAGAAGAATGTTGCAGAGATACTTCAATTTTCAGACTTCATTGAGACTGTTCTTTTTAGCATATATGTTGTTGTTATATACAAGTAGTTTTTCTGATTTGATGTCTTAGGAGGGACCTCTTGGCTACTTCGGAAACTCATGATATTCTGAGGTTAGATTTACTGTGCCCTACAGCTGCCTCCCAAGAAGCAGAACTAGCTTAAGAGAAAGACTGGATGCTTAAAAGCAGCTTCATGGATCTCGCCTTCTTCAGGGAAGCTTTATCTGTAGCTGCTTTCAGCATTTCATGGGCTCTCAGTCTGAGATTGCAATGGTTCATGCTGGATCTCTAGATCAGCTGCTGCAAAGGAAATCATAGAATCATAGAATCACCAGGTTGGAAGAGACACATCAGATCATCGAAGGGGTAGGGGTGGGTCTCTTCCAACCTGGTGATTCTATGATTCTATGATTTCCTTTATGGCATCATATGATGTTTCCCCAAACTATGTCTCAGCTGCAGAGGAACACATTGTTAATTAAAACAACAAGTACCTGCCTCTTATGAAAGGTCTTTTGTTATTACAGTTGTCCTGAATCTTTGGTCCTCATGCAGCCAATGACTCCTAACAAATAGACATCACCACCACATACAGGAATGAGTATTTGCATTATAATATTGTACATCTTCCTGAAGAATGATTAATGTTTGCTCATACTAGGAGCCTCCAGTAAAGCTTCTTGCATTTTCCTATTGCCCCATGAAGATGAGAGTTATAGGAAAGTGCTCACAGTAGCCTCTCCATTGCAGTCCTCTGTGTCATGATTGAGCTCCAAGCATGTCCTGTGAAGCAGAACTGTTTCACATCCAGTGCTTCTTGTTCTAGAGGGTTCTCTGGGAGAAAAATTAAGCCTGGGGGGAATCCCAGCAGCTGCTCTGCACACAAGTTTATATTCAGGACAGTTAGAGCACAAGGCTTAATTGCTGGTGGCACATTTTCCGGTGTGGCAGTTACATCCTAATGGAGCAGTTTTGCTTCAGTCCTGCTTGATGCTGACACAAGCACCGACTAAACCGCTAATCCCCTGCGTGACCAGTCAGCTTCCTGCTTGCACTGTCACTCTGCTTGCTCTTCACAGACTCTCTGCTTGTCAAAACTGTCTGAGTTGCGATTTCCACGAGGATCCACTAATGCATGTCCCTCCTGCCGTGTTGGTTAACAGATCCAACCATTGAAGTGGTCAGTCCCATGCAGGATATAACTGTTGATGAAGATGGCACAGCAGAGTTCATATGCCAATATTCTAGGCCAGTGCACGCCATATGGAAGAAAAATGATCAGGAAATACATGCAGATGGGCAGCGAGTGATTATCGATCAGGACTGGAATGTAAGCATGCTAAAAATTAAACCTACGCTCCCAGAAGACACTGGAATCTATTCTTGTGAAGCTGAAGGCATAAAAGTGATGGCTACACTTGATGTTCAAGGTGAGGTCTTCCAGCTAAAGAGGAAGACTATGATGGTTTCCAGATAAAGGAGGTGGAAAAATCATGGCAGAGCCGCATAATAAGTGACGCAGCAGATATCTGCTCTTTGGTGTTCACTCCAGTATTGATAAGGATGACGAAAGTAGAAGGGAGTTAATGGGAATCAAATATCATAGAATCATGGAATGGTTTGGGCTGGACCCATGCTATGGGTGGGGACGCCTTCCACTGGATCAGGTTGCTCAAAGCCTCATCCAACCTGGCCTCGAACACCTTCAGGGACGGGGCATCCATGGCAACCTCTAGGCAACCTGTTCCAGTTCCTCCCCACCCTCACGGTAAAAAATTTCTTCCTAATATCTAAACTAAATCCCCCCTTTTTCAGAACAAAGCCATTCTCCTCCTTCCTATCTCTGCTCTCCCTGATAAAGAGCCTCTCCCCAGCTTTCCTACAGCATTACACTGGAGCTTAGTTCTAATTAACACTCACTTATTTCACCATTTACACATCATACCTCTTCTACAGTAACCAGCACATCCAGGCAATGATGTGTCCTGCTGAACTGTGGTGAAATCACAAATACAATGTTAGCCTAAAGGAATAACAATAAGAGTCATTTTTGCAGTTACACAGTTCCTTTTACACACAGTGTGCCTTAAAACCAGTAGCTAATGGATAGTATGGAATTTCATTTCATTTACAGTTAAGCTAAGGTAGCTTGTTTTTTTTTTTTTTTTTACTTATTTCCAAGACTAATCACTCAGGAATCACCTTCTCACTTGGCACCAGCATTTTTGAGGGCCCTGAGAAATAGTTAATAAAAATAACAACAACAGGTTTAGGGTTTTTTTTGTTGATGTTTTTTATTTTTTTTCTACTGTGCATACAATTCTTGGTTTTCATCACCAGGTGAATTTGTGTGATCCGAAAGAGCAATGGTTTTGATTTGATTTCTGAATATTTATGTTTTGCCAGGCAATTAAGCCTTCTTGCTTAACTGGTGGTGTGAGTACAGAAGAGCAGGATATTATGTCTTATAATATTTTCTACGTTGATAAGCACTTTCCATTCTAGGGATTAATGAACGTAATCTCGAGCAGCCCAGAGGAGGCAGGATTTGCAGTTGGCTGCAGTTAGTAGGTAGGGAAACTAGTGCCCCAAAAGTGCACAAATAAAGAGGGCAGATTTGTTCAAACAAAATTATTTGTTCTCCAAGAATTTACAACCGTTACAATCCCCTCATTGTTCTCCAATGAACATTGTTCTCCAACGAACAAGTATGAACATTATAAAGGATAGGTATTTTTTTAAGTAACTCATGGGGGGGTTGCTATTAAATAAATTGTTGAGATTTTTATTTTTCTTAGAACACTTAAACATTGTGGTTGTAGAGATCTAAGCAGCAATATCACAGGGCATTGGTTTATATTGGTTTATATTATATACTGGTGAGACTGCTCCTTGAATCCTGGGGTCAGTTCTGGGCCCTTCACCACAGGAAGGATGTTGAGGCTCTGGAGCGAGTCCAGAGAAGAGCCACGAAGCTGGTGAAGGGGCTGGAGAACAGGCCTTATGAGGAGCGGCTGAGAGAGCTGGGGGTGTTTAGCCTGGTGAAGAGGAGGCTGAGAGGAGACCTCATTACTCTCTACAACTACCTGAAAGGAGGTTGTGTAGAGGAGGGAGCTGGGCTCTTCTCCCAAGTGACAGGGGACAGGACAAGAGAAATTTTTCATGGAAGGGGTCATTGGGCATTCGAACAGGCTGCCTAGAGAGGTGATTGATTCACATTCCCTGGAGGTGTTTAAGGCACAGGTGGATGAGGTGCCGAGGGACGTGGTTTAATGTTTGATAGGAATGGTTGGACTCGATGATCAGGTGGGTCTCTTCCAACCTGGTGATTTTATGATTCTATGATATTATAGATCACACTGACCATTAAATGGTATTTGTGTAAACTGTATTTACTCAATCCTATGTGCTCCTGCTATTGTGCATGCAATTTCAACATGAAGTGAGTCTAACATGAATTATATTCACATGCACCAGCCCAAATGTAAATTTGCATCAGACTGATTGCTCGGGTACCAACGGCAGCTGATGCATGACTGTGGCAAACGGAATGTGTAGATAGGTGCATGTGTCTGACAACCCAATCCCCCACACACGCATGAGGAAATCAACTTAATACGTTATCACAGAGCTTTTGTAATAATTCAGTGATTTACTATTCAAAATGCAGATCTTAACTTTTTTTGTGTGTTTCCTAGAGGCTGACTCGCTAACTCAGAATACAGTCAATTATGTCTTTGCCAGCTATAATGTCCTCTCATGTTTGCTGCCCATTAAATGGAGTAAGATTTTATCATGGCCTGTGAGTGGATTCACATCTCCCTGGTTATAATAATAATTACACTGCCTGGGAGATCTCTGGGAAATGTGCCCTGCTGTGGGATGGAAGGAATTTAATGTACTTTATCTTCCTCAGCGACGTCTTCCAATGAACTGTTGGCTGATTCACAAAACCACCAGAATTTTTTTAACCTTACTAGTAAAAACAGAAGTCAGGTTTCTGGAAGAATTCTAGGTGAAATACTAGAGATCCTAGAGGTCTGTCGTTTGTCAACTATCTCGCTACTTAAAGTGTTTTTAAATACAGGATCATGTGAGATTGTGGTTGAAACCAGCAGGTCCAGGGAGGTTATTCTCCCTCTGGACTCAGCACTGGTGAGGCCGCTCCTTGAATCCTGTGTTCAGTTGTGGGCCCCTCAGCACAAGAAGGATGTTGAGGCTCTGGTGCGAGTCCAGAGAAGAGCCACAAAGCTGGTGAGGGGTCTGGAGAACAGGCCCTATGAGGAGCATCTGAGAGAGCTGGGGGTGTTTAACCTAGAGAAGAGGAGGCTGAGAGGAGACTTCATTACTCTCTACAACTACCTGAAAGGAGGTTGTGGAGAGGAGGGAGCTGGCCTCTTCTGCCAAGTGCCAGGGGACAGGACAAGAGGGAATGGCCTCAAGCTCCACCAGGGGAGATGTAGGCTAGAGATTAGGAGGAGGTTTTTCACAGAAAGGGTCATTGGGTATTGGAATAGGCTGCCCAGGGAGGTGGTTGATTCCCCTTCCCTGGAGGTGTTTAAGGGACGGGTGGATGAGGTCTTGAGTGACATGGTTTAGTGTTTGATAGGAATGGTTGGGCTCGATCCGATGGGTCTCTTCCAACCTGGTTGTTCTATGATTCTATGAAATCAACAACTAAAACAGAGTTTTCCACGCTTTTTCCATCAGCTCTCCAGCAGTGGGAATCATCCAGTGCTCCAAGGATTGTTAATATTCAGATATTCATAGCCAAAAAGTGAATAGAGTTTGTTGTCCTTCTTTCTTAGCCAAGAACAGCATTGTCCAGGGCTTGGAGAACGTGGAAGCTGTGGAAGGAGGAGAAGCCCTTTTCGAATGCTACCTTTCCAAGCCTGAAACTTACAACTATAACTGGCTGATTGATGACGAACCTGCCAAAACTACCGAAAATGTTGAGATGGTTTATTTTGAAAATGGGCTCAGACATCTGCTGCTGCTGAAGAACCTAACTCCCCAGGACAGCTGCAGGGTGACTTTCACATGCAGTGATGCAGTGACCTCAGCCTTCCTGACGGTGAAAGGTAACTGGAACACTTGGGCATGGGATGTCTTAAATTTCTGGTTGGGAAGGAGGAATGAACCAGGAAGACAGGATGTAGCAGAGAGGAAAAGTTATGTTTGTTGCTTGCTTCTTACTTAAATCCTCCTCCCACACAATAAACACATGATTTTTTCAACATTTCCTTTTTTCTATTTCTCTTGCCGTGACGCTGATACGAGTAGCATCAATTGGCAATGAGTTAGCAGTAAATGACTGTCTCACAGTTGTCATTCTGATGAGTTGAGTTGTGTTTATCATAGAAACATAGAATTATTAAGGTTGGAAAAGACCTCAAAGATCAGTCCAAAGATCAGCTCAGTACCACTGTGCCACAGCTACGTGATTTTGAACACCTCCGGGGAAGAAGACTCTACCATTTCCCTGGGCAGCCTGTTCCAATGCTTGAATACTCATTCAGTAAAGAAATTTTTTTCAAATGTCCAATCTAAACCTCCCCTGGTGGAAAGTACATCAGGGCTCTAGAAACAACATTTACATCAACAACAATATTCACTCTGTATCCTTGTATTATTTTGACCCCTGTGGGGATCAGAGCCCCTTTCATAGTATGAGAACATTCTCTCCTTGGTCTGTATCTCCTTTATGTATGTCTGCTGCTTGGGAAAGAAAGACATTGCTAGGATGGGTGTTGTTCCTGAAAGCTTTGGAATGTTTCATTTACCAATTTTAGGTTCTGTTCTAGTGATGTACATAATGATAAGGATGTTGAGGCTCTGGAGCAAGTCCAGAGAAGAGCAATGAAGCTGGTGAAGGGGCTGGAGAACAGGCCCTGTGAGGAGTGGCTGAGAGAACTGGGGTTGTTTAGCCTAGAGAAGAGGAGGCTGAGAGGAGACCTCATTGCTCTCTACAACTACCTGAAAGGAGGTTGTAGAGAGGAGGGAGCTGACCTCTTCTCCCAAGTGACAGGGGACAGGACAAGAGGGAATGGCCTTAAGCTCCACCAGGGGAGATTTAGGCTAGAGATTAGGAGGAAGTTTTTCACACAGAGGGTCATTGGTCACTGGCAGAGGCTTCCCAGGGAGGTTGTTGATTCACCTTCCCTGGAGGTGTTTAAGGGACGGGTAGATGAGGTGCTGAGGGACATAGTTTAGTGTTTGATAGGAATGGTTGGACTCGATGATCCGATGGGTCTCTTCCAACCTGGTTGTTCTATGATTTTATGATTCTATGATAATATCGCTTCTAATGATGTCCTTGGTTTCCAAGGCCTGATCATTCAGGAGTTTGACATAAATATTCTCTTGCCTGCATTTGTTTCTGTAACTGAGGCTTGATCACCTATTTTCATCTACAGGATGGCGCCTGCAGGTTTTGCAGCCTCTCACAGATGTAGAAGTCTCTCTGGGGGAGAAAGCCACATTTACCTGTGTTCTAAGTGAAGCTGTTCCAATTAATGAAGTTGCCTGGTATAGTAACGACATAGAGATCCAGTCAGATGAGGACTGGGAGGTGCAAGCAGATGGAAGCAAATACAAGCTTATTTTGAAAAAAGCTCAACCACATCACTCTGGAGAGGTGACCTTTGCATCCAGGGAAGCAATTACATCAGCCAAGTTATCAGTGATAGGTAAGTGTTTGCTGTTCAAGACCAGTGGCACTTGGAACATCAGAATTTGGTGTTGAATTGGTGTTTACCTGAAAGGAGGCTGTGGAGAGGAGGGAACTGGCCCCTTCTCCCAAGTGACAGGGGACAGGACAAGAGGGAATGGCCTCAAGCTCCATCAGGGGAGATTTAGGCTGGACATTAGGAGGAAGTTTTTCATGGAAAGGGTCATCGGGCATTGGAATAGGCTGCCCAGGGAGGTGGTTGACTTGTCTTCCCTGGAGGTGTTTAAGGCACAGGTAGACAAGGTGCTGAGGGACATGGTTTAGTGTTTGATAGTAATGGTTGGACTCGATGATCCGATGGGTCTCTTCCAACCTGGTAATTCTATGGTTCTATGATTCTGTGAATACCCATATCAAATTATCTTATTTTTGTACTGATTCTTTTCTTTGCCTTGCTTGTGCCAAGCCAGTGTTCTTAGCCTGAGAAGATGCTGCTTGGCAAATTGTTCTTTGACCAGAAGCAGTTCGTCTTATCAGAAGAAAATTATATCAGGCTAGTGATGGTAGAGATGTTCACCAGCTTTCTTTAGCTGCATCCTCCTGTAAAACGTATCATAGAATGTAATGGAAATCAATTTACTCAGGGTTCGACATTACCCTCAGAAAATGTGGGTAGGGAAGAGAGCTGATCTAAAGTGCAGATGGAAAGATTACCCATGGTAGCAGAGAATCCTTTGAAATCATCTGTTGTACTCAGGTGCAGGACAACCAGCATTTCATATTAAAATCTTCGTATGGGTGAGATCCAAGAAACACCTATTGCATACTTCAGAGGTACAAGAGTGAATAGCTCTTGGAGTAATTCACAAGCAGAAAAGATGATAGCTGCTTAATTCCCTCATGAAACAGGTTAGACCGATGACTCATCCTTGTCCATTCCAGCACCCAAGGTCTGACTCCTTCCCGCCATGGGATAGGTGGGTCACTCAGCTAAGGTCATGCTATCACTACCGCAGTAATTGTTATGAGACAATTGCAATGGTTTTTATAGCTGTAGACTATAACTGAGATCTTCAAAAGCCACTGATTGACCACCCCTCTTTTAAAATATTACCTGCCTGCCTGAGGAATTCTGAGACTTTGAGAGATCCCTTGCATTTCCCACTCATTTCCACAAAATAATTTGTTGCTGATGGTTTAAAACTCTGCTACTTTATTTTGGGCACCTACGTTTTCAGAATTTCAAAATACTATCATCATGGTATTATATATAAAATTTTACTGAAAATAGAGAAAACAAGCTTTTTTATGTGTCCAGAATTAAAGAACAGGCTGTTGACCTTATTTGCCTTTAATTTGTTGGGCTGCTATATTGCGGCAGCTCATTAACTTAGTAAATGCCTTGAAGACTAAATGAATTCTTTCTGTCTTCTAAACCAAAGAGTAAATTAGGTGAGGAACATTTTCCAGGGCACTGAATATAACCGTCAGTAGCCAGTCTGGTAGGACACCACTCCATTCCCATTATGTTTTTATTTGTTATTACTTGATACTGTGATGTATGTAGCAGTTACACAGAAAATTAGATAATTTGCTATTACATTGTGAGAGTTACTCTGTGGTTCAATGATAACTTGATAACTTGAGGTTAGACCTGAACTGAGTGATACCAAAGTCCAAATGTAGCAGGAAAACGGTGCAATATTATGTGACATCAAGTAACTGAGAGGACAGCTCGACAATGAAAGGCCAATGGCATCCTGGCTTGGATCAGAAATAGTGTGACCAGCAGGTCCAGGGAGGTTCTTCTCCCTCTGTACTCAGCACTGGTGAGGCCGCTCCTTGAATCCTGTGTTCAGTTGTGGGCCCCTCAGCACAACAAGGATGTTGAGGCTCTGGAGCGAGTCCAGAGAAGAGCGACGAAGCTGGTGAAGGGGCTGGAGAACAGGCCCTATGAGGAGCGTCTGAGAGAGCTGGGGGGGTTTATCCTGGAGAAGAGGAGGCTGAGAGGAGACCTCATTACTCTCTACAACTACCTGAAAGGAGGTTGTAGAGAGGAGGGAGCTGGCCTCTTCTCCCAAGTGACAGGGGACAGGACAAGAGGGAATGGCCTCAAGCTCCACCAGGGGAGATTTAGGCTGGAGATTAGGAGGAAGTTCTTCACACAGAGGGTCATTGGGCCTTGGAATAGGCTGCCCATGGAGGTGATTGAGTCACCTTCCCTGGAGGGGTTTAAGGGACGGGTGGGTGAGGTCTTGAGGGACATGGTTTAGTGTTTGATAGGAATGGTTGGACTGGATGATCCGATGGTTCCCTTCCAACCTGGTTGTTCTATGATGCTATGATTCTATGAATGTTTATCCATTAACAGTGTTCTACTTCCTTCTCCTTGCTTGTAAAAGCTCTTGGTTGTTTTGCTATAAAGCGTAATTGCTCGTGTCATACATCATAAGACCTCTGTTGTGCCTTCAGCCCACCCTGATCCGCCCGAAGAACCAGAAGTTTTAAGTAAGAACAGTCACTCTGTAACTCTGTCTTGGTACAAACCGCTGAGCGATGGCGGTTGTGACATCCTAGGCTACAACGTGGAGAGGAAAGTCCCAGGGATTGGCTGGCAGTCCTGCAGCAAGGGCATTATTCAAAACACGGAGTTTAAGGTGGATGGTCTCAGCCCAGATGAATCCTACAGATTCCGCGTCTCAGCTATAAACAAAGTTGGGGCCAGCGAGCCGGTGCACTTCCCTCAGACGGTGCGGCTAGGTGAGAAAGGAGGAATGTCCCCACGGAGGACTGCAAGCTGCTGTAGACCTTGTTTCGCATGGCATGCCCGCTTCACCCATTCCAGGTATCTCCTGGAAACGTTCACTCTGCAGCATCTTTCAATGCTTTGCTGCCAACACCATAGAGGAAAAAAGAGCTTGGAGACTTTGTTCTGGGCTGCTGCAAACAAACCCTGCTGTGTTGTGAGTGCTCAACACTTATTTTCTCCAAACTGCATCAAGCTGTCTTGCAGCCTGCACTGCATCCTTGTATTCTCCGGTCACCAGGAGTTCATTTTCTGGCAGGGTTAGGATGGAATGAGTTAGAAGGGGCATGCTGGGATGCATTTGGGATGACCAACCCCCTGGTATCAATGCAGAGGGTGGGCAGTGTTGACTTCTTCACCCATCTCTCTCTTTCATCGTCTTCTTTGCATTATTTTTTTACAATAACCCCCACAGATAAGTGCTGGAGGACACAGTTCCTTCAATCTATGTCGGCGAAACTTTGGAAGCTGCAATGAGATGGGGAGCCACTCCATCCATCTTTCTTTTCTTCAGCAACAGCTGAGGGCCCAACAAATTCCTCAAAGTGAGATTAATAAAAAACCAATATCTTCTTTTTCATAAGACTCGGACAGGCAATGATGTTCTTGAAACGTAACAACTGCTGGTCCTGGACCCTGATAACTCTGCATATACTGACTTCATCTACACCAAACTCAGAGCATTTTAGGAGTGATTCCCTCACCTTGGTGTGACATATAGAGGTGCAGATTATGCTCAAGAGTGTGATGCTTTTGGGAGCTAATCTCTGCACTTTACATCCCAGTCAACATCTTTGGGTTTAAAGCTTTTATCTTGAGTTCACTTCGACTATTGCTGTTGTACAAATATCTTGTCATTGTCAAGCTTCCTTCCAAAGTAAAGAAGACACAGAGAACCTTTATTTTTAATTTCTTTCCATTTTGTGAGAATTTTTAAACTCTTCCTAATCTAGCATAAATATATATATTTTTGTTTGGGTTTTTTTTTTTTTTTTTTACTTTCACGACTAAGACGGTTGCTGCATTCAATAATATCTTTTCATTTTTATTCTTTTTCATTGTTTCTTTCTTGTCTTACCTCAGAACTTCTTCACTTCTAAACGTTAAGATCTGCTAGAATTGGCACAACTGCTTGAATAATGATGATGGGTAAATGAAGGTCAACAGATAAACACAGGAATGTGGAAAAAATGCAAAAACATCTGCATGTATATATTTAAATGATTGTAGTTTAACCTCTGCAAGAGCTTATACAGTTATTTTGGTGTTATCAATGGGAGTACAAATGTTGGATGCTACACGTGACTCTTCTTCCTTTGTTTGTCTATAACATCCAACAAATCTATAAATGCAGGATGAGGCACTTGAATATTTTATGGAACGATCTGAAGTGTGTTAAAGACAGATTATGATATGTTCTTTGTGTTAATTCACTTTTTTTTTTTTTAATAATTACAGAGCCTTCAGTTACAGTCACCCATCCTTTGGTGGGAGGATCAGTCTCAGAAGGGGAGGTGGCACGACTGGAGTGCAAATTATCGAACGAAACTGAAGAGAAAGTGAAATGGTTCAAAGGAAAAGAACAAATCCAAACCGGAGGGAGATACGAAATCCTTTCTGATGGGAAAAACCAGACACTCATTATTCACTCCTTTAAACCTGAAGATGAGGATACCTACACCTGTATGGTTTCTCCAGAAGTCAAGTCTGTTGCCAGCTTATGTCTTGAAGGTACAGAGAGTGTATTCCTGCCATGTCAAATTAGTTCTATTTGAGGATATCAAGGGGCAGCTCCACAGCTTGGACTGGAATTAATTTTCTTTTACAAGCTGTGTCTAAAATCCACAAGGAATTATTATCTTCCTGTTTAGTATTGGCCAGTACGTTTAGGAATCCCTAATGGCTTTGAGCTGCTCAGATAAGATTTTCCTGAGTCTGATTCCTAAGGTGGGATGCAGTTTCTTCTATGCAGGTTTCTGGTGCCTTTTGAGATATCCTAGGGAGTACTCCTAGGCCTTAAGCTCCCACTTCAGAAAGTGAGGGCTTTTCATAGAATCATAGAATCACCAAGTTGGAAAAGACCCACCAGATCATTGAGTCCAACCATTCCTATCAAAATTCCTATTCCTTTTTTTCTTATGTTCTGCATAGTATCTACCAGTTCCATGTCCTGGACATCCCAAATGGCTTTGAGTTATAGTGTTTAGGAAGCTGAACTGTGCCCTGTTGGGGGGATTCAGTTCTCCTTCCCCCCAGGAATCCAGTGCCAATGAGACACTTTGTGATATCACCTCTGGCCGATATCTCCTTCTCCAGAGAGACCTAGATCACTTGTAGGTCCTGTCTTGTATCTGAGAGCCTCGAGCATCTCAAATGGCACTGGGTGCTATGCAAAGGCAAGTCAATGTGTCCAGAGGGTGAGTCTCTTCAGACTTAGGCACATTTTATGAGGAACAGCTGAGAGAGCTGGGGGTGTTTATCCTAGAGAAGAGGAGGCTGAGGGGAGACCTCATTGCTCTCTACAACTACCTGAAAGGAGGTTATAGAGAGGAGGGAGCTGGGCTCTTCTCCCAAGTGACAGGGAACAGGACAAGAGGGAATGGTCTCAAGCTCTGCCAGGGGAGATTTAGGCTGGAGATTAGGAGGAAGTTTTTCACAGAAAGGGTCATTGGGCATTGGAAGAGTCTGCCCAGGGAGGTGGTTGATTCACCTTCCCTGGAGGTGTTTAAAGCATGGATGGATAAGGTGCTGAGGGACATGGTTTAGTGTTTAATAGAAACGTTTGGACTCAATGATCCGGTGGGTCTCTTCCAGCCTGGTTGTTCTATGATTCTATGATCTAAACAGGCAGAGGCCTCCACATGAAGTCTGAATCTCAGCTCCCACTATAGCCAATGGAGATCTATTCAAGAAAGTCAGTGAAACCCTGTCTAGCTGTGAAATACGATGAGCTTGAATAACCTTCCAGGCTCCACCAACACTCTGAGCTAGATATTCATTCAACTGCAACATTTTTAAAAGTTAGACATTTATTTCATAGAATCATAGAATCATCAGGTTGGAAGAGACCCATCAGACCATCGAGTCCAACCATTCCTATCAAACACTAAACCATGTCCCTCAGCACCTCGTCCACCCGTCCTTAAACACCTCCAGGGAAGGTGAATTAACCACCTCCCTGGGCAGCCTATTCCAATGCCCAATGACCCTTTCTGTGAAAAAAATTTCCTCCTAATGTCTGTTTATTGAGTTCAAATATATGAGGAGGAAAAAAGTTAGACTATGTTTTAAGTGCATGCATAGAATCACAGGAAAAAAATTCTGAAAACATTGTAGTTCACTCTCTTGCTCAAAGAAGGGTCTCCTAGAACAAGTTGCCCAGGACCAGGTCCAGTCATATTAAATTCACTTTTTGTCCTCAACAGAAATCATAGAATAGTTTGGATTGTAAGGGACATTAAAGATGATCTAGTTCCAACCCCCCTGCCATGGGCAGGGACATGTCCTGCTAGATCAGGCTACTCCAAATGTTTAGTTAAATGCCACTGACAGTTTTCTGTCCAGGCTTTGGAATAACATTTCCATGTGCTTACTCAGAACTTACAGACTTTGTCTTTCAGCATCTTAACAATTTAATTCTCCTCAGTTCCCACAGTGTCAATGTTAAAAGAGATCGCCAGGGAAACTTCCCCTGCAAGGCAACCAGAAGAGATGGTGGATGGCAACGTCCAGCCCAGCTTACCCCCCGAGGCTGCTCAGGAAGGAGATCTTCACCTCCTGTGGGAAGCTCTAGCCAAGAAACGCCGGATGAGCCGGGAGCCCACCTTGGATTCTATCAGTGAGGTGCCTGAAGAGGACGAGAAGCTTCAGAAGCTGAGGAAGGAGGAAGCAGAAATGTCTCACTATTACTCAGAGGAGTACTCCACATGTGACGAGCTGGCTAGGACAGGAGAAGCAGATTTCTCTTTCACAAGCTCAGATGACGAGTCTAGGGCTGGGACTCCTTCACTGGTAAACTACCTGAAGAAAGCTGGGAAAAAAACTGTCAGTGTTACTACCAAGGTTCAAGCCACCTCTACGGGTAAATTATGGAAACAGTGGGAGAAAACCAGTGTGGAAACCGTTGCGGCTGCTCCAGGCGCTAAGCTAGTTGAGCCAGAACTACCAGATTTAGATGATCCTTCCATGAACAAGGCCGCTGTGAAGATCCAGGCTGCTTTCAAAGGATACAAAGTCAGGAAGGAAATCAAGCAGCAAGAATGTCCAGTATTCACGGAGACCTTCAAAGATTTCTCAGGTGAGCCTGGAAGCACTCTTCACCTTGAGTGTGTGGCCCACAGCAAAACTGACATGAAGGTCCGTTGGCTGAAAGACGGGGAAGAGCTTTCAGACGGTCGCTATTATCACATAGACAATTACAGTGACGGGACCTGCTCTTTGATTATCACTGGGCTGGATAGGAAAGATGCAGGTAAATACACCTGTGAGGCATCCAATAAGTTTGGGAAGGTTTTGCACAGTGCTAAGGTGATGATTGGCACTCAAGAACTTCAAGCTCCTCAGAAGGAGAAGAAAGAGAAGAAAGAGAAGCAAAACACCGACAGTGAAACGGAGAGCTCATCCGGCAGTGAGCTCGATGATGCTTTCCGTAAAGCGGGAAGGAGACTTCATAGACTCTTCAGGGCCAAGATCTCGACAGAGATATCCGACGTGGAGGAAGAGCTCTTCGTCAGTGCAGACGAAGGGGACATAGAAGTAGTTGATCATCAGACGTATCGTGAGGACGACCAGTACATCTATATCAAGTTTGAAATCTTGTCTGAGGCGAAATCTGCTGCCACTCGATTCAGAGAGATGTTTGGTGCTTTGGGAATTCCCGTGGAGATTGACATCTTGGAACAAGGCCCTAAAAAAATTGAATTGCGGATTGGGAAAGCCACACCACCCACCCAAGGGAAGTTTGCACCACCAGTAGCAAGACCCCCACCACCTTTGCTGACTTCTGATACAGGTAGGTGAAACAAACATGGTTTACTGTGTGATAGGAATGGTTGGACTCGATGATCCGATGGGTCTCTTCCAACCTGGTTGTTCTATGAGTCTATGAAACTTATTTATTCTACGGAAAAGATAGCTGGAGCAGTCAGAGTGTTATCCTGTCACTCAGCTTCCAAAAATAATAAAAAAAATCCCTTTGGTTTTCATTTGATGAAGATATTTTCCTGGAAATTTTGCACTTTTGGACATTTTTACTCTTTCTCATTTTGGGGGAGAAGAGGGAGATGAGAGATGAAGTTGCAAAGTATTAACTTACCTACAAAACTGCTGCTTTGCACAATAGATCATAGAATCATAGAACAACCAGGTTGGAAGAGACCCATCGGATCATCGAGTCCAACCATTCTTATCATACACTAAACCAAGTCCCTCAGCACCTCATCTACCCATCCCTTAAACACCTCCAGGGAAGGTGAATCAACCACCTCCCTGGGCAGCCTGTTCCAATGCCCAATGATCCTTTCTGTGAAAAACTTCCTCCTAATCTCCAGCCTAAATCTCCCCTGGTGGAGCTTGAGGCCATTCCCTCTCGTCCTGTCCCCTGTCACTTGGGAGAAGAGGTCAGCTCCCTCCTCTCCACAACCTCCTTTCAGGTAGTTGTAGAGAGCAATGAGGTCTCCTCTCAGATGCGTCCCTTACTACAGTAACATGTTCATAAATACTGTAATTATCATACTTAAATCAATGCAAACTTAAATCAATTTCAGAAACGTCCTGAGGGGAAGAAAAGGCAATTTCGCAAGGAGAGGAACAAAGGCAATACTTAGTTTGCAGCTGGGATATTGCAGTGCTTATGATGTTATGGAATATTTTCATAGTGTTTGCCAGGAGCTTGTTTTTGACTGCTAGAGAGAAAAGATACTGCTCTGAAATTGGCTTCCCTTGCTGTGTGCTGAGCGCTCTGGGCACCGAATGGGAATAGTTCCCCTGATTAAACAGGAGTAAATTCAAATGCGCTTGTGCCTCTAAGGGCTTTTCAGCAGGAACAGCTCAGTAGGGCCAGTACCTGGCAAAAGGAAACTGGTGTAACACATCCAACTGCTTCTGGGTAGGTAAATTTGACTTCCAGCCCTGAAGGAGTGCCCTCTGCAAGCTTCCTTCTTTCAGTCCTCAAGACCTGTGCAGCCGTAGCTCAGAAATTCTCCTCCATACCCAAATCCATGGCAAGAGCTCCTTGTCTGGGGAGTGGGGAGGGCGCAGAATTCGTGCAACTTCAGTGGATTGTGAGCTCAGGAAATCTTCCGACGGCAATCCCACCGTGTCTCGTCCTTCCCACACTGTCCATGTGCCTCCTCACCTTCACACCAGCAACAAGAGGTGTCCTCTGGAGGGTCAGACAGCCCAGCAGGGACTGCTTTGCTGTGGGCTCTGTAGTAGTTTATACATGGACCATAAAGCTTCTTCACCATCCCTGGAGGGGTTTAAGGACGAGGGGTTTAAGGTGGACGAGGTGCTGAGGGACATGGGTTAGTGTTTGATAGGAACGGTTGGACTCGATGATCCGGTGGGTCTCTTCCAACCTGGTTGTTCTAGGATTCTATGAAATTTGAAATCTAAAAGCCTGAAGTCTTCAGGCACCGGGGAGCAGTGTTCTTAACACGCATCTTTCAACACAGCTGAGTTTTTCCTTTCTTCTCTCTTATCTACCCCGACTTTAGCTCCCATGTTCATAACCGAGCTCCAAAACCAAGAGGTACAAGACGGATATCCAGTCAGCTTCGACTGCATTGTCATCGGCAAACCGCTCCCCACGGTTCGCTGGTTCAAGGATGGGAAAGCTATCGAAGAAGATGATCATTACATGATTAACGAGGACCAGGAAGGATGCCACCAGCTGATCATCACAGCCGTGGTCCCCACGGACATGGGAGTTTACCGTTGTCTTGCTGAGAACAACATAGGAGTTGCTTCAACCAAGGCCGAGCTTCGAGTGGACTGTAAGTTTCAATCATTGTAGAAAAAAAAAAAAAAAAAAACAAAGAAAAGAAAAGAGTTCTCCTCATAAGTGGATAAGTATTTTTCAAGAAAAACACTGTTTAAATTTAAAAACAGCATTCAAAGCCCACAAAATGTTGCAAACCTCTTGGGTTTATTTGGCCAACAGCAAAACAAGGCTCAGAGAAATACTTCCAAGTAAACCAGAAGTTTTCTCCATAATACACAGGCATGTGGGATCCCTCTGCCTTAGCAATGTGGAACTGGACTGCCAGTCACTCAAATTCATGGGTAAACTATAATTACAGTAAGAAAAATAGTTTCAAAGCTCATATTATAAAAAAAAAAAAAATTCTTTTTCTTTTCCATTTAACAGTGACCAGCACTGACTATGAGACAGCAGCAGATGCAACAGAGACATCCTCTTACTACAGTGCTAAAGAATATGTTTCAAGGTAAAGTATTGAACCCTAGCTCTTTTCAACTTCTGGCTTTACCAAATCAATAGTTACGTTTATATCAAGCTTGATTTTGCTGCATCTAGAAGGGCCAATTTAATGTCCTAAAGGAACAGCCAGACCAGCTGAGACTGAATAACTGCAGCAGCTGGATGGTTTTCATGTGTAAACTTGCTCTAGGCTAGCCTGGATGTTTCTTCATGGTCATATGACTCCGTACTCTGAATGTCATGTGCTTCTGAATCTGTTATTGTGATGACAAGACCTGCATTAACTGAATTAACCTGAAACACATGATTCTGATTTCTATCTCTTTACTGGGCCAGCAGTGTGCCCAGGTGGCCAAGAAGGCATCCTGGCTTGTATCAGAAACAATGTGACCAGCAGGGCCAGGGAGGTTATTCTCCCTCTGGACTCGGCACTGGTGAGACTGCTCCTCGAATCCTGTGTTCAGTTCTGGACCCCTCAGCACAAGAAGGATGTTGAGGCTCTGAAGTGAGTCCAGAGAAGAGCCACAAAGCTGGTGAAGGTGCTGGAGAGCAGGCCTTATGAGGAACGTCTGAGAGAGCTGGGGGTGTTCAGCCTGGAGAAGATGAGGTTGAGGGGAGACCTCATTGCTCTCTACAACTACCTGGAAGGAGGTTGTGGAGAGGAGGGAGCTGGGCTCTTCTCCCAAGTGACAGGGGACAGGACAAGAGGGAATGGCCTCAAGCTCCACCAGGGGAGATTTAGGCTGAACATTAGGAAAAATTTTTTCACAGAAAGGGTCATTGGGCATTGGAACAGGCTGCCCAGGGAGGTGGTTGATTCACCTTCCCTGGAGGTGTTTAAGGGATGGGTGGACAAGGTGCTGAGGGACATGGTTTAGTGTTCGATAGGAATGGTTGGACTCAATGATCTGATGGGTCTCTTCCAACCTGGGTGTTCTATGATTCTATGATTCTGGCTTGATGATTTTCTTCTTTCTAACTCCAATTGCTTCTTAGCCGAGAACAAGAGGAATCTACCACTGAGGAGGAGCAGTTGCCCCAGATCTTTGATGAGCTTCATGATATTCACGTGGCACCTGGAGCACCACTGGCTAAATTTCACCTAAAGGTGAAAGGTGAGGAAATCCCACAGCTCTGTCACTTGTTCCAGTTTTGTCATCAGGTTAATGTGTTAGACCAGGTTTTCTGATGTCCTTTTCTGCAGCTGTGACCCCAATCTGTGCATCTTGCATCATGTTTGCACAATCCAGATAGATTAATTAGTTCATGCTGATGAGCATTGACTTTTGCAGCAGACTCAGGCAGATTAAGTGTCTTATTCTGTGTCCGTGTCCTCAGGCATAATTACAGGCACATGATTCTTAAAAACGTGTCCTGTAGTATTCTGAACACATTAATTATTGAGGACTAATAGGGAATTAAAAAAAAAGATAGTGAGAGTGTCCTTTATTGTCTTTAGTAGAGGAAATTGTAATAGTCCTGGACTTGCTTTACTCTGTGCAGGGGTTGCTGCTACAGCCTGAAAACTGCAAAAACTTCCTCCTAGTGTTGACTGTGGTAGGGAGAGGCAGGGATTCTCCCGTTTCCTCTGATTGCTGCCTATAAAAATGATAAGAATTGGTTTGGGTTTAAGTTTTATCTTTGCACACATTGAAAATCAGACCCTAGTGTTACCTTCCCAGCCTGGAAGGCATTTGCACTTGCAGCCAATCCGGGGAGTGCCAGAAACTGAAGTGACAGGAAAGGATTTATAGCAGATAAATAGAATTTAATGAATTTGCAGCAATTCCTAATTGGGTAAATCCTTGAAACAGCAGCCCTGGGCAGAGCTGAGGACTCCTTGGCTTCTGCTTGTAAGGATTTGATAGGAATGGTTGGACTCGATGATCCGGTGGGTCTCTTCCAACCTGGCGATTCTATGATTTGCCTGTTTGGAGATGCTCCCAAACTGATCTTGCATCCATGTCTATAACTGCTTCTTGCAGGGTATCCACAGCCTCGTCTCTATTGGTTCAAAAACGGAGAGCCATTAAAGGCCTCGGATCGCATCCTGAAGACCGATAAACAGGAATTCCACTCACTAGAAATCCATGATGTCACTAAGGCAGACGCTGGCCAGTACTCAATATTTGTCATCAACTCTGCCGGTTCTGCATATTCATCAGCCAGACTGGTCGTCAAAGGTTCGTATTGGACTATTTTTGACTCTATTTTCTCTGTTCCAGGAATGTTTGCATTACATATAATTATTTTTCTTGAGAAAGACTACCAAGGTATGTTAAGTGAGGTGGGGAAGTTTGTAGATAAAAGATAAGATGCTATAATCTTGTTTCACTTATAAAATTACCGTCTTCTCAAGATGACACAAGTCACTTCTCTAGGGTCTGACTGTTGTCTCGTAAATATACATTTTATTCCTCCCTAGCTTCATTAACTTTAATGGTTCATTATATTAAAACCATACATAAATCATAACATTTCTGTGTAATATCCTCTGCAAGGAGTAATCCCTTAGAGTCACTTCGTGTTTCTTCACCTCATGGGCAGAAAGGTATTTGTACTTGTCATTCTGTTTTTTTTTCTCCTTATATTTCAGATCCCGATGAGAAAGAAAAACCAGCAGAAACAGGTGAGAGAAGCCACAGCAGGTGGTAACAGAACCTCTCGGATGTTTTTTGGTAGTCAAAACTCACGTAGAAGGTGTCACCATGATTCATAACTAATGTCATTTTCAGATTCCCAAGAGCCGCTGATACCACCAAGGTTCCTAGAAAGATTCACTAATAAGAAGGTGAAAAAAGGAGCAAGCATCACATTATCTGTAAAAGTTGAAGGTAAGTGGATAGACATCTTGCCTCTCCACCTAACAGTTCAGTTAAATGACTTCGTGGCATATTCTAGACACTCTAAACTGATGGTGACTTTATCTCTTGTATCTGAAACCTGGAACTCTACTCCAAAATTTGTAGAAGAATTTATGTGCTTTGCAGAAAAGCATCTTACTCTTCTTCACCTCCATATTCCTGTATGTAAAAGCAGGGATAATAACACTAGTTTCATGAAGATGTGTCGATTAAGAGTTTTGGGCTTACAAAAGCTTTTAATGTCTTTATGAGTGTGCTGTAGAAAGATTTATGTTCCTTTATTACATATTAGAATCATAGAATAATAGAACAACCAGGTTGGAAGAGACCCATCGGATCATTGAGTCCAACCACTCCCATCAAACCCTAAACCATGTCCCTCAGCACCTTGTCCACCCGTCCCTTAAACACCTCCAGGGAAGGTGAATCAACCCCCTCCCTGGGCAGCCTGTTCCAATGACCCTCTGTGTGAAAAACTTCCTCCTAATGTCCAGCCTAAATCTCCCCTGGTGGAGCTTGAGGCCACTCCCTCTTGTCCTGGCCCCTGTCACTTGGGAGAAGAGCCCAGTTCCCTCCTCTCTACAACCTCCTTTCAGGTAGTTGTAGAGAGCAATGAGGTCTCCTCTCAGCCTCCTCTTCTCTAGGCTAAACACCCCCAGCTCTCTCAACCGCTCCTCATAGGGCCTGTTCTCCAGCCCCTTCCCCAGCTTTGTGGCTCTTCTCTGGACTCTCTCCAGAGCCTCAACATCCTTTTTGTGGTGAGGGGCCCAGAACTGAACACATATTATGCCTGTTAGTGTTGGAAATACACCAGGAAAGAGATCAAAATAGCATTTATTCACAGCACAGTTCATAATGGTAAGGGAAGAACACCATTAGGGAAAATATATCTCATTGCATCGGTTTTCCTCTAGGACATCCACCCCCAACTATTACTTGGCTGAAAGAAGAGTCTCGGGAAGACATCCTGTGGATCAAACCAGACACTCCTGGCTATAAACTTGCCAGTTCCAATATGCATCACAGTCTAATCCTGTTGGACGTTAAAAAGAAGTACAGCGGAGCTTACACGTGCATCGCTACCAACAAGGTTGGCCAGTCCATCTGCACGGCCATCCTGGAAGTGGCGGATGGTGAGTCTTCGTTATGATACGAACACATAGAATCATAGAATAGTTTGGGTTGGAAGGGACCTAAAAGATCATCTAGTTCCAACCCCCCTGCCATGGGCAGGGACACCTGCCACTGGATCAGGGACTCCAAGCCCCATCCAACCTGGCCTTGAACCCCTCCAGGGATGGGGCATCTGCAACTCCCCTTGGCACCCTGCCCTACACAGCATCCTCGCAAAAAACCGCAAAACTTGCTTCCTACCTAGTGCAATGAAAGTAACTTTTATTCTCCAAGCAGGCTCTTCCTATCTCCTTCGAAACATGTTCTACTTAGTTTTAGAATCATAGAACAACCAGGTTGGAAGGGACCCATTGGATCTTCTAGTCCAACCATTCCTATCAAACACTAAACCATGTCCCTCAGCACCTCGTCCACCTGTCCCTTAAACACCTCCAGGGAAGGTGACTCAACCACCTCCCTGGGCAGCCTATTCCAATGCCCAATGACCCTCTGTGTGAAGAACTTCCTCCTAATCTCTAGCCTAAATCTCCCCTGGTGGAGCTTGAGGCCATTCCCTCTTGTCCTGTCCTCTGGCACTTGGGAGAAGAGGCCACCTCCCTCCTCTCCACAACCTCCTTTCAGGTAGTTGTAGAGAGTAATGAGGTCTCCTCTCAGCCTCCTCTTCTCCAGGCTAAACAACCCCAACTCTCTCAGCCCTTCCTCATAAGGCCTGTTCTCCAGCCCCTTCACCAGCTTCGTGGCTCTTCTCTGGACTTGCTCCAGAGCCTCAACATCCTTCTTGTGGTGAGGGGCCCTCAAGGATACAAGGAGCGGTGTCACCATTGCCAAATATAGAGAGAGAGAATAACCTCAGAATAAGTTCAGTCTACCTGGTTTACACCAAGTTACACTGAACCTTTATCACCAGCTTTCTGATGTGTCAAACCTACCCATGGCCCTCGGTTAGAGCAGAAGTTTACAGCCTCTGAAGGAGAGATGGAAAAGATCCATAGGGTCACATTTTCTGTTACCTTTCATACAATGCCTAAGAGAGAAATAAGTGCAATTGATAGGAAAATTAATTAAGTCACTACTGCTTTTTTGCAAGACAAGCCATGATTTTGCTTGCCTTGCAAATGATTACACCCTTTACTATTTAGTGTTTAAATTTCTGGACCTGTTATGGATTAACAGCAGCATCTTTTCTGTATAAACAGAAGACAAATTTAAGAAACAGTCCAATTAAGCACAAAGGGAAAGGAAGAAAAGCAATGTGTAATCACTAGGAAAAAAAATCACTATTTGAAATATTACTTTGAATGCTTCACATTTCTTAGTTATTTTTCATTGTAGAATTGCCTCAAGGTAGCTGGAGTTATTTGATTCCCCCCTTTTTGCAGAGCTTTCCAGGGTCTCTCCAGGCACAATTCATTCCATTAAGATGAGGGACAAGCAAATATAGTCTGGGAGTAGGGGCAGCACTGTGAAGAACCCATTTTTTCCATTGTCTTTCCTTACTTCCATTTTCTTTCCTGAAAAAAGAGCTACAGGAGCATAACTAGAACAGCATAAAGGAATGGGGCTGTCATACATCTACATAAAGATAAGGAAGAGCAAACTAATTCATAGAATTGTAGAATCACCAGGTTGGAAGAGACCAAATGGATCATTGAGTCCAACCATTCCTATCAAACACTAAACCATGTCCCTCAGCACCTTGTCCACCCATCCCTTAAACCCCTCCAGGGAAGGTGTATCAACCACCTGCCTGGGCAGCCTATTCCAATGCCCAATGACCCTTTCTGTGAAATAATTCCTCTTAATCTCCAGCCTAAATCTCTCCTGGTGGAGCTTGAGGCCATTCCCTCTTGTCCTGTCCCCTGTCCCTTGGGAGACGAGGCCAGCTCCCTCCTCTCTACAACCTCCTTTCAGGTAGTTGTAGAGAGCAAATTGTGTGGGAGTTTTTATCCTAGGTCAAGAGCTGCTAGCAGGGTGTATTCAATATTCCAGTGTTCCCAGTAATCCATGTCTAGAAAATGTTCCTGTGTTAAATATATAAAAAGAACATTCTCTACCTTCTGTCCTCTAACGATGAACCCTAATCTTGCAGTGAAAGAGGCTGAAGTTCTGACCCAGGAGCGTGTGATGGTGTCAGAAGCCATCATGACCACACTGGGGTAAGTGGTTGGCCACCCAGGTTGAAGTGGAGCATTGCTGGTACCATCCTGCAGAAGTTCCAACCACTCACGTCTAGGTGGTGTTCACTTCAGACAGTTTATGTCATGACTTATGACGTTCATGTCTCAGCAACAGGGTTAAGATAGTTTAAGGTCCTAGGATGAACCTAGAATGAAAAGTGCTGCAAATACTCTAACCATTTATGCTCGATTGTCAGGGAGGACAGCAATAAGGGCAACAAAAACCCCTAAAAATTGGGTAGGTTGCATAAAACATTACTGTTCCATCTCCTGAGCAGAACATCAAAAAAAAAATTACAGAGTCAAGGTTTGACTGTTACTTGCCAACACTGAAATATATTGATCCTTCACAGAAAATGACATAAATGAAAACATTCTGCTCATGATCTCCTTGTTTACAAATGCAACTGAAGAATGTCCCCTTCAATTTGCCATTTAGGCTTGTGTACTAGGCAAATACAGACTGAAAAGCAATATCCTTCTGAACATGCATCAGGTTTTTGAATATGTCCAACCTAGAAGGCTTGACCTGTAGTCTTCTGGAATATGAAGAAAGTGAAGAAAGCTATAGTGTGAATTCAGCTATTCTAGAATCATAGAATCATAGAACACCCAGGTTGGAAGGGACCTATCGGATCTTCTAGTCCAGCCATTCCTATCAAACACTAAACCAAGTCCCTCAGGACCTCATCTACCCGTCCCTTAAACACCTCCAGGGAAGGTGAATCAACCACCTCCTTGGGCAGCCTATTCCAATACCCAATGCTTTCCGTGAAAAGATTGGGTATTTCCAATACCCAATACCCTTTCCATGAAAAGATCTCTTGGCAAACCGCAGCATCTCTATATTCTCCAAGCTTTGGTTTGTGGTGAGCACAGAAAACCGTCTGAGACTACAGATCCCACTTGACATAACGTTTCCATCTATAATAATTTTATTTCAGTGTCAGATGAGAATAAAGTCCCAGTAGCACTTGAGAGTTGGAGGCTACTCTATTCTGCCACCCACTCCCTGAGCCGCTGGGTCATCCCAAGCTATGTGAGGGTCAGGAATAAGGAGAATTTTCAGATAGGGTGTAACTCAAGGTTTAAGGCACTCAAGTGTTTCTGTGCCCGTACAAGCTACATGGTCCAGTTCTCATTTCTTACAGTGACCTTGGTGAATACTTGTACAGCAAGTATTTATTCAGCACCTGCAGTCCAGACCAGAGTCCTAATCTAGATAATCCCAGCCTACTGAGAAGGTCTGAGAAGGAAGAGGTCTTTCTCATTTAGCTCTCCTTACTGTGTATTTTAGTTTAGCTTTTAACTCTGCACTACTCTTTCTTTTTCAGAGATATTCATCCTTCTGAAACAAGAGAAGGTAATGAAAGCTATTTTTCTCTCTCATACTCTTGCTCTTCACGCCTGCAGTTGTGGTTGTCTATGTATTTCACTATTACTACCCAGTTTTGTCTTATTTTCTTGAAATTGTCTGAAATGTTGGAACCTTCCAAGACTAGTCTGTGTTCAAGGGTGAATAATTTGGATGAAATGTGAAGAAGTACAGTTTTAAAAGCTGGGAAAGTGAAGAAAATGAGATCTTCCTTACACAGAAACTTTTGTTGCTTAGAAGAAGATGCCTTTCCAATAACATTGCCTGGTTAATAGAACATTCCCTCTTTTCCAGGAAACCTTGAAGCTGGTAGAGAAGGTGTACCCAAAAGCCCTATTTCATTAGCTGATGTTGGCTCAGAAGAATTCTTCCAGAAACTCACCTCACGCATCTCAGAAATGGTGTCTGCAAAAATCAGTCAGGGTAAGCAGCCTGGCAAACAAACTTTATTAGTGTAGGAAACTCTGCTACATGGTTTTTGGTATCCTTTGGACTTTAAGCATCAGTGATTTTTAAGAAACAGATCTTGAAGCAGTCATCCTACATAAACTATGTACATTCATAAATGTTGAGGAGTAATTATTTTTTGTAAGAGCCATTCATAGAATCATAGAACAACCAGGTTGGAAGAGACCCATCGGATCATCGAGTCCAACCATTCCTATCGAACACTAAACCGTGTCCCTCATCACCCTGTCCACCTGTCCCTTAAACACCTCCAGGGAAGGTGAATCAACCACCTCCCTGGGCAGCCTGTTCCAGCACCCAACGACTCTTTCTGTGAAAAACTTCCTCCTAATGTCCAGCCTAAATCTCCCCTGGTGGAGCTTGAGGCCATTCCCTCTTGTCCTGTCCCCTGTCACTTGGGAGAAGAGCCCAGCTCCCTCCTCTCCACAACCTCCTTTCAGGTAGTTGTAGAGAGCAATGCGGTCTCTTCTCCAGGCTAAACACCCGCAGCTCTCTCAGCTGAGTCTGAAAACTGCGTGTGCAGCTGTGTAGTACTCAAATGATTTGTTGAATTAATTAAAAAATCCTGGTTTATGTATCATATACTGATCATCATGTCATAAAATTTTATCTTGAAGCAAAAATAGAGGAATTACCTCTTCTACAAATATTCCTGCAGTGCAGTACGCACATGTAACCTGGGGTATTAAAACTCCCCAATTATTTGTTCAATCCAAAATATCAACAGATTGCACTAAATACTACAAATGTTTTTTCCTAGGGAATATTTGTTTTTATGAAATGAAAAATTATTACACATGTGGTTCACGTTCAGGTTGGAGATCTTTTTTTCATATTTTGCTGTCACTCTGCTTTTTAGCTACACTTCGAGTGCCGGGTGCAGAAAGCGATGATGAATCAAGGACTCCCTCTGCATCTCCTCGCCATGGGAGATCCAGACCTTCATCCATTGCTCAAGAGTCCTCCTCTGAATCCGAAGACGGCGATTCCAGAGGAGAGGTAGAGTATCTTTACATACAAGTTTGACACAAGAAGCCTTTCCTGAGAATAACCGGTCTCATAGGGTTTAAGACTCACTACACCCTTTAGGGATGCACTTCACTTTAGTGAAGTTAAATATTGGGTCTGTGATAGAGAGCACAGAGAATGAAATTCTGATGCTCACTGTGTGACTTTAGAATCATAGAATCATAGAATCACCAGGTTGGAAGTGACCCATCGGATCATCGAGTCCAACCATTCCTATCAAACACTAAACCATGTCCCTCAGCACCTTGTCCAACTGTCCCTTAAACACCTCCAGGGAAGGTGAATCAACAACCTCCCTGGGCAGCCTGTTCCAATGCCCAATGACCCTTTCTGTGAAAAACTTCCTCCTAATCTCCAACCTAAACCTCCCCTGGTGGAGCTTGAGGCCATTCCCTCTTGTCCTGTCCCCTGTCACTTGGGAGAAGAGCCCAGCTCCCTCCTCTCCACAACCTCCTTTCAGGTAGTTGGAGAGAGCAATGAGGTCTCCTCTCAGCCGCCTCTTCTCCAGGCTAAACACCCCCAGCTCTCTCAGCCACTTTGAACAAACTGTCAAGTTTCCCTATCAAAACATGCCCATTATCTGTCACTTTTTGCTTTCATGGCTGACCTTCTAAGAGTGTGGTTTAGTTAGCTTTGGATAAAATTAATCAGAAAAAAATTTTTGAGAAGTTCGCACTGAGAAAAAGGAGAATTTTGTAAAAACTAGAATTTTTCTGGGTGCTCACTTAAAACATTCCTAGAACAATCCCCCAAATTAAATCTTTGGCAATTTTGACATACTTTGATATTTTCAGGACTTCCCTTCCCTTCCCTTCCCTTCCCTTCCCTTCCCTTCCCTTCCCTTCCCTTCCCTTCCCTTCCCTTCCCTTCCCTTCCCTTCCCTTCCCTTCCCTTCCCTTCCCTTCCCTTCCCTTCCCTTCCCTTCCCTTCCCTTCCCTTCCCTTCCCTTCCCTTCCCTTCCCTTCCCTTCCCTTCCCTTCCCTTCCCTTCCCTTCCCTTCCCTTCCCTTCCCTTCCCTTCCCTTCCCTTCCCTTCCCTTCCCTTCCCTTCCCTTCCCTTCCCTTCCCCAGACAGTTTTGAAAACGTAGCCTGAGCCTCTTTGAGACTTCGTTTTCCTCTTGTGAAAAGCAAGAGGTGATTTTCATTGTCACAGAAGTAGTGGATTAAAAAGAAATCCAAACCATTAAACACAGATAAGCACTGATGCTCTGCTGTCACTGCCGTGTTCTTTTTTTCTATGCACAAAGTCACTGTCATTTCCTGCATGCAGATCTTTGATGTCTACATGGTCACAGCTGACTACGTCCCTGCTGCGCCCGACAAGGAGACCATCACTTTGAAGGAAGGTCAATACGTGGAAGTCCTTGATTCGGCTCATCCTCTGAAGTGGCTGGTCAGGACGAAACCCACCAAATCCAGCCCCTCTCGACAGGGTTGGGTGTCTCCAGCTTATCTGGACAAGAAGTTAAAGGTGACTGATCGTTTTTCATGACCATTTATGTGTTCCTGTTGCAGTTTAGAGCCATCCCCTCTGCACAGATAAATATCCAAGGAGGCTATTGAAGGGGCCTCTAACATGACTGGGCTTTCCCATGTTTTCATAGAATCCTAGAATCATAGAACAACCAGGTTGGAAGAGACCCATCGGATCATCGAGTCCAACCATTCCTATCAAACACTAAACCATGTCCCTCAGCACCTCGTCCACCCGTCCCTTAAACACCTCCAGGGAAGGTGAATCAACCACCTCCCTGGGCAGACTGTTCCAGTGCCCAATGACCCTTTCTGTGAAAAACTTCCTCCTAATCTCTAACCTAAATCTCCCCTGGCAGAGCTTGAGGCCATTCCCTCTTGTCCTTGTTTTGATTGTCTTGTTTTGATTGGATATTGTCTGGTTTTGATTGTCTTGTCTTGTTTTGATTGGATAATATTTCTATATGTGTGCAGGGCTACCTGGGTTTGAATGACTTAATCATTCTTCAGAAGAAAAATAGATTTCCAACTAGTTCAGGAATTTTTGAAAGGGGCCATTGAACATACTGTTGATATTCCTCAGTGTGAGCTGATAACTTAAAAGAATGATGCTTGAATTTTCTTGTCTTTCAGTTGTCACCAGAGTGGGGAACAACAGAAATTCCTGAGTTCCCTGGAGAGTTTGTTTCTGAAGATGAATATAAAAGGAAGCTGAGGTGAGCTGACATCTTTTGTTATTTGCACCCTTGAGTTTTTCTGCCTTTTTACTAAAATGAATGTTAGCGTCCGGGTCCCTCCTACCAGAGTCACTGTCTAAATCGTATTATGTGATTTCAAAGAAGAGGTTAACATGACGTAGTTCTGGAAGCCCTGTGCTTTCCCAAAAATCCTGAACACCTGTTTTGGTTCACAAAAATCCCAAACTATCTCAAGAGGGAAGGGAAACACACTCAGAAGACCAGCTACAACCTCTGTCGCTCCCTCGGAGCTCAGTAGGTTATTAAACAGATCTTTGTTTTCTTGATTGCATAAAGTTGCACTGAAACTGCTACTGTCTCTTTCCATAGATCCTTTTCTTACTCATGATCTGTTTCATCTGCCCTAACAGTAGGTGTCTGTAGGCGTCACTCCATGAGCAGGACATCTAAGTTACTGTTACAGTCAGAGGGAATCTAGTTAACACACTCCAGGGAATCTATTCCAAATATTTCTATTTCAGAGCCTAAAATTCTCTCAACATGTCAAAGATAATTGTGATGATTTCTCTGTGATTTCATTTTCTTTTCTTGCCTTCAGTGTTCTCATTCAAGAGCTGTTGATCTCAGAAGAGGATTACATTCAAGATCTACAGTTCCTCCACACTCATCACCTCAAGTACACTGAGACCTGTCCCAATGTCCCAGGAGCTGTTGCCAGCCAGAAATCCACCATCTTCAGAAATTTTGATGACATCACTCACTTCCATTCCAGGTGGACTTTCCCATGTTGCCTTCATGTCAGACCAAAGAGTGGCTCACATACCTGGTGGCAGAGACACAGTAACTACTTAGGAGGAAGTTTTTCACGGAAAGGGTCATAGGGCATTGGAATAGGCTGCCCAGGGAGGTGGTTGATTCACCTTCCCTGGAGGTGTTTAAGGGACGGGTGGATGAGGTGCTGAGGGACATGGTTTAGTGTTTGATAGGAGTGGTTGGATTCGATGATCCAATGGGTCTCTTCCAACCTGGTTGTTCTATGATTCTATGATTCTATTATCGTTGTGAAGGGTGTGGAACACTGGTGGTGCTGAGGTGCAAGGGAGCCAATTGTTCTTTTAGGTTAAGAGGTGATGCTGTATCTTAAAGCAAAGTGCAGGTCTAGGATCCTTCTGAGCTTCCAGGCTTCATGTATCTAGCTCATTTATTAGCCTCTTAAGCAAATGTAATTGAAGAACAGTTAGTTATTGTAAAAAGGCAGCATGATTTTACGGGCACTTCAGTGGTATCTTAGCAAGTTTGCAGATGATACAAAGCTGTGTGGAAGTGTCAATCTGCTGGAGGGTAGGGAGGCTCTGCAAAAGGACCTAAACAGGCTGGACAGCTGGGCAGAGTCCAATGGCATGAGGTTTAACACGGCCAAATGCCGGGTCCTGCACTTGGGGCACAACAACCCTATGCAGAGCTACAGACTGGGAGAAGTCTGTCTAGAAAGCTGCCTGGAGGAGAGGGACCTGGGGGTCTTGGCTGGACATTAATTTGTGTTAACCTGAAATCATCTGACTAGGCTGCTGTTCCTGCCTCATTCCATCACCTTCTCCTCAGATGTCCTTTTTTCTCTATCTCCACAGTGTCTTCCTCCGAGACTTGCAGAAATGTGACACTGACGATGACGTGGCCATGTGCTTTATCAAGAACAAGGCAGAGTTTAATAAGTACATCCAGTACCTGGTGGGACGTGTACAGGCTGAGTCGATTGTTGTCAGCAAAGCTATCCAGGATTTCTACAAGGTAAAACAGCCAAAGTCCCTGCAGAACAGCATCAAGGAATTTAGTTATTCGTCACAAATGTGATCCTGGAAATTATTATTAAAATTTGGGGATAGGGGTAATCTGTGCTCAATATATTAATTTTGTGTTCACTCTCCAGCTCTTCCTGGTAGGTAAAATCAATATGGGAACATATTTACGTTTTCTTACACTTTTGTGAATATTATAAAGATTACGCAGATATTAACATGGCTGTGGTTATGTAGTTGTAATTCAGGGGTGTTTTAAAGGTCACCACATTATAAGACCAAGCAAAGTAATGTAAAATGTAAGCATGAATTGGCAAATCCACTTTCTCTGCTCCATCTGCTCAGGATTGAAGTCTTCTAGTGAAAACCTACACACAACACAAAAAATCCATGAGAACATGAATGTTCATGTATCCTTTGAGCAGCAGTATAACCCTTCTGACCATGTCAAGATCCTGAGCTCTTTTATAGTCTCCGTGAGCTTCCTACTCACCTGCTAGTCCAGCTTGAGACTTGCTAGAAAACAAATGCAAACATTCACACCTGTCCCACACTCACTCATCACTCAAATCATCAGCACAAACTCTCAGCCTCCCTAATGTCCATGCCTAGATCCTAGTTCTCTTCACAGCTAGTCCAGCTTGCAGTTTGCTGCTAAATTGCACATGTTTGTACCCATATGCATCAGGTCAGTAGAATGGATAAAGATCCAACCCTATGACTTACTGAAAGTGCTGATTTTTCCTGTTACGCCACCTGTCTCTGCAATCTCTAGATCACATTTCCTCAGTCCTGCTCTGGAAAAGCAGAGAAATGGAGTATTTCGCACATCTTGCAGTCTAAAATGCTAACGAGTTGGTAAAGGATGGGGGAGGGTTATGGATGTCCAAACCATGGGGTGGTGAGATCTGTTAGGACTGCCCAGTTTTGGCTGAGTTAGGTCTATGAACCAGCATCATGCTAGGGTTATCCAGAGAGCAATCTTATCAATTGTTCTTTATAACAAGTTTTCCTCATTCTTCTCTGTCATTTTTTCAGAGATACACAGATGAAATTTTAAGTAGTGAAGATCCTTCACAGCCACTTATCCCACCGCTGCAGCACTACCTAGAAAAACCCATAAACAGGATCCAGCAGTACCAAACTATCATCAAGGTGAAAAGCCTTTGTTATAAGCTTATATCTAATAGAGTTATGCTCTGCTTTGCACAGCTTGTGTAGAAAAAAAAAGTTTTATTTATTTCATATCTCTTGGCTTTCTTTAATGTAGATACAACTGAGAGTTCACAGAATCACAGAACAACCAGGTTGGAAGAGACCCATCGGATCTTCTAGTCCAACCATTCCTATCTAACACTAAACCAAGTCCCTCAATACCTCATCCACCCGTCCCTTAAACACCTCCAGGGAAGGGGAATCAACCACCTCCCTGGGCAGCCTATTCCAATGCCCAATGACCCTCTGCATGAAAAACCTCCTCCTAATCTCCAGCTTAAATCTCCCCTGGCGGAGCTTGAGGCCATTCCCTCTCGTCATGTCTCCTGTCACTTGGGAGAAGAGCCCAGCTCCCTCCTCTCCACAACCTCCTTTCAGGTAGTTGTAGAGAGTAATGAGGTCTCCTCTCAGACTCCTCTTCTCTAGGCTAAACAACCCCAGCTCTCTCAGCCGCTCCTCATAGGGTCTGTTCTCCAGCCCCTTCACCAGCCTCGTTGCTCTTCTCTGGACTTGCTCCAGAGCCTCAACATCCTTCTTGTGCTGAGGGGCCCAGAACTGGACACAATATTCAAGGAGTGGCCTCACCAGTGCTGAATACAGAGGGAGAATCACCTCCCTGGACCTGCTGGTCACACCGTTTCTGATACAAGCCAGGATGCCATTGGCCTTCTTGGCCACCTGGGCACACTGCTGGCTCATGGTCAGTCGGCTGTCGACCAACACCCCCAGGTCCCTCTCCTCCTGGCAGTTTTCCAGCCAGGCTTCTCCCACTCTGTAGCTCTGCTCAGGGTTGTTGTGCCCCAAGTGCAGGACCTGCCATTTGGCCGTGTTAAACCTCGTGCCGTTGGACACTGCCCAGCAGTCCAGCCTGTTTAGGTCCCTTTGCAGAGCCTCCCTACCCTCCAGCAGATTGACACTTCCACCCAGCTTTGTGTCATCTGCAAACTTGCTAAGGGTACCCTCAATGCCCTCATCCAGGTCATTGATGAAGACATTGAACAGGACTGGACCTAGCACTGAGTTGCTCAAGTAAGATAGTGATCATCACCAGTGACAGTGATCTCTAAATAGCTTTGTAAATGGAAATCCATGTAAAGGTTCACAGTATCCAATCCCATGAAGTTCAGCAAACTTTTTCTGAATGATCTTTAAATATATGCGTATACAGATCTAAAAAAAAATGCTTAAAAGCATTTATATATTGCCTTGAGAGATTGCCTTGTCAGTGACGCTGCGGAACAGATAGGAAAAAGGAGACATTAGTAACTAAACAACACATGGAGAAAGAATGGGACAGAAGCAGCTCAGATGAAAGGGCTAGAACAGATATTGAGAAACTCTTTGGCTATCAAGGAAATCTATTTTTTATTCAGACTGCCCAGTAACATTTTCTTAATATACCTACAGGAATTAATCAGGAACAAAGCAAGAAACAGCCAGAACTGCACTTTACTGGAACAGGCTTATGCCATTGTGTCTGCACTCTCTCGAAGAGCAGAAAATAACCTCCACGTCTCGCTCATTGAGAACTACCCAGGAACCTTGGAAAGCCTTGGTGAACCCATCCGACAGGTAACTGGAATTCCTCAGTCAGTGCTAGTGCTATAGAAAATAGCCTCCACTAGTTTCTAAGTAGCTGTAGGTTCTACAAGCAGCTCCTTTAGATCTGAAATGTATTTGCTCATCACCTGCCTTACTATTAAGAGATATGGATGTCCTGATTGGGTTAAGGTTTGAAGCATCCTTCTTGTGATGAGGGGCTCAGAACTGAACACAATATTCAAGGAGCAGTCTCGCCAGTGCTGAGACCAGAGGGAGAAGAACCTCCCTGGACCTGCTGGTCACACCATTTCTGATCCAAGCCAGGATGCCATTGGCCTTCTTGGCCACCTGGGCACACTGCTGGCTCATGTTCAGGCGGCTGTTGACCAACACCCACAGGTCCTTCTCCTCCAGGCAGCTTTCTAGACAGACTTCTCCCAGTCTGTAGCTCTGCATAGAGTTGTTGTGCCCCAAGTGCAGGATCTTCCATTTGGCCGTGTTAAACCTCATACCATTGGTCTCAGCCCATCGATCCAGCCTGTTCAGATCCCTTTGTAGAGCCTCCCTACCCTCCAGCAGATCAACACTTCCACCCAGCTCAGTGTCATCTGCAAACTTGCTAAGGGTACCCTCAATACCTTCATCCAGGTCATTGATGAAGACATTGAACAGGGCTGGACCCAGCACTGAGCCCTGAGGAACCCCACTTGTAGCTGGCCTCTAGCTGGATTTAACACCATTTCTCACCACTCTCTGGGCCCAGCCATCCAACCAGTTTTCCACCCAGGTTGCTTGACATGAGCCCTGTATTTTTCTGGCAACAAAGAATACCACTTAAAGATCAAAGTAACGACACCCACTGTGTGCAACCTGTTAGTGCTGTCAGTTTGATGCATCACCTTTAGCGTTAGAAACAATCTGCTGTGCTGTTATAAGACAGAGATGAGTAAGTTGATGAGGTAGCAATAAACATTTGTTATCTGTTCACTGAAAAATGATGGTGAGACTTGATGTTAATTATTTCAGAGTTATTGGGCATTGGAGTAGGCTGCCCAGGGAGGTGGTTGATTCCCCTTCCCTGGAGGTGTTTAAGGGATGGGTGAAAGAGGTGCTGAGGGACATGGTTTAGTGTTTGATAGGAATGGTTGGACTCGATGATCCAATGGGTCCCTTCCAACCTGGTTGTTCTATCATTCTATGATTCTATGATTTCTATGTCCTCTTCCTTCTTTTTCCCATCAGGGTCACTTCATTGTGTGGGAAGGAGCTCCAGGGGCTAGAATGGCATGGAAAGGACACAAAAGACATGTCTTCCTCTTCAAAAACTATATTTTGATCTGCAAACCAAAGCGAGACACAAAGACAGACACCTACAGTTACATCTTCAAGAACATCATGAAGGTCTGATCATCCTCAGCCAAAGCATTTTTTCTGTCATTTAGAACTTTACTGTTATATCCAGTGCAGGCATTTTGCTAACCTTTTCAAGCTATTTGTTTCCCAAAGCCTTTGAAGCACAACTAGAATCTATGTCCAGCTCCAAATCTCCTTGTTAAACTTGTCAGAAACACATCAGAAACAATCAGAGGCACAGGTGGATTTTACTGTGGAGCTATGAGATTACATATACAAGTGTTTATTCATCTCTGTTACCTCATTGAGTTAACTGCAAAAGTATGAGATGTTGCTGTGAATTTTGCTCTCTCTGGTTTTTTGCTACTTTGGGTTTTGGAGTCTGTAATGTTGGTAGAGAACTTCAGCCCTAAGATCACAGGACGTCTCTTGATTTTTCTTGTCCTTCTGTTTCACAGCTGAACAACATAGATGTGAACGACCTTGTGGAAGGAGATGATCGGGCTTTCGAGATCTGGCATGAACGGGAAGACTTAGTCCGCAAGTATCTCCTTCAGGCACGTACAGTGAATATCAAGAACTCCTGGGTGAAGGATATCTGTGGCATACAGCAGCGGATCAGCGAGCCTTTCTGGAGTGAGTATGGCCCAATATTGCCCATTTATCTTATTTTTCATTGAGCGGTTCCCCTGATTCAGGAAGGAGATTAGCGAAAGATGGAGAGAAACCACTTAGGGTCATTTGCAGCCTCTTAAAACAGACAAGGGCTGGGTTTTTGCTTTAATCACATCACAGATTTCTGTGAATAACAACTTACATGACTTCACAGAATGCAATAAGCTGTAATTGGAATAATTCTAGCATTGTTAAGTCCTTCACCAGAGCTGGGGAAGGCACCTTTATCAGGATCTGGCAGTGGTGTTTGACTGTCTCCATTTACTATCAAGACTCAAGACTGTGTATCACTGTAGTGATTTACCCAACAGAGGACACACAGGAGTTCTCCAGCCCCTTCACCAGCTTCGTTGCTCTTCTCTGGACTCTCTCCAGAGCCTCAACATCCTTCTTGTGCTGAGGGGCCCACAACTGAACACAGGATTCAAGGAGCGGCCTCACCAGTGCTGAGTACAGAGGGAGAAGAACCTATAATTATTCTTCTCTTACACAGCAGTAACCAACCAAGACTGTGGACAGAGTGCCCCTCCTCCAGACTAACAGTTTTATTCTGATATTTTAGCACCTCCAGACTTTGAGGAAGAACTGGCGGACTGTACAGCGGAACTGGGAGAGACAGTCAAGCTGGCTTGCAAAGTTACAGGAGCTCCCAAGCCCTCTGTGTCCTGGTACAAAGGTATGTGCACACAGTCATTAAAACTTATTCTCCATCTGTATTGCTTTGTGCTAATTGATTAGTGTGCAATCTAAAAGCTGAGCACCTATGAATTACCCAAGTCTAGTCATAAAATCAGGGGGAGGTGGTTGATTCACCTTCCTTGGAGGTGTTTAAGGGATGGGTAGACAAGGACCTGAGGGACATGGTTTAGTGTTTGATAGGAATGGTTGGACTCGATGATTCGATGGGTCTCTTCCAACCTGGTGATTCTATGATTCTATGATACTAAACAGCACAACTAGTATAGAGCTAATATACTCTACTTTTTCAGGCTTACCCCTTAGCCCATACGAATCCGTCATGTGGTCACTTCTAGGAAATTAAACTTCTTCGAACCAGCTCAGATGTTTCCATGTCATAGCACAGGCGTCTGTGTGAACATCCTCTCTCCCCCAGCATTAATGTACTGCGGAAGAAACAGCTTCGCTATATGTTTATGAATTGTAAAGATTGGGAGATGGGGTTGAGAGTTGGAGTTGTTTGGGTTCTCCAGCCTAGAGAAGAGAAGGCTCCAGGGAGACCTTACAGGAGCCCCCCAGCACTTAAAGGGGGCTACAGGAAAGCTGGGGAGGGGCTCTATTATCAGGGAGCGTAGTGATATGGCAAGGGAGAATGGTTTAATTTGAAAGAGGGGAGATTTAGATGAGATATAGAGAAAAAAATATTTACTGTGAAGGTGATGAGGCACCGACATAGGATGCCCTGTGAAATCACCTGGAGATGTTTGTGGCCAAGTTGGGTGAGTCTATGAGCAGCCTGAACCAATGGGAGGTGTCCCTGCCCATTCACAGGGGCTGGAACTACATGATCCTTTAGGTCTTTTCCAACCCAAACTATTTTATGATTCTAAGGAACTTCCCTTTTTAAAGCGCTGAGAGAGAAGACTCAAAATACTTTTTTTTGGAGCTTATTTGCTTTTTCTATGAAAGACCAATTCTGAATATTTACAGTCACTTTAAAGGTGCTTCTTTGACTGCATATCAGATCTGTAACTGCACAGCACATACTCTGGAAGAATTTCACTTTTATGTGAGGACTGATGATGTATGAAGACCCTCAATGGTGCTTTTCCCAGATGATGTTTTGTAGAGAGCTGGACAAAGATAAAGAGCTCATTGAGCAACGAGGCTGGTGAGGGGTCTGGAGAACAGACCTTATGAGGAGTGGCTGAGAGAGCTGGGGGTGTTTAGCCTGGAGAAGAGGAGGTTGAGAGGAGACCTCATTACTCTCTACAACTACCTGAAAGGAGGTTGTGTAGAGGAGGGAGCTGGCTTCTTTTCCCAAGTGACAGGGGACAGGACAAGAGGGAATGGCCTCAAACTCCACCAGGGGAGATTTAGGCTGGAGATTAGGAGGAAGTTTTTCACGGAAAGGGTCATTAGGCATTGGAATAGGTTGCCCAGGGAGGGGGTTGATTCACCTTCCCTGGAGGAGTTTAAAGGACGGGTGGACGAGGTGCTGAAGGACATGGTTTAGTGTTTGATAGGAATGGTTGGACTCGATGATCCGATGGGTCTCTTCCAACCTGGTTGTTCTATGATTCTATGATTCCTCAACTACAAACATCAACTGCAACAAAGCAAATACAGTTCTTAGTCCTCTCAGGAAAAGCTGAATGAAATTCCCAAGGAGAAAACATATTTGATGCTAAATAAAATACATATTTAAATAAATTATAAATATTTAAATAAAAATAAATCCCTTTGTCTTAAAGATGGAAAGCCCGTGGAGGTGGATCCCCATCACATTGTAATAGAAGATCCTGATGGTTCCTGCACTTTGATCTTGGACAACCTAACAGGTGTTGACTCAGGACAGTACATGTGCTTTGCTTCTAGTCCTGCTGGAAATGCCAGTACCCTGGGAAAAATCCTTGTTCAAGGTAATATTCTGTACAGGTGTATTGTTTTAAAGGGCTCTGTAACACAATATCTTAAATATAAATATATAGGCGTTCCAGAAGTTCTCTATGACATCTCCTGAATAAGTTCTGGAGTCCTCAGCACAGGAAAAACAGAGATCTGTTAGAGCACATCCAGAGGATAGTCACAAAAATGAACAGAGGGATTGAGCACCTCTCATACAAGGACAGGCTGAGAGAGTTGGGCTTGTTCAGCCTGAAGAAGAGAAGCCTTTGGGGAGACTTTATAGCATCCTTCTAGTGCTTAAATGTGGTCTAGAGGAAAGCTTGGGACAGGCTCCTTATCAGGGGTGTAGTGATAGGGTAATAGAGGGGTAATAGTTTCCTACTGAAAGAGGAGAGATTTAGATTGGATATTAGGAAGAGATATTTTACTGTTGAGTTGGAGAGGCACTGGTACAGGTTACTGAGAGAAGTCACGGATGACCCATCCCTGAATGTGTTCAAGAACAAACTGGATGAGGCTCTGAGCAACCTGATCCAGTGGAAGGTGTCCCTGCCCATGGCAGAGGGAGTTTGAATTGGATGAGCTTTAAGGTCCTATCCAACCACTAATGTTCTATAAGTCTATGATATTAATAATATTGTTTTAAAGTATTTAATATACAGGTGTAGCAAATTATTCTTAGGTCAAAAAATTTGGTCTTATTATCTTGTGTGCAGGCATCATGAGAATTACCTAGTCAGTTAATTACATTCTTTATATCTGGTTGTATTTCAAGACACTGGCTACATCTGTCCTTGCTTTGCAGTGCCTCCACGGTTTGTGAACAAGGTTAGAAATGCTTATTTGGTTGAGGGCGAAGATGCTCAGTTTGCCTGTACTATTGAAGGAGCACCAAGGCCCCAAATCAGGTCAGTTCTTCGAGTCACACTGGAACAAACCCCATTTTCCTATTTTGTATGGTCAGAAGAGTACCCTGACCAAAGTTTTGCCCCTTCCTTCTCTGTGTCTTCCATCTCAACCCCATCTCAATGCTGACTCTTTCTGATCTCAACATTACTGAGATTCTCGGCAACTTATTCTAGGTAGAATTGGGAAATAAATAACTGCACAGAGTCCCTGACATAGAGCAGGATTATATCTAAAGCCCTGACAACGTTTTATCATTTCTTTATCCTCCTTGCTGTACATTTGAATTTCTTTTGCCAGCAACTAATCTAGAATATCAAGAGAAAAAGCATAACATAACTTCACATGATTGGAAGCCTTTTTCCTTACATTGGCTGATGAGATGTCTTCAGACCCACCTCATAAACCTGTGCAGTGCAGTATCCACCTGTGATCGATTTGCTTGTAGACCTGTCCTTCCAGGATCCAAACATCTGTCTGATGTTTATTTCTTGAGTTGTTTACCCATTGCTCTGATAGATGGATTGGTGAGCTGAGGATTCTTTGGCATCTCGTTCTTTTCCCTGGCTTATGGTCTGTATTTTCCACATGCAGGTGGTACAAAGATGGTGTATTGCTGAAGGAATCAAGTAAATATCAGACTTTTAGTGAACCACGGAGTGGCATGATAGTCCTGGTCATCAAGAATCCTTCCAATGAAGACATGGGACACTATGAATGTGAGGTAAGTTTAGAGAGATTCAAAGATCCGCAGTCTGACATGATATAAATAGAAGAATTCGTTTCACTGGGGGGGCTCCATTGCAAGAGAATAGTATCTGAGTAATTCATCACGTGCCACATCAATAAAGTTTATACAAGACAGATTATAGTCCAGAGAGAGTCCAGAGAAGAGCAACGAGGCTGGTGAAGGGGCTGGAGAACAGGCCGCATGAGGAAGGGCTGAGAGAGCTGGGGGTGTTTAGCCTGGAGAAGAGGAGGCTGAGGGGAGACCTTATTACTCTCTACAACTACCTGAAAGGAGGTTGTGGAGAGGAGGGAGCTGGCCTCTTCTGCCAAGTGCCAGGGGACAGGACAAGAGGGAATGTCCTCAAGCTCCACCAGGGGAGATTTAGGCTAGAGATTAGGAGGAATTTTTCACAGAAAGGGTCATTGGGCATTGGAACGGGCTGCCCAGGGAGGTGGTTGATTCACCTTCCCTGGAGGTGCTTAAGGCACGGGTGGACGAGGTGCTGAGGGACATGGCTTAGTGTTTGATAGGAATGGTTGGACTCGATGATCCGGTGGGTCTCTTCCAGCCTGGTTGTTCTATAATTCTATGATTTCTGTTGTAGTGTATTTGCAATGAATTTATAATGTATTACGGCAAGTTTTTATTATACAAAAGCGTCCTCTGTTTCATTCAATACTGCATGATTCTCTTTAGCTGGTGAACAGATTAGGGTCTGCAAAAAGTGGAGCAGAACTTTACCATCACAGCGCTGCAGCCCTGACCCAGGAGAGGAGGGGAGACCAAGCCATTACTATAGAAGGTATGATCCTTGACCAGCTCTGTAAGTCAGTGAATTACCCTAAAACCATCTCATTGAGGACCGACTGTATTTGCCATCTTATCCATGTTGTTTGTTGGTGTACACGTTATCTGTATGTCTATCAAGAGGTGCATGGGTATACTGCAGCTCAGCTCTATACCCATCACCCTCTGTTGATTTCCGAACCTGGCAAATCAACTTTGTCATATAATGCTCACAAATGGCATTATATGAAACAGGAGGAGCAAATGAAGGGCGTGTCACATCACTAGTGAAAGGAAAATGTTTCTGTTCTTGTTGGAATACTTGGCAACGTGTGCCAGCCTGGCAGATCATAGAATCATAGTGCTAAAAAAACCTAAGAGCCTGTAAGTGAAGCTGCAGGAGTGATTGTTGCTGAAATATCACTGAAGATGGCCCAGAATGATCGAGAAAACAGAACCAACAGCTGTACCTCCTGTGTGATATTAGTTTATTCATTACCTAGGACTGCTCAAATATTAGACACCACATAGTCATAGGATCTATTCTTTTCATTTCTGTGTTTCTACTGAACTGATAAGCTGATAAGGACTGATCCAAAACTACACTTCTTTCCCAACATCTTTGGGATGTAACTGCTGAAAGATACCTTCTTATCAAACAGATTTTCACAAGCTGTGCATTAGATGGATTTACCATAAACCCATCACAACTGAGTTTAAACCAGTGGCTACATCTCTGCAAGGAGCATTTCCCGCTGTAGGAAATTGGTTCGTTGTGAATCTTAAAAGTGTCCTTAGCCGGCTGAGCATGGGCTGGAGAGCTCCCAGCAGCAGCCAAGGGCACGTCTCTAATAGACAGTAGATGTCTTGTTGTTCTGGAAGGCAAGAGACGGGATTAGTATAGGTACAAGCTGTTCCATACCAGTGAACCTTGGTGTCAGAAAACTGTCCCAGATGTGGTTAGTGGAGACACAGGCAACAAAAACAAGAGCTGTAGGATCTTTTTTTCTCATCTTCAGTGTTTTCACATTGTCTTGTGATAATAATAAGGGTTCCAGTGTGCTATTGGCAGCTTATTATCACCTTCCATTAAGGGCCATCAAATATGAAGACATTCTGACATAAGAAGCTGTTGTGCAGTAATTGAATGGAGCCTGGAAAAATATCCAGGATGCTCCAGGTTTTTTTTTTTTTCTTTTTTTTTTTTTTTTATCATTTTCTATAGGCTTTCACTTTTAGCCCTGTCTGAGACAGCATTCTGGCCTGGATGGACCTTTGGGCCAGCCCTCTGTAGACACTAATATTGTATTCTTATATTAAGAGGTTTCAGAAACAATATCCTGATTCTATGTACTCACTTTTACGCTGGTTTTCCTTGTGATCCTTTCCCAGAGCACCATCAAATCACTCAAAACCATTACAGGCAGAATGGTGTTAGTAGTATAGCAATATTATATTTATAATTATTTCATCAGGATAAACCTTGAATGCTTTGTCCTTGCTAAAGAAAAAAAAATAGGCGAATCTAAGTTTTATGCAGGATATAGACGAGAACAAACAAATCACTGTTATGGTGGAATATCTTAAAGAAGTTCCCTTGTACCGAGGAAGAAGATGGTATAGTAATAGTAATAGTAATAATAATAATAATAATAATAATAATAATAATAATAATAATAATAATAATAATAATAATAATAATAATAATAATAATAATAATAATAATAATTTTTTAAAGGCTGTAAAATAGTAGTAAGAGCATTGTTCAGCTCTTGGGGTTGCACATTTATAAGTTCAGCCCTGAATTACTCGTGTGGGGTTATTCCCACAGTCATCAATAAAATCTTATGAGTTTGTTTGAAGAAATATAATTGGAGTTTGACTGGAAGCTTCAGAAACGCTATGGAATAGGTTTTGATCCATGATGTGCAATTGCTTGAACTTGATAATAGGGAAGGAAACAGATCCTGAGTCACCTCCAGGGAGAAAGAGAGGGAGAGCTGCTTCAGGCCAATGGAGTAAAAAAACAGGCTCATCCATGGAGCAAGAGGATTGTTCTGAGCAGAATCCCATCAGGAATGCATTTGGCATAATGCACTTGACCAAGAAGGGAATTCGTTGCTTTCTTGAAAATCAATAACCAACCTTGATCTACCTATGGAAAAATCAGGTTCATCTGGCAAAGAACTGGAGGAGAGATGGATCTCATAAAGGCTTTCTCTTTCCATCTTTACAATCCTTTCCATCTTTACAATTTGTGAAAATGGGATTATTTGTAACGTCACCACGAGGACAACATCACTGCTATGTGGTACTATTTCAACAGAAAATAGACACTGTGTCTGTTTCTTAGCTTCCCTGCAGTTTTACCTGATTTATCGTTGGTTCTGCAAAATGACTGTCGTTAAGAATCTCCTGAAGCCCTCAAGGAGCCTCAGTGACAACTATTTTAGCGTTTGTCCTCCTGCCTTTCTGTCCTGTCTGTTGTACTGAACCAAACCTACTGTCACAACTGGGGATACCTTTAGTACAGTGGTTTGCGAGCCCTGACCTGCGTCCAAAATTATGAGCCTCAAAATCAAACTTCTCACTAGAGGACCATATCCAAAAAGGATGGAAACCACTGGACTAATGGTTCCCCTTGTGGGCAGCCGCAGCTTGGGCTGCAAGCCTGAAACGCTGAGTTCTGCCTTAAGCTACACACGGTCGCTGCAGTGAAGTCAATGGAGAGTTGCTTTATAAACACTTCTTATGTGGCTATTGGAAGAATTTTAATTTTAAAAGAGAGTGTAACTGAAAGAAGATCCTTCTCTTTGACTTCAAATTGACTGACTGCTTTGCACCTTGCTGCTTAACCCACACATCGCAAAACTGGGTCAATGTGCTCCCTCATCCCTTTTTAACATGTTACCACTGCGATTCATTCATCCCAGGCTCACTAAATTGTCTATTTTTTAAGAAAAACAAAGCCCAGTGGTTTTTTTGAAAGGCCTTGCTTTCTAACCTGGGCTGACAGGTCCAGGATGTACGATGAGATAATTGATTGCAGGGGAGGAATTAGCTATGAAAGCGGAGACGAGCAAAACCATCAAGAAAAAAACAGTGCATGAGGATAGAACAAGGCAATGGGAATTTATTCATAGATGACATGCAGAGCTTCAGGCAAGTTTGTTGCCTTGGTTGGTAATACCCATATTGCATAGAAAAACTAAAACTTGAGGCTTTCACATTAAAGATTGCTTTAAAATTTGATAGGAATGGTTGGACTCGATGATCCGATGAGTCTCTTCCAACCTGGCTGTTCTATGATTCTATGATTCTATGAAAACAGAAAGGAACTTTAAATCTCTTAGTGCTACCCTTCTACTGAAGAAACAGGGCATAGGAGTTTGTCCCCCTCACCTTTATTAAGTTCCCAGGTTGGGGTGATGGTTAGGATATTTATCTTATTACTTTTATTCCATTGTCATTGTTGGTTAGTCTTGGTTTGGGGCTGACCATGTGGTTTTCAGTGCAAATACAAGAGAGCCCAATCTGTAGAACCATCTGGGTTGCTGCAGAAACCTTTCCCAGAGAGACTGCAAAACACTTACTTCATTCCCACAATTTAGTAAACAGTGTTGTGTGCGTGAATTGCTCAGTTTAAGATGAGCTTTAGCACTTCATGTTAGATTTGTGCCTCCCCCGTTGCAGATCAGACTCCTAAGCACAACAGAGGAGGATGAAAGCAGAACAATGCTCCCCTGGTTTATGCCAGCGGCACATACTGAGCAGAATAAATAGATTTATGCTTCTGTGAGTGGAGAAAGCAGACGTAAAATTAGTAATAAAGGCCATGGACCATCCTTCATCCATTCAGCGCTGCAAAAACTCGCTTATCGTAAATGTTTCCTCACTTGTAATTCAGTGATTTAACGTATTAACCCAGAGCGGGATCTAGTCCTATAGAAGCACTGGCTCATCCTAATGCTTACAGCTTTTAATTTGCTTCTCAGGGGCTCCTGCTTTGCAAAGCTGTTTTCCTAAAATGCTATTGAACAAGTTGAAATGATAAATCTGGTGCAGAATATTTTCCTTTCAGGGGAAAAAAAAAAAAATTAAAAAGAAAGAAATCCAAATTCTCTCATCCTACTTTCGTGTGGTTCTATCCTTCACATAGGGTTGCTTAAAGCCTCCCTTACACCTTGGTCAGCACATATAAAATGGGTCTGTCATGCACTAAAGTGCAAGTTATCAGGAGTCATTTACTTTATGCCATTTACAGCTTTATCATCCCAGGTCTGGTGAACTTTAGAACAATTAATCCCTTTGGCATCTGCTACATGGAGAAATATTGCAGTAGTGTCATTAGGGCTGACTGCAAGAATATACATGAATAGAGTAAACCTTAAAGAGAGCATCTTACAGACATTGGGGATTTCATTTAATGCATATTTAGTTATCATATAAACGCGGTTGTTAAAATAACCGTCAGGAAAACGTCCCAGGGAGGGTTAGGCTGAGAATTAGGAAAAAAAATCTTCACCCAGAAGGTAGTGGAGCACTGGAAAAGCTCCCAGGGAAGCAGTGATGGCACCAAACCTGACAATATTCAAGAAGCATTTAGACAACACCCGTAGACCCATGGTGTGAATGTTGGAGTTGTCCTGGAGTTGGATCCGATGATCCTTGTGGGTCACTTCCCACTCAGGACATTCTATGACTCTATGAGTCGTCTAAAACATCAGTCTTCAGGTGTATAATCAAATATATTAATTCCTATTTACTTCACAACTGATAATCTCGCTGCTTATGGATTAATCTCATGCTGTTATTGGATGAGATTTTTCTAAAAGCTGTGAAAAAAACAATCTCACGATATTGACCTGAGGGTTCAAAAATTCAGTGAAAATTTCTATTGTGGGTGCAGTAAATTGCTCCAGCACTTAGCTCATCTTCCATCATTGTATTGTTATCACTCTACCACTTAAAACCAGGTTTTTAATTCTTTAAAAACTATTAACCGAGGATAGAGAACAATAAACATTGTGAAGGAATTTTTCCCTTTACTTACACAGAAAGCTACAGCTTCAAATTTCTGAATGGATCTTGCTTAAACCGACTTAATTCTGTAGTAACTTCTTAGCTTCTGTTGGAAATCATTCCAGATTTTTAATTGCATAAATCAGACAAGGCTCTGCAAAGACAACGTAGAGCTCTAGGTCACATGCTAACATCAATATTTGCACAAAATTCTTTTTCATTTTAATCAGATTTGTTGTTTTACCTAGAGGCAGAGAGAGCCCTCGGAAGTTAAGAGAAAGGAAAATTAAACTATTCCGTCTAATATTGTAATTGTATTTTTAATTTTCAGTCAGTGCTGTTTTGGGGCACTATTGAAAACATCAGCACTAATCTTAAATTATTAAACAAGCTCTGTAAGTTCCCTGGGCAAGAACTCCGTGTGATTTTAGAGAGAGATTTTGAAATTGTAGTTCAGTTTCAATTGTACCAACTGAAAACCTACCAGAGCTTATTTATTATAGGCTGGCTGGAAGACTACAAACCAACTGATGGGAAAATCACTTTGATATTAAATTAAGGAGTTTTTTAAGAAACTTTTCTAGTCTATTAAATAAAAAGTGGGGATTACTGTTGCTTTTTCTGCATCTCAAATGCGTTCAGCAGTTCAGAGTGTGTTCATAACCGTCTGGTTCAAACGGTGTCTTCGATTTATTCCAGCAGATAGGATGGGAACCTGCTGAAAATCTCTATCAGCTCTTTAAATAGCGTCTTTCTTATTTTAAAAAAATGTCAGTTTTCAGAAATATCTACAAAATCATTAAATCGTTACTTTTCTTTTGATCTTGATATGCATCGACAGCTTCCACTTCGTTATGGGATGAGGGTGAGGAAAAGTAACAAATTATAGAATAAAAGAAATTGAGTGGACATAGGCGCAAGGCAGGGCTCTCCTGAGTTTCCTAGGGGATTCTTTTTATGCTGATTTTCTGTACTGATGAGAATTATTTTAGTTATCATCATTACCAGATTGGATTTTGCATCTGGTCCACAAACGCTTGGTTCAGTCTTTAGGGAAACTCTTTTTCTAGGAAGTGAAATCACAGTTAAAAGAATTTGAGCTCTCCGGGATTTTCCAAATGAAGGCATTTTCAGGTTTCTCACACCGTCACCACCTTATTACAGGAAATAAAAATCTAAAAAAAAAAAGGAAATTGTTTTCTAGCTTGACCTACCAAACAAAAATTCATAGTAGTATAAACAGATTTTGCAGTATTGTTCTCGCAAAATATTTCATTTCAAAGCTGAACAATTCACTGTTCAGAAAACACTCTGAATTCTCATTCTTGGTCAGAAACACTAAAGATGACGCTGGAAATAACCACAGAAAGCATGGATGGGATGGTACAGTTGTTTTGGGTTTTTTTTCCACTCCAGTTTATTTTTATTAACTGAGCAAAGTTAATTTAATCATTTCAGCTTTTGCCTCTCTCTAACCCCATGCTGTTCATACTGTTTTCTTTGTAGTCACTGAACAAGAGACTAAAGTGCCCAAGAAAACCATCATCATGTAAGTGCTGATTTTTTTTTTTTTTGGTAACATTTGTGTTTTGCCTTTGCTGCTATGCATGACCCAATAACAAGCTTGTGTTTATTGACCATGCAAGAGTGTTCCCTCCCATCCTACCAGATTTCATGGTATTCTGTGCTATGCAAAGTGACCACCTGAAGAAAAATCTATATATATTGGGGTGTTGGTCGACAGCCGACTGAACATGAGCCAGCAGTGTGCCCAGGTGGCCAAGAAGGCCAAGGGCATCCTGGCTTGGATCAGAAAGAGTGTGACCAGCAGGTCCAGGGAGGTGATTCTCCCTCTGGACTCAGCACTGGTGAGGCCGCTCCTTGAATCCTGTGTTCAGTTGTGGGCCCCTCAGCACAAGAAGGATGTTGAGGCTCTGGAGCAAGTCCAGAGAAGAGCCACAAAGCTGGTGAAGGGGCTGGAGAACAGGCCTTATGAGGAACAGCTGAGAGAGCTGGGGGTGTTTATCCTGGAGAAGAGGAGGCTGAGAGGAGACCTCATTGCTCTCTACAACTACCTGGAAGGAGGTTGTGGAGAGGAGGGAGCTGGGCTCTTCTCCCAAGTGACAGAGGACAGGACGAGAGGGAATGGCCTCAAGCTCCACCAGGGGAGATTTAGGCTGGACATCAGGAGGAAGTTTTTCACACAAAGACTCATCGGTCACAGGCAGAGGCTGCCCAGGGAGGTGGTTGATTCACCTTCCCTGGAGGTGTTTAAGGCATGGGTGGACGAGGTGCTGAGGGACATGGGTTAGTGTTTGATAGGAACGGTTGGACTCGATGATCCGATGGGTCTCTTCCAACCTGGTGATTCTATGATTCTATGATATATCTTAATATCCTTCTTATAGAACAGCGGCACTAGTATTAGACACAGCCTGGGTCAGTTGTTTATTACGTTACACGCGGAAAAATTCTGCTGAATATTGCTGACATTACACAAGAGCTTGAGAAGGTAGAGTTTGACTCTCAGTGTTGGAAAGAAGTCAGCTTTGAGAACCGGCTACTTGAAAAAAAAAAAAAAAGAAGTACAAATATAAGAAATAATTCATAGCTTAGAGTGATTTCTTCTGGCTTTCTATTTTAATTTTTTCCATTCACGATGACGCAGAAGGAAGATGTGCATTTTAATCCCCTTCTGTCTCTCTATATCTAATACGAAATTTTGTCCTGATTTACTCCTAATTTTGTCCTTAGGCTTTTTGGATACGCTAAGCCTGGTTTATATCGGGTGTTTAAAAAAAAAAAATAAATATCAATTGCAGCAAAAATCTGTACTTTCTTAGTACTGTGTGGACCAGTAGCTCAGCAGCCATTAAAATCTTAAGGTGTGTTCGTATTCTTAGGTATCATGAACAAATAGAATTCCAAAGGAGAGCCACGAAGATGATCAGAATGTCAGAACTTCTCCCTGAGGACAGGCTGAGAGAGTTGGGCTTGTTCAGCCTTGAGAAGAGAAGGCTCCAGGGAGACCTTCGAGCAGCTTTCCAGTAATTAAGGGGTCCTACAGGAGACCTGGAAAGGGACTCTTTATCAGGGACTGAAAGAGTAGGACAGGGAGGAATGGGTTTAAACAGCAATAGGGGTGATTTAAATTAGATATGATGAAGAATTTTTTTTTCCCGTGAGGTTGATAAGGAGTCCGGTACAGGTTGCCCAGAGAAGTCCTGGATGCCCCATCCCTGGAGGTGTTCTAGGCCAGGTTGGATAAGCCTTTCAGCAACCTGATCCAGTGGGAGGTGTCCCTGCCCATGTCATGGGGGTTGGAACTGGATGGACTTTAAGGTCCCTTCCAATCCAAAACAATCGATGATTCTACGAATATTGTTTCCTGTGCTGGAAGGAGAACATTGGCCTCCTCTGACAGGCCTTCAGAGCATCTCCATGCTATCCAGATCATGTCCTAATGGTAGTATGTGACTATAAAACGGTGTTTGGTGGAAATGCATTCCCACGAGAGTTGTAATGTTAAAATCATTCCTCAACTTGGACATGATGCTAAAGTTGACTTTTTAAATTCTGTTAGCTGAGGATGAGTGAAATGACAGCTAAAATATGCTTAAGACTTGATAACCTTTTATCTCTTTTCTTATTTTCTGTAACGACTATTGGTTAGGATCTATGCACATACTCTTTTTAGAGCCACTCGCATACAAGAAGACATGTCACTCCTTCTAACTTTTCTGACCCATTAGAGGTGTTTGCATGATCAAATGGTAGCAGTTGAGTTTTAATTGGGTCTCTGCCCAGGGAGGTAGTTGAGTCACCATCCCTGGAGGCATTTAAAAGAGTAGATGTTGTACATGGGGACATGGTCTAGTGGCAGACTTAGCAGGGCTGGATTGGACTTGATGATCTTAAAGGTCTTTTCCAACCAAAGTCATTCTGTGATTTTTTTTTTTCCTAACAGCTTTCACCTTGAATAGGCAAAGAGCAGACAGGAGAGGCAGAAAGGAGTTCTGCCTTTGCCTCACTCTTTTCAGCGCAACAGTTCAGTTAACTTCTTCAGTTATTGGACTTCCTTACCCTACTAAAGCCAGAAAATGAAGGTGTTTATTCCCATACATCTCAAGGACAACCATTCAGATACCAGCAGTAGAGCTAAACAGAGAAATATTTTGTATATCATGATCATTATCATTATCATATCATATCATTTCACCTTCCCTGGAGGTGTTTAAGGCACAGGTAGACGTGGTGCTGAGGGACATGGTTTAGTGTTTGATAGGAATGGTTGGACTCGATGATCAGATGGGTCTCTTCCAACCTCGTTGTTCTATGATTCTATGATCAGAAACATCCCAAGAAAGTGATGAGCAGGAAGGAACCACTCAGAGCCAGACACTGATTTAGTAATCTTAGAATCTTAGTAAATCTTATCTTTTACATCTTTGTGTATGTAAACCACCTGGAGAGAGGCTTTCATTTAAAATCTCTCCTCAGTTCAGTAGCTCTTCTTTTCCCTTTATGATTTCAAATAAACAAGTAGTAACATTAATATCATTTGGTTAAATAATATAAACCCAATACTAAACATCATCAGTTAAGCTGTTTTTTTTAAAATTTCTGATGTGTAAATTGCATAGACTATTGTTTTGGACAGATCAGGAAGTGATTCCTTAAGCAAGGGCTGCAGCCTCAGAGGAGGTTGGTACATTTCTAAGCCAGATCTCAGAACAACAGACGTTCTCCTCCTTTTGATGGTGGATGTGGTCATGAACCTTAGTTGGAATTGAGATAACAACAAGGGAAAAGCTTGTGAACAACTCTCTAAGGGCATATTCCAGATTTCCTTAATGTGCAACAAGCTAAGGAACTGAAGCAGCTTGGAAAGTACCAGCAGAAAATAGCAGATAATTTAGAGATGCTTTGACCAATATCTAGATGTGCAAATCCCAGACCCCAAAGGAGCATTTTTACCTTGCAATGTAGAGCGAAGTCTAGTGCAAATACACTTTTATTCTTGCCTTTACCTAAAATAATGTAGTTTTGTGTAATTCAGAGAGGCACCGTGGCTATTGTGAAGGCTCTACATAGACATTAAAGCTCTATATAAACACTAGGGGAAAGAGTAAATCACTGGAAATGAGCCCTAGAAGAGACAATGCTTGGGAAGAAAAGAAACCTTCCAGTAGCTGATCCATTCCTAGACTCCACTGCATCCTCAAAGGGAGAGATTAATGGTGGAAAGATATCTGATCTCCATAGGAGAAGACAATACCGGTCTCCAAAAAAAGAGATCAAAGGATGAGAAAGACTATGATATCTCTGAGTGGATTAGTCTTCTGTGGCAGTTGGGAATTGCAATAGGAGAAATGGGCTAGTCTCACACAAGGATTCCTTTCACATTTCTCTACCTCAGAGCAAAAGCCAGAGCAGAGGCAGCTGGAGAGTAGAGCTGGTGACTTTTGGCCCCGTGAGGTTGTGACTAGAGGCTGTTGAGGAGAAAGAGAGGGATTAAAAAGCTATTACCTCGAGTAATAATCCCAGTTCAGGCACCTAGCATCACCCTTCAGTTAATCCTCTTTTTCATCCCATTTCTTGGAGGTAAGGACAGCAGCTCAACAACTGAAAAAAAAATTGACTTTCCCTGTTAGCACCACTGAACCAGCTACCTCCACTGTAGAGTGTTAGCTTCCCTGTGCTGGCAAAGCAAACACTGTCTTTGCCTTCAAGTTGTACTGTGTAAGAAATGCCACTGAAAAATCTGCAGGTAAAATTGCATGTTAAATGTATAAACTAAGAGCATTGAAATCTGGCTTTAGGCGTTCAAGTCCTCAGATTTCAAAGCTCTTTGATCCAATTTCATTCGTAGCTCATTTTAAGACAATGCTTGTCTTGGCACGGAAGCAGAATCTTCTTGTGACACAAGCCGTGCGTTTACACAAGGATGTCGATAAGTCCCAAATGCTTTGGATATATCATAAAATCTAAAGTAAGGCCAGCAGAAGTATGCTGATAAATTATAATTATGCATCCTAGATCAGTTAGCTTCTCCCATGTCAGGCTATGTCTGCAATAATATTATGAAGTGTAAAAATAAGAATATTTTGGCAGACGTGACTTGTGCAGGAAATATTCCAACTTTCTTTTCCTCTTCTCCAAATGCTTAATATCTTTTTTTTTTTTTTTTTTAATGTAACAATTTGCACATGAAAATACAGAGCTCTGGAGGAGTCAGAGGAGGAGTCAGCTCAGAGGAGTCTTGAATAAACAAAATAGAGATATGGTACATGTGTTGAAAGCAAAGAAGCTGCTGACTCTACTGTAGAAAAGGGCATTTTGCCACTGAGTTTGATGAAGCCAGGATTTTAGCCAAGGATGCTCAGGAAAAGGTTAAACTCCTGGAGTGTTTAAAGCTTTTGGATGACACTGGGTCCAAAATAACATAGTAGGTGGTCAAAGCAAGCACATGAAATATAGCAACATCCAGAAGAGCGTTTCTCAGCTGGACATACTGGTTATGTGTTCGTGCACTCTAGGAGGTTAATGGAGATAGGGTCCACCTAGGGGACAGGGCACAGAGCTTTTCCCTGGATTAGAAAGTAAGTGGAGATGGGCATGTGGGTGTGTGCGTTGCGTGTGTGCCCCTGACACGCTTCCCCAAAAGCTGGAGTGCTCACCAAACTAACCCCACTGTAGCTCCTTGAAAGGAAATGGCATGTGCTGATGGAGTGTGGCTCCTCGAAAAGTCTCGTCTGCCTGCCAACTCCGTTCCACCCCTTTCTGTCATCAGAGAGGAAACGATAACCACTGTGGTGAAGAGCCCGAGACAAAGGGGAAGGGTTTCTCCTGCACGTTCTTCATCAGGGCACTCGCCTTCCCGCTCCCCACGAACAGAACTACCTCCAGAGCCGGTTTACGTTTCAAAGATCAGGCAGCCTTTCCACAGGCATGAGCAGGAGGCAGCATCCAAGTCTGCTGTTCCCGTGCTTTTTGTCACGGAACCAGAAGACAGGCAAGGAGCAGCAGCCAGAAGCGTCATCACAGAGACCAACGTGGAAGAGAAAAAGCCCAAATGGGTTGAAGTGGAAGAAATAATTGAATTCAAGGTGAAAAAATCACCAAAGCCTACAAGGAAAAGAGGATCTTCTCCGGTAAAACAAGAAAAAGATGACTCAGGGGTCTTAACATTCACTTTTCCCAGCCCGAGGCCTAAGCGTTCCCCAGAAGATGATCCAAACACAAACAACTCCAACAATAAATTGGTGGAACAAGCAAAATCTTTGCCTAATGACAGTCTCTCTGAAGCCAACATCCAGCCCCTGGTGTACACCACTGAGCAGGAAGGACCTCAAGTCAGCAGTGAAGACAGAAACTCCCCATGTGGGTCTGAACAACTGGGAAGTAACCCATTTATGGATTATGGAACTGAAGGAAAGAGCTTCCCACAGGAAACGAGTGCTCACTGTGGGCCAGATGTCAGCTCCCCACTGCTTGCCTGTGGGGGGGGTGAGCCTTCCGTCTTCAGTTTTGAGTCCTCTGCTGCAGATCAGCGTGAATTTGGGTTCTCACCAGCAAGCCCAGAGGTTAAGGAAGAGGAAGATGAGTTGGATGTATGTTGGCCTGTCGAAGAGGGGGTATCCGAAGTAATGGAAGATGTCCTTCCAGAAGAGGATAATGTCGTTATAGTTGATGAACCAGAGGAAGTACAAACAGACGACATTAGCACTCGGGACCGCAAAATCTTAACCCACAATGGCAAAGTATTAACTTTGGAGGATCTTGAAGATTACGTTCCTGAAGAAGGTGAGACGTATCGGTGTGAAGATCAGAAGCATACAGCAGAGAAACCCTGCGAGATCTCCGTGCTTCAGGCAGAGATTAACGAGCCGACGATTGGGAAGCCAGTGCTGCTGAATCTGGTGAGACCTGTGGTGTCCAGTCCCAGGCAAACGTTTTTCAGCCAGTTTGAGGAGCATGTTCCTGGGGGAGTGTTCATGGCAGCATCTAGAGTAACTGGTGTGCAGTCTGTGAGGCCCTCAAACATCTCTTTCCACGTGAGCGATACCTGCGTGGCCATGACCCCTGGAGTGCATGCGGCAACAGCAGCAGCTTCCCCTGCTCCCTCTTTCACGGTGAAACCCTCCTTCTGCACCGAAGTCCAGCTCTCAGCAGACAACGGACAATCAAGCTTTAAAACTGAGGTTTCCACAAGAACCCTCAGCTATGGGACTGTTGGTGAGCCTGTTACCTTGCACATCAGCACAGAAGACCTTTCCCAAAGCTGAGCAGGCGCAAGCATAGTTTTCAACAGAAAAGAAAACAGCATTTTAGGACAAAAAAAAAAAAAAAACAACTAATCAGAAGTGTTGTAGGTGAGGGGAATTTGTGGCAATCACAAGGTAACATGTACAAGGGAAAACCTTTGAGGAAAATATATTTAAATATGATATGTCAAATATATTTAAATATAATATGTCAAGCTTTTCCAGTCTTAAAGGGAACATGTCCACCAGAACAGTTTGTAATTGTAAGAGCTTTGATCAAGGTGAACATATATCATTCCGTAGTGGAGCAGTGATGGCAGGTTTAGGAAAAGCCTCATTCTCCTGCCTATGACAGAAATATAAATAAATAAATGTGGGTTTGTCTGTGAACCTAAAAAGCATTTCAAGTGCCAATTTATCCATCATGACGTGGCAAGAAGGTGAAAGCATCCAAGCTTTTCAGCATTCTTCAGCAACCCAGGGTAGGAGGACTCTTTCCAGCTAACATGATCTCCTGTCACTTTGTGTGAGGTCAAGAAGCTTCACACTGCTTTGACTCTGCTGCACACTTCTGACACCAATTAGCTCCATCAAAATTTCTTCATAAACCTTTCAACGTGCACAGTCTGGTTATATTATTCTACTCTTCTGCCACAGAACGAAACGTAAAAAATATATTGTATTCCCTAGGGATGCTCAGACCTTTTGGTTGAAATTGTACGTTGACTAAAGTCAGTGGTGAAAATCCCACTGACTTGAGGAAGCAAAGATTTCATTATTCTCTTCTACTTTAACTAAAAGAAAAAGACCTTTTTAAAATATTGCTATTTTCAAATCCACTCCCTAGATGTCTAAAGGTGTAGGTTTCATTATTCTACCTTTTACTGTAGTGGATTTATAAGCCATATCTTTTCAAATATAGGTTTAATTAATGCACACCAAAAGATTAAAGTCTTGCACAAAATGACTTCTGCATCTAAATCAAACACTAACACACACAAAGAGCCATAAATATGATCTTTGTCGATAAATATTACTGGAAGAATATTTTGTCTCCTGTACGTGCCGGTGCTGGAATATTAATGTTAACACATTGATGGATAATGTCTCCTGTATGTTCTAAGAGGACATAATTGAGCTAAAACAAAGTATCAGGAGCAGTAAAAGAAAAGCTATCTTTACCATAAATACCTGGTTGAAAAATATATCTGTTAAAGCTACATAGGGTTGCTTGGAAGCACTGGCAGTTACAATTGCATCGTATTACTGTAACCATGTATGTTGAGCTACCTTGAAGAGGTGCTTTCTTCTGTTGAGTTTCTCTGGAGGTTTGCAGCTCAGTGGAAGGGGAAGGCTAAGATGCATTGATCATGGCCCATTCCTGTTGGCTTCACAAGAAATGGATGAGGCTCAGGCCCTCAGTAAATTGCTCAGCCCTGGAAAGCAATGAGCTCACAAGCCCAAATATCAGTCTTGGATGAAGTCAACTGGAGTTTGCTATTGATCTCAGTAGGACCAAGCACTGGCTCTCCCTGTCTTACAGAGACGTGGGGTAAAAAGCCCCAATACCTTTTCCCAGCTGAGTTGTTTACCACTGTCACAACCAAAAGTGTTTTTATTTAGATGGTGCAGGGAAAGCAGAAACGCTCAGACACGGCTGAGTTTCTAACTAGCACGAAGAAAGAAGATCGAGTGAGGTTTTTTTTTGCCTTAGAAATGTTGATGTGTGATGTTGCCTCAGTGTTTCCCAGTAGGTTAAATTGCGAAGCAGGGCAAGATTCCTGATATAACAGGGATTGAATCCACAAAAGGTGCTTGTAGAGAAGAATTTGTTATTATTTTCCTTCTAAGGGTGCACCTTGAATATGTATTAACTAAGATGAACATACTGAATTCACAGCCTTCTATTTCAACATCTGAACAGGGTGTCATGTGAAATATCACGTACAATAGGATCCTTTTCCATTGATTTTATGCGGTGAAAGAAGTCAAACCTCTTTTATGTTACTCTCCCATTTTTTATAACATCTCCTTGGTTTGTAGAGTTTGTTTTATGATTAAGCAAAATGTTGGATATATATTAAGAGCTTTTCATATATTGCACTCTATGCTGGAAAGTAACAGACACACAACAGAGAACTACTTCCAAATCTGAAAACGTTTCTTTTTTTTTATTTGGACTGACTCTGATCTCAGTTATTCCAGTATCGATCTAGAATAATTCCACAAAACGAAGTGGATTTGATTTGGATTTACAGAGGTGCCTCTGAGAAAAGAATTTGCCCTGTGGTAGTCTTCAAAAATATAATATTCATCAAAAAAGATGACAAGGATGTGTGAAGGAACTTGGAGGTTTCCTCCTGTTATTATTGATGCTCAGGTGTTTCCAAAAAAAAAAGATGAAAGGCTGTGGTTCAGATGGTCATAGAAGAACTAGATACACTTTGAATCATTAGCCCAAATCAATTATGATCTGTTTACATTTTCTTTTGACATTTAAGCAAAAGAGAATAAGTCTAAAGGAAATTTTAAAATCCTATGCAGGACTTTGTTCAAACGGTAAAAGATCTATGAAAAGTGCATTACATACACTTTCAGAATTTAAAAACTATGCTTGTAAGTTATGAAACTATGTAGATAACTAATGAGATGTGTGGGGGTTTATTTCTTTTAGGTGACAACATGCAGCCGTATTGAAAATTTTAATACAAAAACTGTTTTATTAAACTTCCTGCAGGTAAATGGGTATTAATAAAGTGGAAACTTCAGTTTGCTTGAGATACAAAAAGGAGAAAAAAACACATAAAAAATGAAAAAATTAAATGAAAGATATGCTGTTAGATGCTGAGTTTATATCAATAAATGTCTTGCATCAGCTGTCACTGAAGTCACTGAGTTTCTGTCTTCTTCTCTGTTCATGGCACTCAAAATTCCTTCAGCTCACCCACTTTTCCCATTGATTTCAGCAGGAGTTCAGTTGCAACCCAAGAATGTGGCTCTATCTCAGCTTCTTATGGACTGTTTCAGAAGAATTCAAGTGAAAGAACCTGATTTCAGGGAAACTTCCAATCCAGATTAAGGAATCAATAATTTTGAACAATGCTTGTCTTCTTGGGTCCTTCAAAATACATGTAATTCTTCTGCTCCTACCTATGGCCTGAAGGACACATGAGGTGAAAATGTTCACAACTGAGGTTTTAGAACTGGGAAACGAACTGTTTAAGTTTGATGCACCTCGGCTAATATTGAAGTTCCTTACGGTGTGCAACATCCCTAAACAGGATGGAAACAGGAAGGAAAGTGGTGGTATTAGCAGCAAAGCACAAGAAGGTGGTTGATTCACCTTCCCTGGAGGTGTTTAAGGGACGGGTAGACAAAGTGCTTTTGGACATGGTTTAGTGTTTGATAGGAATGGTTGGACTCGATGATCCAGTGGGTCTCTTCCAGCCTGGTGATTCTATGATTGTGACAGTGATAGGATAAGGGGCAATGGTTTAAAACAGAAAGAGGGGAGATTTAAACCAGATAGTAGGAAGAGATTTTGTCTTGTGAGGGTGATGGGGCACTGGCCAAGGCTGCCCAGAGAAGTCATGGATCCCCTGTCCCAGGAGGTGTTCAAGTTTAGATGGGGCTTGGAGCAATGTGATGTAGTCAAAGTTGTCCCTGCCCATGGCAGCGGGTTGAAACTGGGTGATCTTTAAGGTCCCATCCTGGCTTGTATCAGAAATGGTGTGACCAACAGGTCCACGAAGGATTTTCTCCCTCTGTACTCAACACTGGTGAGGTCGCTCCTTGAATAATGTGCTCAGTTGTGGGCCTCTCACCACAAGAAGGATGTTGGGGCTCTGGAGAGAGTCCAGAGAAGGGCAACGAAACTGGTGAAGGAGCTGGAGAACAGGCCTTATGAGGAACAGCCGAGAGAGCTGGGGGTGTTTAGCCTGGAGAAGAGGAGTCTGAGAGGAGACCTCATTACTCTCTACAACTACCTGAAAGGAGGTTGTGGAGAGGAGGGAACTGGGCTCTTCTCCCAAGTGACAGGGGACAGGACAAGAACGAGTGGCCTCAAGCTCCGCCAGGGGAGATTTAGGCTAGAGATTAGGAGGAAGTTTTTCACAGAAAGGGTCATTGGTCATTGGAGCAGGCTGCCCAGGGAGGTGGTTGATTCACCTTCCCTGGAGGTGTTTAAGGGATGAGTAGACAAGGTGCTGAAGGACATGGTTTAGTGTTTGATGGGAATGGTTGGACTCTATGATCTGACGGGTCTCTTCCAACCTGGTGATTCTATGATTCTATGATATATATAAACTGTGAATATAATTTCTTACTGAGAGATGTTAAGGGTGTTTCGTGCCTTTCCTAACAGTGCAGTAGCTGCCAGCTGCCCAGCTCACAGGACAGCACTAGTTGGTGGCAATCACAAGAGGAACAAGAGGGAATCAAAATATTTATCTAGGGAAGTATTTCAAGGTCTTCCATGCAGCCCAGTGCTGCCCCCACTCTTGGGCATTTTGTGAGCAGAACTCACTTGTTGCACCAACAGTCCCAGAACTAAATGTTTCATAGCTGTGCTCATGGGGTCGGACGTGAAAACAAAAATCACATGAGATGTCTTGAAAAGGGACTGTTCCAAACGTAGCCTTCACCTTTTACCTCCTAAATGCTATCATGGGAATTTGCTTTCTTAGGGCTAGGAAAGGAGCAGCATCAAAACAGCTACAGGACATGCTCCTGTGTCAATGTCATTGACAAGTCAGAGCTGTTTATATATATATATATATATATTTATATATGTATGCATATATATGTTTATATAAGTGCTCTTATTTTTTCTTGAACCACTTGATGGTTCTAGCTGGCACTCTGGCTTGACAAGCAAGAACAGGAGGAATTGTCTTAATCTGACATGCATTTTGTCTGTCTGTACAATTACTTGAGGGTTTCCCTACATATTGTCTGTCCCTTTGTTGTGCTTCTTCAAGCTTTGTGGAATGTGTATTGGGCAGGAGAATGGATGAGATGAGCTCCTGAGGTCCCATCCTAGCCCAGCATCTGCCAGTGCTGACTGGGGATGACACTGTGGTATTTTCCTCCTGGGTGGCTGCTCTGCAAAGATATATGCTTGAAAATCTGTTTTTATGCGTGGAAAGCTTTTGCCTTCTCTCTGGCTTCAAGACAATGAGTTTCGTGAGGCAGGAGTTATGGCTTCCTCCACGTAATGCTTCCCCATACAAAGCTTCTGTGTGTTACTGTGCAGAGCAGGTGATCTTTCTTCTACAGTACCTTGCAAAAGTTTAAAAGCCTCAGGTACCTTCTCCCGCAAAGCCCAGCAAAAATATTCAGATATGGTGAGGCAGGACATATACGTTACTCTGCAAGGAGTAGATTTTCTTCCACCGCCTCTTACTGCAGAGCAGTCCCCTTTTCTCTATCCTGCCCTTCTCCAGAGTTACCGACAAGGCTGGTATCTGCTCACTCCTCCTCCTTCCCTTCATTTCATTGATCCCTATAAAAGATTTTTGTGACATACTGGCCAACATAGTGTTGAGTTGGGAGACGGAGCCTTTATTCTGCTGTCTGGGGAGAGTCTGCGTGTGTGTGTGTGTCTGTGTGTCTGTGTGTGTGTGTGTGTGTTTGTGTCCTCAGTCTGGTGAGACACCGCTTTCCAAAGCATGGTGTGCCAGCTTTCCTATTTTAAATCTGAGATACATTCCCTCCTCTCTGGTTTAACCATTTCTCCATCGGCTCTAGGAGGAGAAAAGGACACGATTGCCAATATTTCCATGGGTTGGATAATACTGCTGCTTTCTGTTAACCCTGACGAGAGAAAAGCTGTTCTTCTTGTCTGTAGGAATGACTTCCTCCCAGTCGGAGGTGGAGAATTCTGTCCAGGCCTCGCTTCAACGTGCTGATAAGGAAATCAAGACAGCTCTAAGGAAACTGGTGGACTCGGCGTCACTGCTGGTGACTCTCCCCCCAGGCATGAGAGGAGAAGCCGGTGGCCTTGGCTTTCCCGGGTCTGTTCCTTCAGGCCACTCACAAGCGGCAGCTGGTCCCTCTGTGCTAGTTCATGAAGCGAGTACTCAAACCCAAACCGATGGAGATCATGGTAGGTTTGGTATAATCTGGAAAATGTCCCACGAAAGACAAAAATATTGAAAATGTCGATAATTATACTTTTCCCTTTCTTTTTCTGTTTTATTGGGCTTTGAGCTGCTGCAGATTAAGAGGGGACATTCAGACCCAAAAAACCACAATTACTGTGAGTTGAGGTTAACCTGGACACAAGTTTGGGGCAGATCTTTCTAGAAACAGGTGGCTGAAAACTGTCTGAAGTAGAATTTGTTCCATTACCTGCCCAAAATGGAATGACAGGGGATTTTTTCACCTTTAGTCCTTTGACCCTGGACTTGCGTCAAGTTCTTTTTGGGGAGGCAGTGGAGTGGGATCCCTCCTTTACATTTATAGAAGTCATTTGGGTTTTGACTGGGGTTGAGTGAGTAAGAGAGGTTTCTTTTCATTTATTGTTTGCCCTAAACAAGGTGGAAATGTGTTTAACAGCTCTATATTGACTGCTGGAGACTTTCTAGGATGTTGGACACACCGAGTTCCCCTTCATTTCACTGGCTCTGGAGCCTTGATAGACTCCCTAACAGTTTCAATGTGATTAAAATCAATGACGTGCGTGACTGTGTCTTGCCAGGAGAACAAGTCTTTCGTCTTTGCATTATTTCTAGAAAAGAAAAGGACTATGATTAAGCAGCAACCTTTCTTTTCTGCCTTCTGCTTCTTCTTTAACAACTTGTCTAAGCTGCTTCCATGTCAAGTCAGACTAACCATCCTCTACCAGTGTCAATTTAAAAGGACTACATCAAGTAACCTTCAGCTTTCAAACTACAGATGATGTTTAAAAAAAAAAAAAGATATTGTTGTATAAAACTTAACAAGGATAGAAGTGTTTCATGAAATCAGGTCCAAAATAACGGCATTAAAAAAAATGACAAGGCTTTAAAAGCTTTCTTCCTTTCTAGTAGGAAAGCATCTGTGAAAAAAAAATCCTCTGGCAAAGAGTGGTGACTTGAAAAATCATGAAATAAAATGTCAACTAGCAGATTATTTCCTCGGTCATAATTACAGGGATAACAGAACAGTGAATTAGGTGGTTTTTCAGTCCTTTCATCTGAGAAAACTAAACATGCTATTAATATGAAGAATTACTTCAATAGGACGGAGATTTGACAACTGTCCCTATGTTCACGTGCTAAGAATAAAGAGAAGACTAAAATAGAATTATAGAATCATAGAACAACCAGGTTGGAAGAGACCCATTGGATCATCGAGTCCAACCATAATAGTTCATAATAGTTCAGTAGTGCTGGCAAGAGGAAAGCACAATCCCACCAACCTGGCATCTCTGACCCTGCCAGCCTTGAATAACCATGTTTTCAATTCCAATATAATTGTTTTATGTGATTTCTAGAAACTACTGTTTTTTCCCAAAACCAGCCAGCACCAAACGTCCCCTTGAGTGCTCCCCCAAAAGACCCTTCCTACTAGGGAGAAAACTCCTCTTGATTTAATTTTTAATGAAAAAGAAGATAATGCACTTTTTCCCATGCAGTAACTCCAATGGGCAATAGCAAAGTCAATTGGATACTTCTGGATTAAAATGTAAAAACATATCTGATAAAATAATTGATAATAAAACAACGACAATAGCTGAACCACTATTAAGCCACACAATCTTTTTTTTTTTTTTTTTAGTGTTCCTCTAAGCCTGAGATGCCAAACGTTATTCTGATGAACTTAAGACTTGTACAAAGAACTTCTCAAAGAAGCCAGTGAAAAGCTACCAATGCTGACGCTGTCACCAGGTTCTTCAAATTAGCATATAGAATCACAGAATAACCAGGTTGGAAGAGACCTATCGGATCATCGAGTCCAACCATTCCTATCAAACACTAAACCATGTCCCTCAGCACTTCGTCCACCCGTCCCTTAAACCCCTCCAGGGAAGGGGAATCAACCACCTTCCTGGGCAGCCTATTCCAATGCCCAATGACCCTTTCTCCATATTATCTCCACATTATTTGTATCCTCAGCCAAGGCCAGCTTGGGCCACCAGTTTATATTGATTTAAGTTTGCTCTTTCCACTGGTACTCTCTGTGATTGCACCAGTGAGTCAAGAGTTGTCATAACGCAAAGTTTAACTGAAACATCCATGTGTCTCAAGGTAGCGCTGGGAATCCCTGGGTGTTTAGTCAATGGAACAGGCTGCCCAGAGAGGTGGTTGACTTGCCTTCCCTGGAGGTGTTTAAGGTGTAGGTGGACGAGGTGCTGAGGGACATGGTTTAGAGATTGATGGGAATGGTTGGACTCGATGATCCGATGGGTCTCTTCCAACCTGGTGATTCTATGATTCTATGATTCTATTTGAAATATGTACATACGTGGTGCTTCAGGACATGGTTTAGTGGTGGACCTGGCAGTGTTAGGTAAAGAGTTGGACTTGATGATCTTAAGGGTCTTTTCCAACCCAAATGATTCCATGGTTTCATCACAGTAATAGTCCCTACTGACTGCCTTTCTTATTTGTGTCTCTGTGTGTTTCCTTAAAGAAAAGTTAGTTTTACCCAGTCAGCCACGTGTCACCATTCAATCTCTGATGTTATTCAAGCCCTTTGCTTCATGTGGTCTTCTAAAAAAAGGCCAAAATCTTCTCATAGCTTCAGCTGAGGTCAGACGGACTCAGTTCTGATACAAGGCAGACTAGAGATGGCTCCAAAGGTGTGCTCTGGCTTTCAGGTGTTCCATCATAGGTGACATGTCTAACTTACCCTATTTCTGCTGCTAGGCAAAGGACAAAAGCAGATTCTAGCTGAAGAACCAAGTGGACCAAAGCCTGGCCCTATCCATGAAGAGGCAGCAGCTGGAGAAGAAAGCACTCAGGAACGCACTGTCCCTATTACCAGGTAAATGCCTCTCCCAAGACAGATTTTTGAACGTTACAGACTGTTGCAAGACAAGCAGTTCCTCTATGACGAAGGAAGGAGATCGGGACTTGAACTAATTATTGTAGATTTGTTACTGTTTTTAGAATCCTGGTCACACATTGCATTCTGCGAGATGTATAAGAAAAGGCTGGAAGAAAATTAATTCTCCCAAACCAAAATTCTTCTTGTATTAAATTTAAGTAAATAATTATTTGTCTTGTGGTTAAACACACAGATCAACCACAGGGCATGATCCTGTATTTCTGTAGTTGTATGTGACTGTGGAATGATCTTTTCTTTTGGGCTTCATGATAGAACATCTCCAACCGCCGGAGCAGGAGACTGGTACAGAAGAGAAGGAGATGTGCTCTGGGATGTACGCAGTGAAGTTTATATTGAGACTACGGAAAGAAGAAGTGTGTATAAGACAGAGGAGAAGACCCCAACGAGTAAGCAAGAATCTTGTTTCCCTTTCCTACATACCATGATTTAAGGCACGGGTGGATGAGGTCCTGAGGGACTTGGTTTAGTGTTTGATAGGAATGGTTGGACTCGATGATCCGATCGGTCTCTTCCAACCTGGTTGTTCTATGATTCTATGATTGTCATTGCCTTTTCTTTTGGTTATAGCTCTTCACGACTTATTTTGTCAAATACTTCCATTTTGGGGGGCAGTAACTTTTTATTAAGCAAAAAGCAACAGATAAATGTGAAGATATAAAGCCTAAAAGTAATGCCAGTATAAAGAAACCCAAATATATCACTGTATCTTTTGATTTGACACTAAAGTAATGTCATATTCTAAATAACAAGCCCTGAAAATACCATTTCATAGAATCATAGAATCACCAGGTTGGAAGAGACCCACCAGATCATTGAGTCCAATCATTCCTATCAAACACTAAACTATGTCTCTCAGGACCTTGTCTACCCGTCCCTTAAACACCTCCAGGGAAGGTGAATCAACCACCTCCCTGGGCAGCCTATTCCAATGCCCAATGACCCTTTCTGTGAAAAATTTTTCCCTAATATTCAGCCTAAATCTCCCTTGGCGGAACTTGAGGCCATTCCCTCTTGTCCTGTCCCCTGTCACTTGGGAAAAAATGTCAGCACCCTCCTCTCTATAATCTCCTTTCAGGCAGTTGTAGAGAGCAATGAGGTCTCCTCTCAGCCTCCTCTTCTCCAGGCTAAACAAACCCATTTGAGTAACATAACCTCCATCAGCACATCATGAGCAAAGTTGTGGTATTGTGCATACTGCAAAGCCTTCTGTCTCGCCAGGTCCTCCCTATATGCAAGTGACAATAGAGGACGTGCAGGTGAATTCTGGGGAGGAAGCCAAATTTCAAGCAGTCATTGAAGGAACCCCTCCGCCTACTGTTTTGTGGTTTAAGGTAAGTGCAAGCCTTTCTCTGGATAAGAATAATGACCACAGAAAGGACTGTAGAGCAGTGTTTCTCTGCCAAATTTCTTTCGTTATTTCATCCCACACCTTTCACATTGATGCTGAGTCATATCCACAGACTTTGTTGGGTGACCTGCAGTGGCTACAGACTGGTTAGCTCCCACCTGAGCTACAACATTCACACAACTTTTGTTCTTGTTATTTTTTCATGGGAAATGCAAGGATGAGCTACAAATAAAATAACTTTGAAAAACAAGCAAAAATGCAAAGAATCCTCTCCCATGCACACTCATGCATGCACTTGAACACATTGAAAAGAATAAGAACAAGGCAAGAGTATATGATACAACCTGTCAATACTCTTGCAATCTTTGACATTCTCAGCTCAGGGTTATTGCAAGGTAGATGAACTTTTATCTATTTACTAACTGACAGTGAAGATCATAGAATCACAGAATCACCAGGTTGGAAGAGACCCACAGGATCACTGAGTCCAACCATTCCTATCAAACACTAAATCATGTACCTCAGCACCTTGTCCACCTGTACCTTAAGCACCTCCAGGGATGGTGAATCAACCACCTCCCTGGGCAGCCTCTGCCACTGCCCAATGACCCTTTCTGTGAAAAACTTCCTCCTAATCTCTAGCCTAAATCTCCCCTGGTGGAGCTTGAGGCCATTCCCTCTTGTCCTGTCCCCTGTCCCTTGGGAGAAGAGCCCAGCCCTGGCACAGGCAGGGGCATGTCCCACCTGGGTCAAAGCCCCATCCAACCTGGCCTTGGACACCTCCAGGGATGGGACATCCACAGCTTCCCTGGGCAACCTCGTCCAGTGTCCCACCACTCTCACAGTGAAGAAATTTCTCCTTATATCTAGTCTAAATCTGTCCCTCTCCAGTTTATAATCATTGCCGCTAGTCCTATCACATAAAAACCACGTAGTCCTGATATTGTCTCCCAAGCCTGTCTTTAAAATAAATGGGTCATGAAACAAAAACGCTGTTGAGTAATGTGAAAACAATGAAAGAGTGATCCACGAGCTAGTTCTTCAGCTGGGATTTTGTTACTGATATTCAGTAGCCTAAAAGGTCTATGTTGTAGCTTTGCTCCTGTGTGTCATTTTTTGAAGGGAAGCAACATTGTTTTCATCTTGATTTTCCCAGAGTCAAAACGTCATTTCTTTCTTTCAGGGCACCTCATTGCTGGCAGACAGTGACAGAATCCATCAAGGGAAGGAGGGAACAACCTACTTCTTAGTCGTGGATGATGCTGTCTTGGAAGACGGTGGCGTTTACACCTGTGTTGCCAAAAATACTGGAGGGGAAGTGTTGTGCAAAGCAGAGCTAATTGTACATGAAGGTAATGCCATTCTTTCAGTTGCCTCCATAGCCATATCAATGTGTACTCTATCACAGTCATCTTCTGGTACCCATTTGGCCTCTGCCTTGGATTCCTCTGTATCATTTTTGAATTACCTATATGGCAAGATCCAGTATAAGGGCAAGTGATCTGATCACCTGCATATACTGAGCAATGAAGCTGGTGAAGGGGCTGGAGAACAGGTCCTATGAGGAACGGCTGAGAGAGCTGGGGGTGTTTATCCTGGAGAAGAGGAGGCTGAGAGGAGACCTCATTACTCTCTACAACTACCTGAAAAGAGGTTGTGGAGAGGAGGGAGCTGGGCTCTTCTCCCAAGTGACAGGGGACAGGACAAGAGGGAATGGCCTCAAGCTCCATCAGGGAAGATTTAGGCTGGAGATTAGGAGGAAGTTCTTCACACAGAGGGTCATTGGCATTGGAATAGGCTGCCCAGGTGGTTGATTCACCTTCCCTGGAGGGGTTTAAGGGACGGGTGGATGAAGTCCTGAGGGTCATGGTTTAGTGTCTGATAGGAATGGTTAGACTCAATGATCTGATGGGTCTCTTCCAACCTGGTTGTTCTATGATTCTATGATACGTAAAAGAGAGATTTCTTTTCCTCTGGTTCAGTCTACATCATGAACTGGTACAATGGGCCACAGAACTAAGTGGGGCCGTGTCTCTGGTGGTGTTCTGCTCTTCATACAATTATAGAATATAATCACCAGCTTAGAAAAGACCCATCAGATCATCAAGTCCAACTGTTCCTATCAAACACTAAACCATGTCCCTCAGTACCTTGTCCACCCATTCCTTAAACACCTCCAGGGAAGGTGAATCAAGCACCTCCCTGGGCAGCCTATTCCAATGCCCAATGACACTTTCCATGAAATTTTTTTTCCTAATGTTCAACCTAAACCTCCCCTGGTGGAGCTTGAGGCCATTCGCTCTTGTCCTGTCCCCTGTCACTTGGGAGAAGAGCCCAGCTCCTTCCTCTCTTCAATCTTCTTTCCCATAGTTATAGAGAGCAATAAGGTCTTCCCTCAGCCTCCTCTTCTCCAGGTTAAACACCTCCAGCTCTCTCAGCCCTTCCTCAGAGGGCGTGTTCTCCAGCTCCTTCATCATCTTCATTGCTCTTCTCTGGACTCACTCCAGAACCTCAACATCCTACTTGTGGTGAGGGGCTCATAGCAGATGAAAATACAGCCCCAATGTTCATGACAACAGGTTTTTGTCACTGAACAACTTCACTTAGCTCTATGCAAAATTTTAGAGGACCTTTGTAATTTTTCCAGCCTTAAATTGTCCTGCAATAACTTTTCATGATATTCGCAAGGCACTGTTGTCTAAACATTAACACTTCTCTTTTCCTTCTTTTCCAAAGCTAAGAAAGATCAAGCAGCAAAGAAAGTGGCAACCAGGAGAAAGCTCCATTCTCTTTATGAGGTTAAGCAGGAGATTGGAAGGTAAGTGAACTTTTGGCCTTATATTTTGACTGATGGAGAATACCTAATACCTAAATCTGAGTTGTGGTGCATGTGTAACCAGAGGTAGAGCAGCGGAAAAGTCTGAAAAGTTGAAAATACTGGCAAAGGTAGTAGGTCACCCCATCTCAGCTTTGCTGGAAACACTTTGTGAAGATTTCTGACAGAGGGTGGGAGGGTCCATATAGGCCATGTGTCCAGGTAGCTCCCACCTTTTTCAAGCAGGACAGGTGCCCAGGTATGGCTCCTAAGCAACATTAGCACCACAAGTCTATAGTGATGCAGGTACAAGCTCCATGTCCATCTATCAATCCAAGAGCATCAACTTTTGCCAGCAGAAAGCGGCATCACCTGAAACAGCTTTTCCCTAAATTCTCTTGAAACTGGCTTGGTTTTGGAGACAGCCAGGAGAGGGCAATAGCAGCTCATGTACAGGAAGGTTGGTAAGTTTGAGAATTCAGGCCCTGAGCAGCAGGGGGCTGGGACATGAAAAGGTTTACAGAGAGGGCTTTGAACCAAGTCTGAGCAGAGCTTGTCCTTTGATTTCACACAGGGGCTGCTTCAGCTTTGTGAAACGAGTTGTCCATAAAGGGAACAGAGTGTCTTGTGCTGCCAAGTTCATACCCCTACGAAGCAAAACGAAGGCTCGAGCGCATCAAGAGAGGGATATTCTTGCCTCTCTATCCCATGACAGAATTACCAGGCTCCTGGATCAGTTTGAAACACGGAAAACGTTGATTTTGATTCTGGAGTTGTATCCTTTTCTGTGCTGCTTCTGCAAGGGGCTTGGGAAGTTTGTTTATTAAATAACTAGATTTGGAGGAAGTTTTTCACAGAAAGGGTCATTGGGCATTGGAATAGGCTGCCCAGGGAGGTGGTTGAGTCCCCTTCCCTGGAGGTGTTTAAGGGACAGGTGGATGAGGTCTTGAGGGACTTAGTTTAGTGTTTGATAGGAATGGTTGGACTAGAAGATCCGATGGGTCCCTTCCAACCTGGTTGTTCTATGATTCTATGATTCTATAACTAAGTAATAAACTATTTCAAGCTTTTTGCCTGAGATAAAACAACAGACAATCTTTCTCTGCAGGATTGCTTAGCTCTGTGAGCTCTTCCCTGCTACGTTTCTGCTGTTTTAGAGAAAACAATGGTTCTTACATACACAAACGTGAACGAGTTAAACACCAAATTGCAGAAAAAGGCAGTGCAGAGCTCAAAAGTCCATAATCCATGGGTAGTGCAGGGAACACAAGTTTAGAGCAGCCCAGTACTATCACACTTCTGCAAGGACACTTCTACAACAGAGATTTTAATGAATTACGCACACATCCCATTGCCTGAGATAGAGGTGGTTACAAAGTAAAAATAAGTATTTAACTGTAATAGTGTTTAACCTTAACGCCACCGTCAGATGCTCCAGCGAAGAGCTCCTTGACAGGTTATTCAAGAAGAGTGTGGTCACTGAAGCAGAGGTAACCTCTCTTGCTTATTTTAAAGTCCAGTATTGGTCGGTACTACCAAGCTTCCAGCTGCATATTTCCTTTTTGAATATGAGGAATGTCTTTGCACCAGTGATAATCTTTTAAAACAGAATCAGCCTTTAAGGCATTTTCCCATCAATTTTCATTACTAAGTTGAGTTTCTTCAGGGAATAACTAGAAAGAGCCAATGATTTTTACTGGCAGCGTTTCATTCATTCATGAAGATGATATTTGCTCTGTTTTCATCATTTCTTTGCTATCTGATATCTTTGCTATCACCTGGATCTCCTATATTTCCACTGGTTTAATAATGCTCTGTTCCCTTGCAACTATACTTCTATCCACTCCCTTTCAGCCTCCAAACTGAGGGCTGAAATTACACTTTCTAAGGGATTTTTTGAGGTCCTGCGTGCTCAACATTCAAAATATTTCGTATCTCTCATCTAGTAGCCAGATATTTATTGGTAAAATTGATTTTTCTTAGAAATATTCAGAGGGAACTACCATAGAATCATAGAACTGTTTGGCTTGAAAGGGACCTTTAAAGATCAAATGTGAGCTAACACTATAAAGTGTTGAAGGCCGAGGACTTCCAAAGCTGAAGCTACCTGTAAATCTTCGCTCCTTGCTTAATCATAATCAGACTGGACCTACATGTGGTCAAGAAAATAAGTTTTCAGCACAGTTTTAAAATGTATTTGTGTTTTAAATGCATTTGCCGGACTTACAACAAGGCAGAGGTGACTTTGAATTAGATAAGTCAGAAAGTTCATAAGGTTCATCAAAATTGAGGCCTCCTGTACCTCTTGTTTTGTGTTTGTACAGAAGGTTTTTTTAAAGTAAGGCCTTTTTCACATATAGAAGGGTCCATCAGGGCAATGATAGGAATGGTTGGACTCCATGATCTGGTGGGTCTCTTCCAACCTTGTGATTCTATGATTCTGTGTGGTCACACGCGAGGCTCAGCTTCATTCCACAGGGTTTGGTTCACCTCTCAGCTGAAGCTGTAAGGCCAATACCAGAAGTTCTTTTTCATTTTAAAAGTATTTCTAGTCCGATCTCTCCACCACTGATACAGTAAAAATGGTGGCGGCATCAGGGATCCTCTTATTTAATATCAATGTCCAATAATGTGTTTACTTTGTAGGTCAAATTGTATATCAAGCAAATTTTGGAAGGAATCAAATATCTTCATGACAACAATGTGCTTCATTTGGACATTAAGGTAATGTACAGAGGCAGGTCTAGTTTATCACAGCCTCTCATCGCGGGATTCGAGTTATTCTTACTTACAACTGAAAATATTGCCTGCTTTCAGTAAATGTTTTTCCCTTTTATTTCCTTTCCTAGCCACTGAATATCCTCATGGTTTATCCTGAGAGGGAAGACCTGAAGCTTTGCGACTTTGGATTTGCTCAGAAGATCACTCCCTATGAGCCTCAGTTCAGCAAATATGGGTCTCCAGAGTTTGTTGCCCCCGAAATCGTGTCTCAGTCGCCAGTGTCAAAAGCAACCGATATCTGGTAACCTGTCGTCTTTCTAAATAAATTCTGCCCTCGATGGCCTGAATTTCCGTTTATTGTTAACATGTAAAGGGAGTAGTGATAATAACACAGGAAACTGAAAGTGAACATTGAGAATCCGAAACCCGTCAGGGTTCTTTAAGGCTCCTTCTGTCTATTTTGTTCAACCAAAATTGAACTCTGACAGTTAATTAACACAAAGAACCATCTTAGGGAAGATGATCTGTGTTAGAGGTAGCAACAAAGGAGGATGAGCCTAAGGATCTTTCTAGGAAAGGCAAACAAGTTCCAAAAAAAGTATATGGAGTCTTCTCCTCTATCTGTGTTTTTAAAAGGAAAGTTACTTAGAATCACAGGATTGTTTGGGTTGGAAAGGACCCTAAAGATCATTCAGTTCCAGCCCCCCCCACCCTACTTGAGAATATGTTTTTTATATTCTGAAGGGGAAAAAAAATTAAAGGGTGAAAACAACAGCTTTTGGGATTTGCTTTCCTTGGAAAGGTGAGGAGGAGGTTTCTGAATCAGGTTGTCTAGTGGCAGGAAGAGGGGCTGTGTGCTTGAGAAGGGTGGAGAAATAGTAATAAACACTTGATGTGTGTTCCCTCTCTCCTCAGGGCTGTTGGAGTTATCACATATTTAAGGTAAATAAATCTTCTTGGAAAGACTCATTAAATGTCCCTTTGCAGCCCTCCTGTATGTTCGAGTAAGGGATCTGAGTGATGCACTGATTCCTCCTATAATAAGGGAAATTCCTTTTATGGTTTTCTCCTTTACTCACTCTCTCCTGGCTGCCCAAGGCTTTGATCATGGGCTCTGCTTGAAGACCTGATGCCTACTCCCTGTACATAGAATCATAGAATCATAGAACAACCAGGTTGGAAGGAACCCATCGGATCATCAAGTCCAACCATTCCTATCAAACACTAAACCAAGTCCCTCATCCACCCATCCCTTAAACACCTCCATGGAAGGTGAATCAACCACCTCCCTGGGCAACCTATTCCAATGCCCAATGACCCTCTGTGTGAACAACTTCCTCCTAATCTCCAACCTAAATCTCCCCTGGTGGAGCTTGAGGCCGTTAACATGTAGCGATGAGAGTGGTGGCTGAAGTTCAGTCTTCCCCAGCCTGTTTTAGCCAACATCCCACTGTAGCTGTGCAAAATCAAACCATTAATTCCTGATCTGGGAAGTAGGGATAAATAATTCCATAAAGTTCCGTGTAACGATGAAGTGAAAAATGCTCTGTTAGTGGCCACACTGCTCACAAGTCTCATGCATGAGTCCCTCAAAGCCCTAGTAAGCATTTCTGCTTCTGTCATTTGAACAGTAAACAGAAACCTAACCTCTGTCTTGTCTTATTTTATGGTTCTCAATAAATTAGCTTAACGTGCAAGTCTCCGTTTGCTGGGGAGAATGACAGAGGAACCCTTCTCAATATCCAGAAAGGGGAAATTTCGTGGACCATTCCTGATTTTGTCCACTTGAGTGAAGATGCAAAGGACTTCATCAAAGGCATCCTACAGCAGAACCCCACGTGAGTAGAGTTTTGTGTTCCCTACAGCCAGTGTGTAGTGATGTCGGTGTTCCAGCAGGCAGATCTCAGCTCATCAGAGCTGACATTGTTTTGGAAAGGAGAACACTGAGTGAGACGTGGTACATTTTCATAGAATCATAGAACAACCAGGTTGAAAGAGACCCATCAGATCATCAAGTCCAACCATTCCTATCAAACACTAAACTATGCCCCTCAGGACCTCGTCCACCCATCCCTTGAACACCTCCAGGGAAGGTGAATCAACCACCTCCCTGGGCAACCTATTCCAATGCCCAATGACCCTCTGTGTGAAAAACTTCCTCCTAATCTCCAGACTAAATCTCCCCTGGTGGAGCTTGGGGCCATTCCCTCTTGTCCTGTCCCCTGTCACTTGGGAGAAGAGCCCAGCTCCCTGCTCTCTACAACCTCCTTTCAGGTAGTTGTAGAGAGTAATGAGGTCTCCTCTCAGCCTCCTCTTCTCCAGGATAAACACCCCCAGCTCTCTCAGACGTTCCTCATAGGGCCTGTTCTCCAGCCCCTTCACCAGCTTCATTGCTCTTCTCTGGACTCGCTCCAGAGCCTCAACATCCTTCTTGTGGTGAGGAGCCCAGAACTGAACACAGGATTCAAGGAGCGGTCTCACCAGTGCTGAGTCGAGAGGGAGAATCACCTCCCTGGCCCTGCTGGTCACACCGTTTCTGATCCAAGTCAGGATGCCCTTGGCCTTCTTGGCCACCTGGGCACACTGCTGGTTCATGTTCAGTCGGCTGTCGACCAACATCCCCAGGTCCCTCTCCTCCTGGCAGTTTTCCAGCCAGGCTTCTCCCAGTCTGTAGCTCTGCATAGGGTTGTTGTACCCCAAGAACATGCACAATAGCGTATGCCTATGTCCACGTGAAGCAGGCACCTTCAGGAGAATCCTGTAGTTGCTGTTGGAGGCGACTCGCTACTAAAACAGTGAATTTTTCTCTTCTCAGAGCCAGGCCTAGTGCTTTGGACTGTCTTTCTCACAAGTGGTTCATGGTAAGTTTGTCCTGGTTCTTTATAAGAGTCAGCAAAAAGTATTGACATAGGAATAAATCTATAGAGGGGCAGCTTGTAAAGCTACTTGATATCACTGGTGGCTCATCTTTCCTCCAGGTCTCCTACTTTCTGTCCCACTGAGAAAGCTCAGGTACAGACCTCTGGAAAGGGGAGAAACATTGGTGTCTACATGCCAAGATATTTTTCCTTTCAAAAGATAAATTACTACTGACATGAGCAGATACAACATGTCTGTATGGAGAGGAAACTGTAATTTTGCACAGCAAAGTTTCTATGCCTTAAGTTGCTCAGGAGGAGAGCTGAAAGTTAACAACAGCAAAAGGAAACGGATAACATGCAATGAACAGGGCTTGTTTTCATTATTGAAAATACTGAAATTGTCTACAGTTTAGCCATAAGGTGATTGTAGCATTTGATCTATTGTGACTCTTTTACACTAAACAATTCTGGGAGGAGAATCCAAAAAAAAGCCCCCAGCTTCTCTAGGAAATGAAGTCAGGATTTTTTGACTGATGATTTATTTTCCTTTCATTCCATCTGGCAGCATAACCTCCCCCTCGACACAGCTCATTTCATTAATACCAAGCAACTCAAATTCATTGTGGCTCGGAGCAAGTGGCAGGTGAGTTGGCCTTAATCTATGTTGGTTCTTTTCAGTTATGAATGTATTTAATTACATTTGCATCTTTTAAAGGCTAGGGCAGCAGACATGACAGAGATCTAATCTTGGCTATAAATGGATAATAAGCGCTGAAGGGAGTGGTCAATGGATGTGTCAGAAATAAATCACCTGTGCTTTTGCTGCCTGGAAACCACCTGCTTGAACGCAGGTGCCTTTAAGACATATGGTTGTGTCTAAGTTAGGTGACCTCAGCTGCTTTTGCAGTTGGTACTGAGCAGCAGACAGATTCCAAGAAGATTCCACTTTTCATAGAATCACAGCATGATTTGGGCTGGAAGGAACCTTAAAGATCATCCAGTTCTAACCTCTCTGCCATGGCCAGGGTCACCTCCCACTAGGTCAGGTTACTCAAAGCCTCATCTGACCTTGAACACCTCCAGGGATGAGGCATCTAGGACTTCTCTGGGCAGCCTGTGCCAGTGCCTCACTACCCTCACAGAAAATAAATCTATCTAATACCTAATTTAAATCTCCTCTCTTTTTGTTTAGCCTGGAGAAGAGGAGGCTGAGGGGAGACCTCATTGCTCTCTATAACTACCTGAAAGGAGGTTGTAGAGAGGAGGGAGCTGGGCTCTTCTCCCAAATGACAGGGGACAGGACAAGAGGAAATGGCCTCAAGCTCTGCCAGGGGAGATTTAGGCTGGACATTAGGAGGAAGTTTTTCACAGAAAGGGTCATTGGGCATTGGAACAAGCTGCCCAGGGAGGTGGTTGATTCACCTTCCCTGGAAGTGTTTAAGGGACAGGTGGACTTGGTGCTGAGGGACATGGTTTAGTGTTTGATAGGAATGGTTGGACTTGATGATCTGGTGGGTCTCTTCCAACCTGGTTGTTCTATGATTCTATGATTCAGCTTAAAACCATTATCCCTCATCGTATCCCTGCACTCCCTGATAAAGAGCCCCTCCCTATCTTTCTCGTAGGCCCCTTAAATTTTCTAAAACAATCAGTTTGATTGCCTTTTGAAGATGCCTGTTTCTCTCTGTTGGGAAGGCAGCTGCTCAACCTCAACTGGGATATCTCATATGGCAGAAGTTATAGCAGATGAATCCTACCTCCTACATTACAGCAGGTCTTCCGTTGGCCTGAGTCACTGTACTGCAGTCGACAGATCTAAGACCATTTACTCCAGCTAGGCTCCCATTTGAGGTGTTCCATTAAAAGCTGCCTTTCCATCTGCTTTGAGTGGCCAAGTTGTCTTTGAAAATCCAAGCAAGGTCCTGCTTCCCTGTTAACAACAAGAATTATGTCTCCTGAAGCCAATTCACTTCTGTGAAGGAGAGAAGAGGAAGACTTGGAGAGCAAATCATAGAATCATAGAATCACCAGGTTGGAAGAGACCCACCGGATCATTGAGTCCAACCATTCCTATCAAACACTAAACCATGCCCCTAAGCACCTTGTCCACCCGTCCCTTAAACACCTCCAGGGAAGGTGAATCAACCACCTCCCTGGGCAGCCTGTTCCAATACCCAATGACTCTTTCTGTGAAAAATGTTTTCCTAATCTCCAGCCTAAATCTCCCCTGGTGGAGCTTGAGGCCATTCCCTCTTGTCCTGTTGCCTGTCACTTGGGAGAAGAGCCCAGCTCCCTCATCTCCACAACCTCCTTTCAGGTAGTTGTAGAGAGTAATGAGGTCTCCCCTCAGCCTCCTCTTCTCCAGGCTGTTCAGCTCTCTCAGCTGTTCCTCACAGGGCCTGTTCTCCAGCCCCTTCACCAGCTTCGTTGCTCTTCTCTGGTCTCACTCCAGAGCCTCAGCATCCTTCTTGTGGTGAGGGGCCCAGAATTGAACACAGAATTCATGAAGTGGTCTCACCAGTGCTGAGTAAATGAGGCCTGGATTGATTAACGATATGTGTAAAAGGCTGGCAATATGTTATGAAACTAGTACATGTGGTATTTAAGAGTGCAGAACTTAAGAGTGCGCAATTTCTTTGTAGCTGCTTGCTTCACCATATTCCCACCACGTTTCCATCTGACTGTGTTGTACTTTGGTTTGCTTTTCAGCGTTCTTTGATGTGCTATAAATCCATACTTGTGATGCGCTCCATCCCAGAAATCCTGGAAAGGACTCATGATAACACTTCCCTGGCCATCTCCCGACATCTCATTGAAGAAAGCACTTCATCCAGTACCAGTGGCTCCTCGTCAGACAATGAGAACTCACATTTCCCCAAGAAGAGACACTTTGGCTCTACACCCGAACTGCATTTGTCCATATTTGATGCACCAAGTCATCAGGAGACTCCAAAACATCCAAGTGAAGAGAAGCACTCCAAAATCTCAGTCCCTCCAGTAAAACCAATGAGGAGGAAGTATGCTTCAATGAAAGCTGAGGTGGGGGACAAATCACCCACAGAAAGTAAAGAGTTCATGGCAAGTACCTTGACGGAGAAAACCAAGGGGCTCCATCCTAGACTTCAAGATGAGAGAGCAGAGCAGTCCCAAAGAAGTGATGGTGCTGAGCCTTCATCAGCAAGGACTTCCACAGAAAGCACAACACAGAAAGAAAAAACAGACATATTTTTATCCGATAAGGACGGCATTGAAAAGGCTGGAGATGGGACAGAAAAGCCACCTGTCTGTGTTCCTAGGCAGAGTGTCATTAAAAGCACTTTCTACAGCCAAGCAGCTGAGCTACCTGCAAGGGGTCCCTCCTCACCAGGCAGGGAGTTCAGAAGGCACTTGGATAGAGCAAGAAGGACTTTCCGGAAAGCCGGATATTCAAAGGTGCCCATCAGTGGTCTCCGCGAACCCCTTCTAGAGCAGTTTGAACTGGAAGAAGAAGAAGGAACGTCTGACATTGGAGGTGATCACAGGGAAAGTCTGCTCGGTTCCTTGACCAAATCAGCTTCATTTGACACTGCAAGGAAACCACCACATCCTGCCATCGCTGGTGCAAGCCGAAGCCGTTCCCTGGATGACTACAGGTTGAGAGCTTCAAGATCAGTGAGGGAGCAAGACATTTTGGAGGAAGACTGCGATGTATTGGCACAGGAGAGTTGTCCTGAAGGCAGTGACCACTGTGACATTTCTGCTGGGCCTGGCAAGGGATGTTCCGTAGATACTTCAAAGCAAGAAGACATCAGGAGAGCCAGTGGGGATTGCTCAGATCAGCCCTCTCCTTCCATACAATGTGAGGATAATGGGTGCCCAACTGGCTCTGTGCAACAAGTAGAGAGACTTCCAGTGTCACCTCATAGAAGTGAGACTAGGAAACATTTACTGAAGAAGTCAAAAGCTTATGTCGATGAGGAAGATGAAGAATTGGAAGGCAAAAGCCCTGATGTAACTGCCCAGTGCTCAGGTGTCACTGCATCATCGGCTGAAAAACATGAAAGCATGGAGCATAAATCCTCCCCAGTCAGTGCTTCTGACACTGATTTTCAGGAGGGTGAGCAGCCCATTTCAACTCTTGCACAGTCAGAGACCACCTCCAAGTCAACCCCTGCAGGTAGTGGAGTCACGTGTCCACCCCAGGAGTCTGCTCACAGTACGGACATCCATTCAGATCTAAAAGGTGGAAGCCTGCTTATCAAAAGGACAGCCCCAGTCCCACCTTGGAAAGACAAAAGGCAGAAACATTCACATGAGAAGACCTCTGCTCATGGTTCTGCCAAATCTGATCTCACGGAGGATGAAAGCTCTGTTATTTTAACAGGCCCACAAACAGAAACTGATTCACTTTCAGTATGTAAAGACGAAAACCAGGAAATTCCTGGTCAAAGTGTTCCAGCGCCTACTGTCTCGGTGGGCAAACAGGCAGGTACCCTAACTGCTCTTCACACAGCTGATGAAGGTGTTTATGAGAAACTGAAGACTTGCAAAGAGTCAAGATCTTCTGTCCTGGAGGACGAAGGACTGGGTCGGACAGGAATCACTCAGCCAGCAGCCCATGGTAAGAAAAGCCAAGCGCACAAGAGGGCTCCTGTTAAAGTAGACGCAGCATCAGCCATCCTGGAGGGAGAGCATCTCATTGCTCCAGAAGTCCCACCACTGAAATCTATGCGAACTTCAGTCTCTGCCGGAGCACAACAGGCTGAAAGAGAACGGCCAGTTCACAGCAAGGAGATGATTGCTGATCTGAGGAATGAAAGCTCAGCTACCACAGAGGTCGCTCCCAGTTCAGACCTTGAAGCTCAAATAGAGGGAGCTAAACCCCAGAAGGTTTCTGAAGGCAGAGGTGTGGTGCCTGCTGCTCTGAAGAGCAGACAAGCAGCTAGAACTGTGTCCTCCCAAAGTACCAGCCTCCCTTTGGTCTGTGAGAGTGAAAAGCAAGAACATCCAAAGTCATCACTTAGCAGTGAGGTGAGATCTCTTGTGACACCAAGTGGAAGTGAAGCAGCTGGACAGACTATGCCTGCTCCTTTTGCCAAGGCTGGACGTCAGGTGTTTGAGCAGCACAGAGCTGACTATCTCAGTGGCAGAGTTTCTACTGATCTAGAGGGTGGACCTCCAGGTGCCTTAACTACTTCAGAACCAGAAGTTGCTCCAGCTTCGGTTTATGAGCAAGAATATGATGAACATTTGAAGTTTTATGGTCAGGGTAGAGGCATTGCCTTAGAAAGTGGAAGGTATGATGCTGGAAAAACTGTCCCACCATCACTTCACAAGGATCAAAGTCAGGAGGTCTCACATCACAGGTCTTCGTTTTACAGTGATGAGGAATCTGCTGTGCTGGAGGGCTTAGTGGATGAGATGGTTTCCCTCTCTGAAGAGATGAATGTTTGGGCAGAGTCAGTTTCTGGTGAAGAGGAACACAGAAAGCAAATCTCTTCTCCCACAGAGATGTTCCACAAAAGCCCAGATAACCAAGCACCCACAGACAACTTCTTTCCTTCTGTTCAAAGGGGAGAAATAGAAGAAGTCTCTGAGCTGGATGACTTTGCAGAGCCCTATCTTGTCTTGAGCGAGGAGTCAGCAGTAGTGGAAGGTCAGGGAACACAGACAGTTCCTCATGAGTGTGAACATCTGGAAGACTTAGCGTTTGAGAGCGCCGCTTCTAGCCAAGCAAGTGTTTCCTCAACAGAGAGCATGGACACTGGGCAAAGACCCAGCCAAGTCTCAGTGAGCAAGAACACTGCTAAACACCCCGAAGTTTCTTTAGTGAAGATCAAAGACCTGTCAGATGAAACACCCAGCCTTGGCAGTGGACCTCCAAAATTTGACATCTCGGAGGTAGAACCTGCCTATTTGAATTTCTCTGACTTGTATGACATTGTCTATTTTCCATTTGAATTTCTGAACTATAAGAAACCTTCACCCAAACCACCTGCCAGACGGTTTATACCTTTTGGCGAAAGGGCAAGGTCACCTCCTGGGGGACATTTGCATAAGGATAAAAGATTGTGCATCAGAGAAGGGGCAGCAGACAAGAACAGGAAGAATCGTTTGGAGACATCTGAGGATTCGAAGGCAACTAAATTATTAGCCATGGGGAAAGGGTCAGAGGGTCATAAGGAAATGTACGGCCTCCAAAAGGACGCAAGTGGTAAGCAGAAAAGCTCCTTCTACAACAAACCAGGACTCCTTAAGCCCTATGCAAGGTCTCATTCAGTGGAGCAGTCAGCGGAGCTGAGTCTGAAGAAGAAAGTAAAAGCTTCAGTTGCCCATATTTCAAAAATCCTCAAAGGAAAGATATCTCCTGAGCCAGAGGCAGAGGAAGGTAAATATTTCACTCTGTGCCTTCATAGATCTGCTGCTGTAACTGGGCTTTGCTAAATCTGCCTTTTCCTTTTCCCCCAGTGTTTCTGAGGCTGTGGTTAGACAGTCATAGAATCATAGAATCATAGAACAACAAGGTTGAAAGGGACCCATCGGATCATCGAGTCCAACCATTCCTATCAAAACACTAAACAATGTCCCTCAGGACCTCATCCACCCGTCCCTTAAACACTTCCAGGGAAGGTGAATCAACCACCTCCCTGGGCAGCCTATTCTAATGCCCAATCACCCTGTGTGTGAAAAACTTCCTCCTAATCTCCAGCCTAAATCTCCCCTGGCAGAGCTTGAGGCCAATCCCTCTTGTCCTGTCCCCTGTCACTTGGGAGAAGAGCCCAGCTCCCTCCTCTCTACAACCTCCTTTCAGGTAGTTGCAGAGAGTAATGAGGTCTCCTTTCAGCCTCCTCTTCTCCAGGCTAAACAACCTCAGCTCTCTCAACCGCTCCTCATAGGGCCTGTTCTCCAGCCCCTTCACCAACTGGTAGTTGCAGGTTAAGAAATGAGCAATCTTCAGTCCCACCAGTAGCTCTCTGTCACTGTTTCGCTTCAGTGCAGAGTCAGCTGGGTTTGCTGGTATAAGTAGCTTAAATTCACCTGTTTGAGTTTGCAGAAAAGTACATCAGGGCTGGGTGGTGCTCTCTTGCTGCGGTTTCTTCTGCAGTTAGCATCTGACCGTGGCAAATCATTAAAGCTAAAGTGACTGAGAGAAGCTAGTGGTGTCACCCTGGCTACTTAAGTTTATGACACTGAACAACAGCCTCCATCCTTTCTTCTCTAGTCATGCTCTGTTCTTCCAGGACATCATTCTGTTTGTATCACTGTCACAGCCTTCCCTGTTGACTGAAGGCTCATTAATAAGGAAGCCTGTGACTGATGAGCTATTTATGTGCAAACAGCAGAACTGGCTGCTGTAAATGGATGCCGCAGGGAGGAGGGATGGCCTTGAATGACTTCTCATCCTTTCTTGAAACAGAGTTTGGCGAGCTGGGAAGTGAGGCGGTAGAAAAAGAAATGTTAACAGGGGCTGAAGGATCTCTGAAGAGGAAATCGGCACTCTCTTCGTTCAAGTTATCAAGCCTGATGCCAAAGGAGAAAGGTATTCCTGTTGCATAAGTCATCAATTTTATCATGAAGTATTGCTGATGAATAAGACAGTGCTGTGTGAGGCCGGTTTCTAAGGATATATCTGCAATGGTTGCCTAGAGATGACCTGGACCACCTCATGCAAACTGAGCCAGCCTTCTCCATTTACTTCATGACTATGTCCTTGCTAAGACTGCCTTGTCTTAGCATTACTTGCCAATTGGAGCCTTTCTGGGAAGCCACTGCAGAGAAATAAAATTTATTTGTAAGCTAGAAAGAGAAGAAATGAAATATCCAAGGGTGGGATGGCAGAAGCAGGGAACTGTGAGTTCCTACACTCCAGTCTTGTGTGTATGCATAAGGGAGAGACACACTGTAAGAGGCAGAGCTGTGAAACGATAAACATTGGGGCAGCCCCACATGGCATGGCAGCAAAGCAGGGAACTTGCTTTTCTCCAGCAAGTTTCATAGCATCATAGAATCATAGAACAACCAGGCTGGAAGAGACCCACCAGATCGTCGAGTCCAACCATTCCCATCAATCACAAACCCATGTCCCTTAGCACCTCATCCACCTGTCCCCTAAGCCCCTCCAGGGAAGGTGAATCAAACCTCCCCTGGGGAAGTTTCCCCTTGCCTCTAGCAGGAATACTTTCTGAGGTCAGAATTCAGCAGAGCTCAGCCAAGCACTGGGAAGGGCAGGTGTGTGATGCTGGCAGCTCCTAAACACTACAGAAGAAACCCCTGGAGAGACACACAAGAAAACCTCAACTCCCCATTTTCCATGAAGATGACAGCAGATCTGATGCTCTGTGGGTTTTTTTCCCCATTCCATATCCATTTTTATCTCCTCTCCTTGTGTTGTCTTGATCTGATCACCTCTTCCTTGAAATACCATCATTTAATTTTCCCCCCTACGTTTACGCAAGGCCAGAAGGAAACTCTTGCTTTGACATGTTCTCTCTGACCTCCGAGCTGTTCTGCTGCCTTAGCTGTAGCAGCATGGGTGGACAATGCAGATCATAGAATCATAGAACAACCAGGTTGGAAGTGACCCACAGGATCATCGAGTCCAACCATTCCTATCAAACACTAAACCATGTCCCTCAGCACCTTGTCCGCCTGTCTCTTAAACACCGCCAGGGAAGGTGAATCAACCACCAACCTGGGCAGCCTGTTCCAATGCCCAATGACCCTTGCTGTGAAAAATTTTCTCCTAATGTCCAGTCTAAATCTCCCCTGGCGGAGTTTGAGGCCATAATGTTCCCTATCGACCTTCCAAGATCCATTTGGATTATCATCTTTCAGTCATACCTCATCCATGGGGAGGAATGGGACACCCCCATCAATGTGCCCAATATTCAAGGGATTCTCCAACCAGTGGCCAGAGCATGAACCAGAAATGTTATTAAATCAATTAGAAATACTTTCTGATGTCCTGCATGCACTCGTTTTCCACATAGCCCTCCCAACCACTCTGAATCTTTGCTTTTCCTCTTCTTCGCAGCACCTTCGTTTGTGGAGGAGCTCATTGATCAGGCTGCTGCCATCGGGCAGTGTGTGACGCTGTCGTGCCGGACGGCATCTCACTCCTCCGTGCACATCGACTGGTTCAGAGGTGACATTGGCATCCCTCTAGGGAGTCCCTAACCTCTGGGACGGGGGTGCAGGAAGGGTTTAAGCCTCAATGGTATCAGTTCGCAAGGTACTTATCTCTCCTGTCTCCTGCCTTTCAGACGGGATACCTGTCTACGGCAGCAGCCGGATCCTCATCTCAGGCACACTCAAAAACTTCCAACTGTTAACTATTCTTTCTGTTAATGCTGATGATTTTGGTATTTACACCTGTGTGGCCACAAACTCCCTGGGCTCAGCATCCACCTCTTGCATCGTAAGAAAAGCAGGTAATAGAAGTAACTAGTTCTTATATATACATATATATATATATATGTATGTATAATATGTACACACACTTTTATATGTGTGTGTATCATAGAATCATAGAATCACCAGGTTGGAAGAGACCCACCGGATTATCGAGTCCAACCATTCCTATCTAAATGTGAGTCCAGGGAAAAGCAACAAAGCTGGTGAAGGGGCTGGAGAACAAGCCTTATGAGGAATGTCTGAGAGAGCTGGGGGTGTTTAGCCTGGAGAAGAGGAGGCTGAGAGGAGACCTCATTGCTCTCTGCAACTACCTCAAAGGAGGTTGTAGAGAGGAGGGAGTTGGCCTCTTCTCCCAAGTGACAGTGGACTCAATGATCCAGTGGGTCTCTTCCAACCTGGTTGTTCTATGATCTCTTATACATATATGTATAAAGAATACATGTAACTGTGAAATGTTTGGTGTAGAGATATATATCACAGGAATGCTGTTGCTAACAGTCATTGGTTCTTGTGCCTCCTCTTGACAGAGATTCCTCCCAGCCCTCCACCCCCTGACATCGTGGAGGTCTACGAGGATGGAGTGCAGGTGGTCTGGAAGCCTGTGGAAACCAACATCCCTGTGCGCTACGCTGTCCAGTGCAAGAGTGAAGGTAAAGTGGAGCACTGCCCTTGCGCCCTGCAGGGAACATCTTGGTCTGTATGATCTCTTCACCAGCTGGATGGTTTATTTTTATTCAAAAATAGTCTAATTTAACTCCCCAGTTTAGAGTTGGGAATGAAATCCATACAGCCACCATTTAACTGTTTAAAAGTTAGAGGCCGTGCTGGATAAATCAGCTTGGAATACGAGCGCTCATTATACAAAGGCTTTGGTGGAATATGAATCGAAGTAGGTCGTATGGAAGCTGTGGCCAAAAAGTGAACAGCTACAGAAGATGCGTGGCTGGTGCCAGATGCACAGTCCTGAGTAATCCTTTCAAATTACAGTTCTGATGAGTTTATACACTAACGATGCCCAGCAACAACAAGCCCCAGACAACATCATCCCGTACACAGGCTTTCTGAACAGTCTACACAGAAAGATCACAGAATCACAGAACAACCAGGTTGGAAGGGACCCATCGGATCTTCTAGTCCAACCAATTCTATCTAACACTAAACCAAGTCCCTCAAGACCTCATCCACCCGTGTCTTAAACACCTCCAGGGAAGGTGACTCAACCACCTCCCTGGGCAGCCTATTCCAATGCCCAATGACCCTCTGCGTGAAATAGATGGTCTGTCAAAAGGGCCTACACTAACATCCTACACTAAACAGCCACACTTTCTTTTCCCTGTTGATTCTGCAGGAAGCTTAGGGCAAACAGCCAGGACAAGATGACAGAAAGTTTGGCAAAACTACATCATCTCTTTGATGTTCTCTTCCAAGGCTTCATCCAGAGTTGAAACAGATGCTTTCTTGTTGAATCCCATGAATTTGAATCAAATCCCCAAGCCTGTTCCATCTCTCTGGAGACTGATTTTGCTGTTATGCTATGCCTGACAGTAATTTCTAGTGCAGGCACACAGCCCTTTGGATTCAATTGCTTCATGTTCCTTCTTTTAACTCCACAACCATACATGCACTCCTTTCTGGATTAACACAAGCATGAGCAGAACCTTTCTGCCTTTTCACTCTGGAGGTGATTAACTGATCCAGCACAGCTTTCTTTATTGTTATTCGTTTCAAGGCAAGTGCAGGCAAGACTTCAGAGAGGATACAAATGCAAGCTTTTCCTAATAGGAAGAAAAACAGGAAACAGCGTCTTCAGTTGCATTCTGTGTATTTGGCAGGGATGTGCAAAGTCCAACTTTCCTGGACACAGGAAGATTAAAATAATCAGGAAAAAAAACCCTTTTCCAACTTTAATAATCATAGAATCACCAGGTTGGAAGAGACCCACGAGATCGAGTCCAACCATTCCTATCAAACACTAAACCATGTCCCTCAGCGCCTCATCCACCTGTCCCTTAAACACCTCCAGGGAAGGTGAATCAACCACCTCCCTGGGCAGCCTGTTCCAATGCCCAATGACCCTTTCTGGGAAAAACTTCCTCCTAACGTCTCGCCTAAACCTCCCCTGGAGGAGCTTGAGGCCATTCCCTCTTGTCCTGTCCCCTGGCACTTGGCAGAAGAGCCCAGCTCCCTCCTCTCTACAACCTCCTTTCAGGTAGTTGTAGAGAGCAATGAGGTCTCCTCTCAGCCTCCTCTTCTCCAGGCTAAACACCTCCAGCTCTCTCAGCCTTTCCTCATAAGGCCTGTTCTCCAGGCCCTTCACCAGCTTTGTTGCTCTTCTCTGGACTCGCTCCAGAGCCTCAACATCCATTCTGTGTTCTATCCATCTATGACTCTACATTCTCTTTCATGTCTTCCCTTGATTAAGATGGGGAGTGGACGACTCTCGCTTCTGACATTGCTGACTGCTGCTACCGTGCCGAGAATCTCTCCAAGGGGTTTATCTACTACTTCAGGATAGCCTGCACCAGTAAAGCAGGAATGGGGCCTTACAGTGACCCCTCTGCCAAAGTGAAAATCATTGGGAAGGAACAAATGGGTAAGATCGAGTGCCAAAGAAAGCATCGTGGTTTTCCTGCATCAAAACATTTACAACCCTTTTAGTGCAGGTCCAGAAATTAAGAACGTGTGACTCAAGAGCAAAACTACTTGGGTTCAGGGTGGCTTGGGGCTTCCTCCTCTTTGACTTTCTCATTTAAAATTATTATTTTCTAATGCCGGGCAGAGTGAGGTGGATATATGTAAACAAAAGAGAAGTAAATAATAAATTAATAATAGCATGTAAATATAAATAATATGTGAATATTTAAATAAATAGAATAGTAATAATCTTGAAACCATAGATTACCTACTGAAAGCAGACTTGATTTTTTTTTTGTGAAATCATGAGAAAACAGGTCTGGGACAATGAATTGGAGGCATTGATCTATTGGTACGGATCTGCCACTGGCAAAAGCCCTGCACTTGTTCATTGTTATGGACTCAGCCTTTGGTTCAGTAGCTAATATACGCACTCCAGCGTTTGCTACTGGGAATAATCACCCTACTATGGTGCATTTTTCAACTGTATTTTGTCTCTGAAGAAAAAGGGAAAAAGAAAGAAAGAAAGTTCGGTTTACTGTATTTTTCACCTGTTTGAATACTCGGTGTTCTTCACATGTTTTTAAAATTAAGAAATCCATAGCCCTACAGCAAACACATCCACGTGACAAAGGAAGCATCCTTTCAGCCAAGAGGTGAAAGGATAGTCTAACTGGAATTTCCTCCCAGTGGAGAGGAGTTTTTTCTGTAAAAAGCAGTTCACAGGAAATATTTTTAACTCACCCTAAATCCTCTGCTTTCCCTTGACCCACGATTCATTAATATTTCAATGTACCAAACACTTCCAAGTAGATGCTTTAATGTGTCCAGATCTTCTTTAATGCGCCCAGGGATGCTTTAATATTTCAGGGAGCACTCGGACACCACCACATACCAGAACCAGAGCAACAAGTTTCAGCTACTGCCCTGAAATATCCAAATAAACAACTTTCTAATTCTTTGTGACAGTCTTAGGGTGCCCTGAAGACTCGTTATGCGAGACGAACACCAGTGGCTGAGATGTTTGGTATAATCCACAATACACAATGCATCTCACATAGTCAAGAGTGGTCACACCAGGGAATTACTAGGTGGACAGTCCAGAATCTGTTGCATTCAAATAACATTGGGTGCCACAGTGGGAAGACAACCCACAGACTCACCTGGAAGAGGCCCTGTTTTCACCTTTGTTGTTGCTCATAGCTAGTGGAGGGTGGCTCAGAGAGGCTCTAGTTTCCAGACAGAGGTGTTTTCCTGTGTAATCCCTGTCACTTCTTCTCTGCAGAGCTTCAGACCTTCCCATCAGCTGCTACTGAAGAAGAGAGTGAAATAATCACACCATCTGAGCCTTTCCCAACCTACCAGACCTACGCCTTCCAAACAGAGATCAAAAGGTAACGAATCCAACTGAGGCCTCAACCAGCCAGAGGGAAAAGCCACATACGGCTGTGGTTTAGAAAAGCCACTTTTATAAATGTGCTGCTCATCTAACGTCACGGTGCTCTGTTGAAAACACCTCCACAGCAAAACCCGAGATCATTGACTGGGATATCTTCATCAAAGTGTGTTAAGATTCAGCTGTGAGTCTTCTGTGAGAGCAAAGGAGGCTGCGCTGGGCACCAGGACAGCCCCTTAGTACATGATGAAATGAGCCCAGGGCTAACAAAATCTCTTCTTGCTGCATCAACCTTTGCAGCTACCAGTTTCTGATATGGGGTTGGGATTCAACTTTTTCTGCCTAGGAGATAGGCACCAACTTGTGTTGTCGACAGAAGGGGTAGTTCTCTCACTCCAGACACAATGAGCCACCTTCTCTCTCCAAAGGAGTTGAGCTCTCACTCCTTTAACCTGGAATGACGCTGCAACCTAGGGGCACAAACTGTGACAATAGATGAAATAACTCAAAACTGGGCATGGATGAAAAACACAGCATAGGATCCTGATGGTTTCAAAGAACAGGATCTCCTGGCTCTTTCAGGAGTAGCAGAGAAGCTTAACTTGCCTTTGTGTTCCTTTGTACCAGGGGGCGTTTCAGCATCGTCCGACAGTGCAGGGAAAAAGTAAGCGGCAAGACTTTAGCTGCTAAAATTATCCCTTACTGGCAAGAGGACAAGCAGACTGTGCTCCTCGAGTACCAGGTTCTGAGGAAGCTTCATCACACAAACATAGCTCAACTGAAAGGAGCCTATGTCAGCCCACGGCACTTAGTGTTGATCCAGGAGATGTGTGTGGGACCAGAGCTACTCCACTTTTTGGCATTACGGTAATTACAGACGGAGGGAAGGGGTTTCTGGTGAGGGAGCAAAACACCCACTGCTTTTACCTGACAAATTGCATAGTCTCTCTCCACCTGTTCTAATGTGCTGTAATTTGGGATTTGTGATACATTTGTTCTGCCACTTTGTGTAATGCAAATAATTACTCGAGTTCCCTATAAGATTGGGGTAGGGGACAATTCAAGGCTTCCCAGTTGAGACGTTGAAAGCAGTTTACAGCAGCTGATCTGAAACTCCCTCTCCCATAACCGTGGTTCAGGAAGCCTCGTTCCTCCACCACGTTGTTTCTCAAAAAGGTAGAAACTGGATCTGCAGAAATCCTCTGATTAAAGGAGGAGCGGTAGCCATCAAATCTGCACTTGGATTTTTGCACAACCACGTCTTTCTCTGACTTGCAGCTCTACAACCTTCTGAACCTCTTGCATGTGCAAACCTGACTCGGTCTGGACCAGCTTCTCCATATACAGTAGATTTGGTGAATGAGTAGAGCTGTTTCTCCATCAAAGTCCATCTTTCAAGGGCCTCATAGGATTGGATATGCAGGGGAGGGCAATGGAGCATGCAGAATGGTGCCATTGGGCATGCAGATAGGACAGCTCTGGTTTCTATCCCCTTTCTTCTACCAGGACATCGTACTCAGAAGTGGAGGTCCGAGATTACCTGTGGCAGATCCTCAGTGCCATTGAGTACCTCCACGCGCACAGCATCCTGCACTTGGATGTCAGATCTGAAAATATGATCATCACTGAGCCCAACCTCCTGAAACTCCTGGATTTTGGCAATGCCCAGTTCTACACACAAGACAAAGTTATTACCATGGACAAGTGCACAGACTATGTTGAAACCATGGGTGAGTACAGAGTCCAGTCACAGCAACGTTGGCCTTGCATGCAATCTGTGGTAAACAGAAAGAGAGATAGAGCCATTGGTCAAGGCTGCAGTTGGCTCCAGCAAGTAAAGTCTCCCAGGTGCTGCCCTCCGGTAATAGTGTGAGTTTCCAGTAGCTGTTAGTGGTGACAACCATCCCTCTGGCAGACCACAGAGGACAGAGCCAGAGGTCATGGCTACCACTGCGCTGGCTGGCATCCACGTGCCCGGAGCTCAGGGATATAGTATTACTGCAATTTGGCCTGATGTCCTCAAGGTTTCATTGCAGTCATCATCCACAAGGGTGTCTTACCTCAATCAGCTCCCTATACTAGAAACTTTTTCTTCTTCACTGATGGGAAGGTAGCAAAGCACAAAAGTACCCACTGGGTTTGTGCTGGTCTCTGCATTGGAGGGGAACTTGGCTCACACCGGATTGCTTTTCCAGCTCCAGAACTGCTGACAGAGCAAGGAGCCCTCCCACAAACTGATATCTGGTCCATTGGAATCACAGCCTTCATCATGTAAGTCATTCTGTCCTTCTGGGCTCTATGAGCAGCTTTAGAAATATTGTACCATGGTCATGAACTGTGGGAGATGCACTGACAAGTGCAAAAGCAGCCAAAGTCATGAAACCCACTGGAGAGCAGTGGACTTTGGAATCATAGAATCATAGAATAGTTTGAGTTGGAAGGGACCTTAAAAATCATCTAGCTCCACCTCCTCTGACATGGGCAAGGACACTTTCTGCCAGGTTAGGTTGCTCAAAGCCTCATCCAGCCTGGCCTTGAACACCTTCAGGGATGGGACATCCACAACTTCTCTGGGCAACCTGAGCCACTGTCTCACCACATTCACAGAAAATCATTTCTTCCTAATATCTCACCTATACCTCCCCTCTTTCAGTTTAAAACTGTTACCCATTGTCCCATCCCTGCACTCCCTGGTAAAGAGCCCCTCCCCTGCTTTCCTGCAGTCCCTTTAAAGTACTGGAAGGCCGCTGTAAGGTCTCCCCAGAGCCTTCTCTTCTCCAGGCCGAACAACCCCAACTCTCTCAGCCTGTCTTCATAGCAGAGGTGCTCCAGCCCTCTGGTTATCTTTGTGACCCTCCTCTGGACTTGCTCAAACAGATCCATGATCCATCCCGTATATCATCATGACTCTCCTCTCACTGCTGGGTGGGAATTCCCAGGAGAAGGAGCATCTTGAGCAATACCTTCCATGCCAATCAATGCTCTTCTTTTGGGGCAGGTTGAGCGCCAACTACCCTGTCAGCTCTGACGTAGCCTGTGAGTTTCTGAGAACAACCAGGAAGGGTAAAGTGAAGCTCACGCGGTGCTACGCGGGTCTCTCCGGGGGAGCGGTATCATTTCTTCAGAGCACACTGTGTGCAAACCCCTGGTAAGTCGGGGTCCATTCTCCCAGCTGGACAGCTGGTGCTGATCTGGCTGCCGTCCCTTCTCCTAACATGGATCCCCAGCTGACCTTCTCACCTTTGTCTGCCCTAGGGGAAGGCCATCAGCTTCAGAGTGCCTTCAGAGCTCATGGCTGCAGGAGACAGGTTTGGACAACAGGCAGCAGGCGCTGGTTACCTTCCCTACCACCAAACTCAGGAATTTCCTCACCGAACGGGAAAAGAAGAGAGGCCTCTTGTGCTCCAAGTACGGCCTCATGATTGCACAGTGACATGGATATCTCAACAGATGTGAATTGTCTCCCTCTCCCTGTCTGCACTTAGTACCAGAGAGTCCTGCCAAGTTGCTGTGTATCAGCTGAGTTGGGGTAGTTGCTCTCCATGGATGCTGTTTAGCAAAACCGAGCAAATTAATCCATTTTACATGTATTACCACAAGATAAGAACAAAAATATGTATCTCACATGGCTCAGCTGAGTAACGGCAACTTGACAGTTTGTGTGTCACGTGGCTGTTACACTTCCTGGAACAACCAGGAGTGACTTCCACAGCCATTTCTGAATGGGACTAGCTCCCTGCCCCAAGCAGCTTTGCAAATCTTTCCTTTAGGTCAGAAAGTCTCCATGGGCCCAAGTGCTGCCACTGATTTCTGCCCCTGGCTCCAGGACATGATAACTAGACGTGTTTTCGGATGTTACCGCATTGCTCATCCCTCAGTGACCACCACAGCATTGTCTGAGTGACTGGTGGGTTTCCCACACAGCTCCAGTCCAAAGGAGTTCAGTGACCAGATATCATGGGAAAATAGGGAAGACTGAGTATGGTTTTTGTCTGATGTTAGACAGTAATGTATCTCCAGGCTTTGGATCAACTAGATAAAGGCTAGAGCAACAGGGCCTGAGATGAATGCTGACTTTGCTTTGAGCAGGAGCTTGGTCTAGAGATCTCCTAAGCTCCCTCTCAGCATGATCCCATGTCTCTGCCAAGTGCCAGACACAGAGCTGGAGTGGTGGGACTGTGCTAGCATCCATCAGCAGCCACAAACACCATGTCACTTACCTGGCCAAGTTCTCCACCATTCCCAGAGGGCCTGACCTGAGATTAGGCACAGGGACAGGGAAGAGCTCTTCTGGTTCTGGAGCAACAAGAGGCTGCAAAAGGAGGAGGTATGTGTTACTTGTGGGACAGTGGTTCCACTGAGGAGATTTTAACCAGATTTCACATTCTGTGAGAAAACTCTTCCTGCCTAAGTCACAAGAAACAGAAAAGCCAGTCTCCATGAAGGCATCCTTGAGACTTGATCCTGTAGCACAAGGTGTGTACAGGGAGGGCAGCAGCAATGGGGCTGGTAACTGGTTAATTGTATGTCCTTCTTGTCCTGCTCCTGCAAGATCATAGAATCATAGAATCATAGAACAACCAGGTTGGAAGAGACCCATCGGATCATCTAGTCCAACCATTCCCATCAAACACTAAACCATGTCCCTCAGGACCTCATCCACCTGTGCCTTAAACACCTCCAGGGAAGGTGAATCAACCACCTTCCTGGGCAGCCTGTTCCAATGCTCAATGACCCTTTCTGCGAAAAACTTCCTCCTAATCTCCAGCCTAAATCTCCCCTGGTGGAGCTTGAGGCCATTCCCTCTCATCCTGTCCCCTGTCACTTGGGAGAAGAGCCCAGTTCTCTCCTCTCTACAACCTCCTTTCAGGTAGTTGTAGAGTGTAATGAGGTCTCCTCTCAGCCTCCTCTTCTCCAGGCTAAACACCCCCAGCTCTCTCAGCCACTCCTCATAGGGCCTTTTCTCCAGCCCTTTCACCAGCTTTGTGGCTCTTCTCTGGACTCTCTCCAGAGCCTCAACATCCTTCTTGTGCTGAGGGGCCCACAACCGAACACAGGATTCAAGGAGTGGTCACACCAGTGCTGAGTCCAGAGGGAGAATAACCTCCCTGGCCCTGCTGGTCACACTGTTTCTGATACAAGATGCTACAGCTTGCGTAGCTTTGAGAAGTTAGCTTTCTCCGTGGGGTCCAAGCTGACCCTCTGTATGCCACTGCACACCCAGTAAGATTTCTGTTGGCACAGGCCTTACTCTTGCTGGTACACTTTGGGATGAAAAGCTCAGTGCCAGGGGACAACCCATCTAAGCATAAAACTTTATTGCAGATTAACTCAGTTGGAGCTTTCACGTTCTTCTGTATGTGACTCAAATGAAGTGGGTTTTGTTGCTTCTCACAACTGCATGCATTTGAGCATGTCTGAAGTCTTTTATAGACCCAATACTGTTTGGACAAATAAACCATTCTGATGAGGAAGTAAAGCCAGATTTTTCTGCTGAATCATTGTCATTGTCATTACTTTTATGCCTCTTTCCCAAGGCCAGTCTGTGATCACGCAGCACCTGTCCCCCAACCCTCAACTCTGACCTGGAGCCCTTACAAGTGATAACCACAAATGTACAGTGCATTAGGGGTGAACAACATTCATGCAAACCATCCAAGCAAAAAACTCCCCTCGCTAGAGCTTTGGTGTGAGAATATCACTTGGCCAGGATGTCTTAGACTCACAGAATCATTTGAAGAATCATAGAACAACCAGGTGGGAAGAGACCCATTGGATCATCGAGTCCAACCATTCCTATCAAACACTAAACTATGCCCCTCAGGACCTTGTCCACCCGTCCCTTAAACACCTCCAGGGAAGGTGAATCAACCACCTCCCTGGGTAGCCTGTTCCAGTGCCCAATGACCCTGTGTGAAAAACTTCCTCCTAATCTCCAGCCTAAATCTCCCCTGGCGGAGCTAGAGGCCATTCCCTCTTGTCCTGTCCCCTGGCACTTGGGAGAAGAGCCCAGCAACCTCCTCTCTACAACCTCCTTTCAGCCGCCTCATAGGGCCTGTTCTCCAGCCCCTTCACCAGCCTCATTGCTCTTCTCTGGACTCGCTCCAGAGCCTCAACATCCTTCTTGTGCTGAGGGGCCCACAACTGAACACAGGATTCAAGGAGCGGCCTCACGAGCGCTGAGTCCAGATGGAGAAGAACCTCCCTGGACCTGCTGGTCACACCATTTCTGATCCAAGCCAGGATGCCATTGGCCTTCTTGGCCACCTGGGCACACTGCTGGCTCATGTTCGAAGAGACCTTAACGATCATCTAATTCCAAATCCTCCTGCCGGGGGCAGGGACACATCCCACTGTATCTGGCTGCTCAAGGCCCCATCCATCCTGCCCTTGAACAGCTCCAGGGATGGGGCAGCTACAACTTCCCTGGGCAACCTGTGCCAGTGCATCACCACTCTCGTAGTGAAGAATTTCCTCCTTATGTCTAGTCTAATTTCACTATGGCTCTGACCTGCCCAGCTATCCCAAGGCCTTCCTAAGCAAGCTTTGGAGATTGCAAATATCAAACCATTGACCAGGATGTCAGAAGAGGTCCTGCTTCATTCTTTGTAGCAGAGCAAAGAAAAGAAGTAAGTGCTGTAGAGGGAATAGGGAAGTCATGACAAGGGACTGGATTTGTTAACAGGGATATTAACTGTCACCGTCAGGCCTCGTGTATTTACAGGTAGGTTTTGTTTTCCTTGGCTCTGCCACAGCTGCTTGACAGTTTCTGCCTGAATTTCTACCCCCATAAGGTCTGGGCTAGTGCCCAGTCTGGCAATATGGGATAGTTTGCCCTCAACATGCAGTTACAACATAACCCTGTCCTTTGCAGAACAAAGCAGAACCTGGCCTTGATGTCTGGACACATGTGAAAATGTTTGTGTTTCATTCCTTGGTCGTACATAATCTCCAAAGTCCAAGGTTAGCATCAGCATTAAAATCAATCCACTGTCCTCTGCACAGGTGAGGCTGTGGTCTGACTTTCTGCAAGTACTGATATGTTGTCAGAACCATAATTATTGAAGAGGAAAAAAGAGCTTGCAGAGCAAAGTTTTATCCTGCCTTGGATCCAGTGGATAAAACGGGTGTTTGGGAGCTTGTAAAGTGGCAGTGGCTCTACCCAATAAGGGACTGAGATTGTTTACTTATGCCCCACTTTGAGTTTTTAGCCCCTTCTCATCAACCATCCCATTCCTTATAGCCTCTTGGGCCTTTGCGGAGGATGGAGTCTAAACTGGGGGGGGGGGAGGGGGCATCACCTTGCAATAAGCATCTTTTGAGAACATCTTTTTGGGGCTCAAGTTGAGAGTGGAGACTCATCAAGATGCTAGAAGCTCAGTCATAGCACCCTGAAAGCCATCCCATCACAGGAGGGCAGATTTATTCCCAACTAGCAGGCAGAATCGAAATTTTTCTGGGCTTGTGCAATGATTTCAGTTGAAGCAGGGAGCTGGTTGGGTGTTGCAGGGGATCCTGGTTCAGTTTTCCCCAGAAACTGTACATAAGATACAGGGCTTGAATCATAGAACCATAGAACAACCAGGTTGGAAGAGACCCACTGGATCATCGAGTCCAACTGTTCCTATCAAACACTAAACCATGTCCCTCAGCGTCTCGTCCACCTGTGCCTTAAACTCCTCCAGGGAAGGTGAATCAACCACCTCCCTGGGCAGCCTCTGCCACTGCCCAATGACCCTTTCTGTGAAATATTTATTCCTAATGTCCAACCTTAACCACCTCCTAATCTTATTAGTTTGGGGTTGTTTTTTTCTCATCAAGAGGGCTGTGAATAAGAGAAGAAAAGGAGAAGGTTGAGATTTGCTTAGGGAGGATGGGGTAGGAGCTGGAAAACATGCAATAAGAAATCGCCCCCTTCATTGACAGCAATCCCCATTAGTCAAGATGGTGATTTGAAGAGCTGCTCCCAATGCCACATCACAGTGGGTCTCATCCTGTGACTGTGGGGCTGATGGCTCCACTGGGACAGCCCTGGGAGGGACCTGAACAAAAGACTCCCTTGGAAGTCCTTAATTTGGGTTCCCACCTACCAATATACAAAGCTGGTGAAGGGGCTGGAGAACAGGCCTTATGAGGAATGGTTGAGAGAGCTGGTGTGCTTAGCCTGGAGAAGAGGAGGCTGAGAGGAGACCTCATTGCTCTCCATAACTACCTGAAAGGAGGTTGTAGAGAGGAGGGAGCTGGGCTCTTCTCCCAAGTGACAGGGGACAGGACAAGAGGGAATGGCCTCAAGCTCTGCCAGGGGAGACTTAGGCCGGACATCAGGAAAAAGTTTTTCACAGAAAGGGTGATTGGGCACTGGAACAGGCTGCCCAGGGAGGTGGTTGATTCACCTTCCCTGGAGGTGTTCAAGGCACAGGTGGACGAGGTGCTGAGGGACATGGTTTAGTGTTTGATAGGAATGGTTGGACTCGATCCGATGGGTCTCTTCCAACCTGGTGATTCTATGATTCTATGATTCTATGAATATGCCCCTGTGCTCCCCTGGCTTTGTGTACATGGGCTTTTCATGGGCTGATGGCCCCCACAGTGGGGCTAGGAGTAGCCTGGCAGGGCACTGTTTATCTATCTGTGCACCTTGGTTGATGCGAAAATGAGCTTTTTTTTTTTTTCACGTAATTATTAAGGAAGAGTGGAAAAGAGAGAAACAACATGTTTTATTGAGGTAAAATAATAATTCGACAGAGTTCAATGAACTGAGTGGAATTTAACGAAGTTTAACAGTGGGCTACCAAGGTTCAATAAGTTTGATTAATTACTTAATTAATTCTTGCAAGGTTCACCTTATTAAATACTGCAAGGAAGAAACATAAATGCAAACTGAGTTAGAATGATTCACACAGAGGTTGAAGATGCAAAGGGTAATGAAACCTCTCTTGTTGAGTCCAACATTTCCAGTAGACCTTCTTCTAAACCCTTTATGGAGCCCAAGTGCAGCTGGATTTGGTTTCAGTGCCAGACATGGACAATAGTTTACGCCCAATGGAATTATCTTTACAAATTTTATAGGAATTAATACTGATTAGCTGCCTGGATTAGTAATGTTTCATCTGTATCAATTCATAGAATCATAGAACAACCAGGTCGGAAGAGACCCACCGGATCATGGAGTCCAACCGTTCCAATTCAGCAGGTTATCAGTCACTTACCAAGATCTGGTTGTGAGTAAGAGGTCTCTCTGCTTTGGGCAAGGATCTCTTAGTCTCGCGTAAGGAATCTCAAACCCTGAGAGGCATCTCTGCTCAAGGGGAGAGTCACCTGGTGTGCAGCTCAGTAGCAGTTGAGGAAGAGCTCATATTGGGCTCATCCTGATGGTAATATTTATGGAGAGAAGCAGTTGCCTGCTAGTAGACAGTACGGTTGAGACAGGTGTCTTCGCTGGTATCTTGTTCTGTATTTTGTTTATCTTTGCATTTCAAAACCATCCTTTGAAACATTTTTCCAAGCCACTTTCTATCTCTTGTACATGAGACAGGAGCTTCCCTGTTCACAGGTTCACCACAGGGCATAAGACCTGCTGCTTTTTAGTCAACCTAAACCAAAGTACGGCTGAGGAGTCAAGTGTATCCGTCAGTATAACCCAAGACAAGACTAACTGGAGAGACAGAGCAGCGATACACGTCAAGGAGGTAAAGAGAAAAGGCGTGATAACCGTTAAGCAAACAAGATCCTATCAGTCTTGGCACCACATGGATCTGATAAACATGGCATCACACAATTTATTTCACAGATAACAACAGAACAAACAATGCGACAAGGACTTCCCAAATCAAAAGCGTAGCCGGTATCTGAACCGAACATCACGAACAGGCTGCATTGTCCCAAATCCCCAGCGGCTGATGTCTATGGCTGGCATCTCCTCTTCTTTGTTGACCAGCTCCAGATCATAGTGACTCAGCATCATGAACACAAACAGTTTCATTTCAGCAACAGCAAAGAACCGCCCGGGACAGATCGATACTCCTGCCCCCCAAGGCATGTTGAAGTATTTCAGCCTCTTCCCATCCTTGTAGAAATCCTTTTTGGTGCCGTCTGGGTTTACAAAGCGGTCGTACTTAAATTTATGAGGCTCGGAGTGAATTTCTGGGTTCATCTGCACAGAGACGTATGGGAACAGAGCCACTCTGTCTCCTTTGCGGAGAGTGTACTCTGTCCCACTGCTTGTCTTAAGGCTGGTGTCTTGGAGGACAGCTCTGATGAGTATTGGGGCTGCAACCAGCCTCAGAGTCTCCTCCAGAGCACTATCCAGAAGAGGAGTCTGGTTTAACATGTCTCTGGTGATGTTAATTGATGGGCTCCCTGATTTTACTTCCTGACCATTCTCCCTTAAGACTTTGTCTACCTCACCCTTCACAGCCTTCATAGCTTCTGGGTGTTTCATTAGATACAAGAAGAGCCAGAAGGCAGTTGGGCCTGTGTTGCCTTGGGATGCCCAGAGGAGCATAAACATGAAACGATCCCGCATGTACTCGGGGACACCATGTTCTGCCAGACGCTGGTCTTGCTCACTTATCCACCCACTGATATTATCCTTCTGCCAGCACTTCTTCACAGACAGCATGCTCCAGAACAGCCTCTTCAGCCGTTCAGCTTCTATTTTGTCCTTAGGAGGCAACACAGCATAGGCAAGGCGAGGGAAGAGGCGGTCGTACTTCCGAAATTCATCGAACAGCTGGTTGGAGTGGATGCGATCTTGCTCATTAGCTTTTTCCTTGTTACCGGCTCCTCGCTGTGGCTCCGTGCCAAACAAAGCCAGGTACCCAGCTCTGAAGACAATGTTGTAGCAGTAGTGGAAGAGGTTATCTTCGTGCCATGCTCGTTTCTCCTCTCCCGAGCTCAGCCTGAAAAGCATCAGCTTCTGAAAGTTCTCCATGGTGGCTTGTGTCATGACAGTGAGCCCATCTCCCATCAAATGCTTCGCGCTCGATGTGTGAATTATGCTCAAGCTGGCTTCGATGGGCTTGTAGCCGAAAACCTGCAGGACCAGTTCAGAGGCAAAAGTAGTAAAGTCCAGTTTAGATCGTGACTCCTTCACGATGGCTCCAAAACAGAAAGGGTCCATCACAAATGTGAAGTAATAGCCTCCAAGCAGCACCGTGAAAATATCCCCGTGTTTCCTCTGCATCCTTTTTAGAAACTCTGAACTGTCCTTTCTGAAATCCAGTGCGTAACCCAGCCAGGGAATGATACCTTTGTCCAGAGGGGGCTCATCAGGTCTCCGTCTCCGAAACACACCCAGGAGGTAGAGGCCACCGAGCAGTGATGCTGTCAAGGTACAGAGGAGAATCACCCAGAACGCCATGAGAGCTCTGCACCCTCCAGGAGCTTGTACTAAACCTAGGTTGGGGCAGAAACCTGCTTTTTATTCCCATCCAGTGGCTGATCTGCAGACGCACAGCTGACAACCTCTGTCCCCATTGGCAGCAAGTGTTTGCCTTTCCCTGTGGAGCACTCCAATGTGTGCTTCTCCCTTGATGAGCAGACAGAGATTTTTAAAGTGGAAGGTACATAATAATCGAGTTAAGACTTGCTGTGTGAAGTGGAAGAGTTTTGGTGTGTGCTCTGCAGAAGCTTAACCAAATTCCCATTTCTAGGCTGCACAGAGCCCAGCTTCTGAAAAAGAGAGTTCAGAGAATTTCACTCAGTGATTTTTGCCTTAAAGAGCAGATTTTGGACTCGAACTGTAAGTTGTCAAAAAAAAAAAGAAAGGAAGAGTAGAAGTTGTAAATGCTCCTGGGAATGAGCTCAGGATTGAGGGAAAGAAGTGACAGTTGAGCTAATTTGGTCTCAAAAATCAAGAGGAGGAAAGGTCTTCAATACTTTGATGTTCTTGAATGCACAGTGCCTTACAAGTACTTTGTCACTGAACAGCGCAAGCACTGTTAACACATGCAAGAGTAGATCAAAGCAAGTTTGCTTCTCGTGTGAGCGATGAGGGCTTGAATCAGTTGTATTTGCCTTGCACCAGGTGAGTCTGAAATCTGTAAATGTCCAAACTCACCTCCTGGCTGGAAAGCGCCAGCACCCAGATAGACAAAGGCACTTTGTGCTGTGCCGATGCAAGCACACCCGACACTCGGCCCCCCCTGCTCCTACTACTGTACCTGGCAGCTTTACCCATTTTCCTTTCTGCTTCTCAACCTGCCCTGTTTGCCCCTCAGATGGAACTCAGCGACAATGCCAGGTACCCTGTGCTTCTGGATCCTGCCACCCTGATCTACACAGCTTCTGTCCCAGCCGCTGATGCTGGGACCTTGCGACACTCACACAGGAAAGAGAGTTAAGAAAAAGGGCTTAATAAGAATCATAGAATCATAGAACAACCAGGTTGGAAGAGACCCATGGGATCATCGAGTCCAACCATTCCTATCAAACACTAAAACATGTCCCTCAGCACCTCCTCTACCCATGCCTTAAACACCTCCAGGGAAGGTGAGTCAACCACCTCCCTGGGCAGCCTATTTCAATGCCCAATGACCCTCTGTGTGAAAAACTTCCTCCTAATCTCTAACCTAAATCTCCCCTGGTGGAGTTTGAGGCCATTCCCTCTTGTCCTGTCCCCTGTCCCTTGGGAGAAGAGCCCAGCTCCCTCCTCTACACAACCTCCTTTCAGGTAGTTGTAGAGAGCAATGAGGTCTCCTCTCAGCCTCCTCTTCTCCAGGATAAACACCCCCAGCTCTCTCAGCCGTTCCTCATAGGGCCTGTTCTCCAGCCCCTTCACCAGCCTTGTTGCCCTTCTCTGGACTCGCTCCAGAGCCTCAACATCCTTCTTGTGGTGAGGCGTCCACAACTGAACACAGGATTCTGGGATAAGGATATAGGACAGGCTGCTGGGACCAGGCACAGAGCACATTCCCTACACGCAACCAGCTGTTTTTATTTTCCCATCGTCTTCCCTCTTCAATCCCTGATCCCCACCCTCCAGTGTTTCCCCCAGCTCTACTCTTCCCCTGAGCATCCCATCCTAAGTTTTGCACAGTCCCAAGAGAACTCTTCTGTATGGGATCACAACCTTCATCTTAGTTCTTGCTTCCCATCTGCTTTCTCCTTCCACATTCCCTCCTAGTGACCTGACCCATGGAGTGAAGGCCACATCCTATCATCAGATAAATATTTATTCTGGCATTTATGGTTTTTTAGGGAAAGTTCCAAGCCTTACTGTTTTGGAATAGCACTGTAGCAATCCTGACATGAAGAATAATGGCAGGGAAAACAAATTTACCTTTCTAGATCAGCTCAAAACTCCTCTCAACCCTATCTTGCCCAGCAATAAAACTCAGGTGATGAATGTTCTCTCCTAAATCCCAGTTCTAGACAACTCCTTTGCTGAAATTGATTTCCAAGCTGGAAAAGACCCAGCCAAGGTTTGAGAGTATTTGGGGTGAATAGTACCTTTAAATAAAGTTCATCAAGGTAACAACCTTGAACCTTAAAGCTACACTGGATAATAAGGATTGGCTAACAGCTATTTATGCTCTTCTTTCCAAGGCCACACTCTCACTCTCTGATGTTCCAAAGCCAATATTTGTGTTAAATATAGCATCCACGGATCTTTTTTATCTTGTCAAAACCAATCTTCAGGAAAGCAAATACCCTCCCCGTCCTGCTGAGCCCATTTTTTTTTTTATGTTTCTCATTGATTGTTACTGGTTTGAACACTGTTGCAGATCAAACTGGTCTTAAATCTGTTGATGATTGAATTGAATTCTGATTGGGGATCTATCCCTTGGAAAGCCAGAGTTTTCTGCTCAGCAGACCTGAGTGTGGCACAGCTTATTGTAATGAAGAAACGCATCACTGGTCATAGAATCATGGAATCATAGAATCATAGAATCACCAGGTTGGAAGAGACCCACTGGATCATTGAGTCCAACCATTCCTATCAAACACTAAATCATGTCCCTCAGCATCTTGTCCACCCTGTCCCTTAAACACCTCCAGGGAAGGTGAATCAACCACCTCTCTGGGCAGCCTATTCCAATACCAAACAACCCTTTCTGTGAAAACCTTCCTCCTAATCTCTAGCCTAAACCTCCCCTGGCGGAGCTTAAGGTCATTCCCTCTTGTCCTCTCTCCTGTCACTTGAGAGAAAAGCCCAGCTCCCTCCTCTCCACAACCTCCCTTCGGGTACTTGTAGAAAGCAATGAGGTCTTCTCTCAGCCTCCTCTTCTCCAGGATAAACCCTAGCCCTCTCAGTCGTTCCTCATGGGGTCTGTTCTCCAGGCCATTTCCCAGCCCATACCATGAGCTGGAGGGATAATGGGATCTTTCTCCTCCACCAGCCCCTTTGGGATCTAGGGTCGAGAAGTTCTGCACTTTGAAGGGAACAACATTGAGATAAGCTGCTCCTTCATCCACTACTGCCTCACACAACCTACAGACAGGACCTGAGCTTCTCCCACAAGCATAGAACCAGGACAGTCCTTTCATGATAATTCCATTTACCACAGACACAAATCCCCACGTACTTTTCCAATCCCAGCATGGGAAATCCTCATCTCAAAGCTGATACTAGAATTAAATCATAGAATCATAGAATCACCAGGTTGGAAGAGACCCACCGGATCATCGAGTCCAACCATTCCTATCAAACACTAAACCATGTCCCTCAGGACCTTGTCCACCTGTGCCTTAAATACCTCCAGGGAAGGGGAATCAACCACCTCCCTGGGCAGCCTGTTCCAATGCCCAATGACCCTTTCTGTCTGCTTATGCAGTGCTGTGGGCTCATGCCAACTCAATCACAAGGCCAGGACCAGTAAAATGCAGCGTAGAGGACATACAGGTAACATAAATCACATAAACATTTATCAGGCATTTGTGATACTCAACATTTCTATCTCAGCTGTGTATCTGCTGCCAGACTGGCTTGTCTCTGAGGGCTGAACGTCAAAGACAGCACTTCTCCCGAAAATGGCCTGAGGGATCTTCCATAAATATAATCTGAATTGTTTTTTTATAAATGCATAGAGCAAGGGGTTGAGACAGCAGTGGACAAAGGACAAACTCTCCGTGACCTGCATGGTATAGTCCAATTGCCTGCTGCTTTCACAGCTCCCGATCACACCGGCATCTTGCAGGGAGTGAAGGATGAGGGCAACGTTGTAAGGTAACCACACGACAAAGAAGACGCCCACCAGGGTAAAGACGAAGCAGAGTGCTCTCTTTGACCCAGGCACCTGAGAGGTGGTGAGGACACATGCTATTCGGCAATAGCAGAATACTATGAAAAGGAAGGGGAAAAGGAAACCCAGGATGTTCTGGATGACCCGGAAGACCACTTTCCAAAATAAGTGTTTCTGGCCGTAATCATGGACGCACATGATGGTTCTGTCGTGGATTTGCCTTGTGCTGCTGAAAAGGCCATCAGGAATGGAGAGAAGTATGGAAAGGACCCACACCACCAATAAGAGAATGATGGACTTCTTTTGTGACGAGGAGCTGCGAGGAGAGCAAGTGTGAACTACCTGCAGATACATGTCCAGACTCATGCAGCTCACAAAGAAGACACCACTGTAAAAATTCAGAGTGTACATGGCATTTAAGACTGGGCACAGTACGTCCCAGGTTACCCACTGAGAAACGTACAGGGCCCAGAAAGGAAGAGTTAGTAGCAAGAAGAAGTCTGAAATCACCAGGTTCAGCAGATACACCTCAGTCATCTTCTTTTTCTTCTTGATGTACATAATGAGGACGATGAACAGGAGGATGTTCCCAGCCAACCCCACCAGGAAGACCACGGTGTAAAAAGATGGCAAGAATAATCTACTAAAGGCGAGCACGTCTTCTTTCGTGCAGAGGGCATACTGCATATAATCCTCTTCATCCAAATACTCATATGGGTAGTCGCTTGAATTGGCAGAAGCCAGCAGAGTGGAAGCAGTTGCTGTTGCCACCTTTGACGTTGCCTTGGACAAGTGGCTCCCTAGGAATGAAAGGCAAGAAGGGGGAATCAAGATGTTTTTCCAATCCACTCAACAAAGACAAACATTGCCCCACAAAGGGTTTTCCTCACGTTCATAGATTTAAAATTCTGCTACTTTCTAAGTGCTTTGTGTCCCACGCTCCTTGGCCTTTGTTTACAGCATGGGGACAGCTGTCTACAAAGACACATAAAAAAAAAATCCATTTTCCTTACTCAAACAGATTTAAACTTAAAATAAATGAGCACAATCTCCTCTGACATAACTCGTAACTCTTCTCCCAAGTGACAGGGGACAGGACAAGAGGCAATGGCCTCAAGCTCTGCCAGGAGAGGTTTAGGCTGGACATTAGGAAAAAAAATTTCACAGAAAGGGTCATTGGTCCCTGGCAGAGGCTGCCCAGGGAGGTGGTTGATTCACCTTCCCTGGAGGTGTTTAAGGGATGGGTGGATGAGGTGCTGAGGGACATGGTTTATTGTTTGATAGGAATGGTTGGACTCGATGATCCGGTGGGTCTCTTCCAACCTGGTGATTCTGATTCTATGATTCATCACTTCCTCCTGTCACCACTGAAATCTTTGAGGAAGTTTCTGCTCTAAATTATGGGAAATCCACCACCACACTTTGCCGTGAGCTGATTTAGATTCGCCTGGGTTGCCACTGAGAATCTGGCATCTCGGTTATTGGTAAACCAGAAGCTGCTACCAGCACCTTTACACTGGTGGAGCTGCTCCCAGAAGTGAATTGCTGAACGTCTCACCACTGATGGTAGGATGCTGACTCCTCTCCATGCCAATTCCAGGACACAAAGCCAGAGATTCTTGTAAAAGAGATTAGAAAGTGGAAAATACTGAATCACAGAATCATAGAGTGGTTTGGGTTGGAAGAGACCTTTAAGATCATCTAGCTCCAATCCCCTTGCCACAGGCACGGACATTGTATCAGAAATGGTGTGACCAGCAGGTCCAGGGAGGTGATTCTCCCTCTGTACTCAGCACTAGTGAGGCCACTCCTTGAATCCTGTGTTCAGTTCTGGGCCCCTCACCACAAGAAGGATGTTGAGGCTCTGGAGCAAGTCCAGAGAAGAGCCACGAAGCTGGTGAAGGGGCTGGAGAACAGGCCTTATGAGGAACATCTGAGAGAGCTGGGATGGTTTAGTCTGGAGAAGAGGAGGCTGAGAGGAGACCTCATTACTCTCTACAACTACCTGAAAGGAGGTTGTAGAGAGGAGGGAGCTGGGCTCTTCTCCCAAGTGACAGGGGACAGGACAAGAGGGAATGGCCTCAAGCTCCACCAGAGGAGATTTAGGCTGGACATTAGGAGGAAGCTTTTCACACAGAGGGTCATTGGGCATTGGAATAGGCTGCCCAGGGAGGTGGTTGATTCACCTTCCCTGGAGGTGTTTAAGGCACAGGTGGATGAGGTATTGAGGGACTTGGTTTCGTGTTTGATAGGAATGGTTGGACTAGAAGATCCGATGGGTCCCTTCCAACCTGGTTGTTCTATGATTCTATGATTCTATGATCTTCCACTAGGTCAGGTTGCTCAGAGCCTCATCCGAGGGAAGGACACGCAGGCATCAGAATCAGCTCCTGAATCAAGGTTTGAGACAGAGATAGAGATTTGTTTGGAAGGATGTTGCTGGAGTCAGCCCTGCATGAAATAAGGCTTGACTTGAGACCGTGGCTGACCGAGGAGGGAGAGGTCATGCAGTCAGCCGGTCTCCAGGATGGAGATTGGCATCCATGTTTAGACAGCTGCAGCTCAGATTCCAGGAAATGGTGACTGATTTGGAGAGCTTCCTACTTTTGGAGTCTTATTTTCAGCTAAAAAAGCCGCACAAGAACACCACAAGTGTTTCATCTGCGAAAAGTCACTCAGACTGGGCAACGGCTGTCACTAAACAGCTCGTCACCTGCAGTGCTTCTGCCTGACCCACCGTGAGGGTTAATGCACATTTTGAAAACCGAGACTGATTGCCAGGCTCTGAGAGCAAACCAAGGTTGTCATAGAGAAAAACAGCACAAACACTCCTCCACCCCTAAAACTCATCATCCTGGGATTCATTTTTTCCAGCAATCCCCAAACAGGCACTGTTGTTTAATTCCTTGCTTCAGCCAGTTTTGTCATGATCTCCTCAAATACCTGCTTCTCCCATTGCCCCAGAGACCCACATAGAATCATAGAACAACCAGGTTGGAAGAGACCCATCAGATCACCAAGTCCAACCATATACATAGAAGTACAACCATATACATAGAAGCTGTTGGGTGCGCTGTGCCACACACCCCGAGGAGGACCTACCCCAAGGTAGCTCTGCACCTTCTAGGGATGGCTCCTTCCCCACAAACACACAGGGAAAAGGCAGCCCCTCCTTTTCTAAGCAAAAACACCCAAGGTTTGAAACAGGGTGCTGAGGACTCCCGTGGCTGTGCAGCCATAAGGGGTAAAGCTCTGGACGTACCTGTTGTTGGCTCATATCTGAAGTTGCTTAAACTCCAGGTGATTCCAGGAAGCTGAAAAGAAAAGAAAATGTGTTTTGGGCTGGATCAAACACATTTCCTTGCTGTCTCGCAGTCTGCACTTCAGACAAGCAGCCACACAGAGGAGAGATCTGCCACAGAAGAGTGCCAGAAAAAGCAACATTTTTTTTCCTGGGAATGAGCTTTTTTTTTTCCTTTTCTACTTTGTATTTTGGAGAAAATTCATCCTTAGCCTTACCCAGTTATGACTGTTTGCCTTCAAGAGGAAAGCAAGGCTGCCATCCATCTGATTACAGCAAAAACCAGTGAGACTCCTAAACGCACAAACCCTCTGCACCCACATTAGGACAAGTCATCCCCAAAGTTTCCATTTCTGGCTCTTTTCCAACCCACAAAAAATGCCTTTTCTCCCTCTGCCATATCTTTCCCCCTCTATATCACACCACCACTGACATTCACATCCCCATCCTGTAGCTCGCAGCAAATGAAGTGTAGGTTGAGCTCACAAAATAACCCCAAAGCTGCCGGAGCACCAGTGTCCACGAGCTGGCTGACTTTCAAGAAGAAAAGAGAACAGCTCCGGGTTTCTTGCGCAGCTTTGTCTACAAGCCAGAAGCAGAAAACACACTCACACGAGCGGCTTCTCCACCACCTTCAGCTCCCATCCTGCCAGAGGCTTGAATTGGGCTTTTAGAAACCTCTTTCACTTTTGCAAGGGCGGGAAACGTGTGCTCAGTGATTTCCTGATTTTATTTTGTCTCTCCCGGTGTTAAACAGCACTGGAGAAATCATCCTTCTGGGATGCGCTAGACCAAGATCACTCTGATAAGCACACAGACCAGCCACTTGCTAACATAACCAGTACCTCTTGCCTTTCTTCTCTCCGGTTTTCCATGCCTGCTTTCCACCATCCATCTTAATCCTTCCATTTCTCCACTCCATTTCTTATCCAAGAAGTAATTTGTCCCCAAATCCTTCTTCCCTGCTGGTTCTAGGTTCATCGTAACCCCAGATACGACAACAAGTTCCCTTGTGTCATGTCGTTTTCATAGAATCATAGAATCATAGAACAACCAGGTTGGACGAGACCCATCGGATCATTGAGTCCAACCATTTTCACAGAATCATTGGATGGTTTGGGTTGGAGGGGACCTCAAGGATCACCCAATTCCAACTGCTCTGCTGTGGGCATGGACACCTCCCACGAGATTAGGTTGCTCAAAGCCTCATCGAGCTTGGCCTTGGACACCTTCAGGGATGGGACATCCATGACTTCTCTGGGCAACCTGTGCTGGTGCTTTATCTCACTCATAGGAAAACATTTCCTCCTAACATCTAATCTAATCTAATCTCGGTTCCTTGGCTTTAAGCCATTATCCCACAACCTATCACTACACTCCCTGATAAAAAGCCTTCCTACCCCAACCTTCCTGTAGGCTTTTTCTTAAAGCTTCAGTTAGTGGAAACATCTGCTGTTGCCTAACGGATATTAAGACGAAGTCCACCCTATTACTTCCCAGCTCCTCCAGGCAAGATCGGACTCGCTGGACTTCTATACTGAGAGATTCCCAGAGCTGAGACCCCAGTGTAGAAATCTGCATTTTTTCCAGGAATTCTGAACAAACCACGCGCTACTTGGATGTTGATCCCTGCAAGAACAGAAACAGCTACTGGCAGGGATGTGGCTGCAGTTGTCTGGCACTGGCAGCTCCATGGGGACAAAGAGTTGTATTTGCAGGGAACAGTGATACCTTGCAAGTGGTACCAGGATAATGTTGCCATGTCTGAATGTGCAAAAAGAGATCGACTACAGCAGAGAAGTGCCAGGTGCCTGGCACTGCCCCAGGGACATTTTCATAGAATCATAGAACAACCAGGTTGGAAGAGACCCACCAGATCATCAAGTCCAACCATTACTATCAAACACTAATCCATGTCCCTCAAGACCTCGTCTACCTGTCCCTTAAACACCTCCAGGGAAGGTGAATCAACCACCTCCCTGGGCAGCCTATTCCAATGCCCAATGACCCTCTGTGTGAAAAACCTCCTCCTAAACTCCAGACTAAATCTCCCCTGGCGGAGCTTGAGGCCATTCCCTCTTGTCCTGTCCCCTGTCCCTTGGGAGAAGAAGCCAGCTCCCTCCTCTCTACAACCTCCTTTCAGGTAGTTGTAGAGAGTAATGAGGTCTCCTCTCAGCCTCCTCTTCTCAAGGCTAAACACCCCCAGCTCTCTCAGCCATTCCTCATAGGGCCTGTTCTCCAGGCCCTTCACCAGTTTTGTTGCTCTTCTCTGGACTTGTTTCAGAGCCTCAACATCCGTCTTGTGCTGAGGGGCCCACAACTGAACACAGGATTCAAGAAGCAGTCTCACCAGTGCTGAGTCCAGAGGGAGAATCACCTCCCTGGACCTGCTGGTCACACCGTTTCTGATCCAAGCCAAGATGCCATTGGCCTTCTTGCTTACCTGGGCACACTGCTGGCTCATGGTCAGTCGGCTGTCGACCAACACCCCCAGGTCCCTCTCCTCCTGGTAGTTTTCCAGACAGACTTCTCCCATTCTGTAGCTCTGCATAGGGTTGTTGTGCCCCAAGTGCAGGACCCGGCATTTGGTCGTGTTAAATCTTATGCCATTGGACTCAGCCCATGGATCCAGCCTGTTTAGGTCCCTTTGCAGAGCCTCCCTACCCTCCAGCAGATCGACACTTCCACACAGCTTTGTGTCATCTGCAAACTTGCTAAGGGTACCCTCAATGCCTTTTGTGGACAGCTTCATGGCAAGACCTTTTGTTCACCTACCAAAGTTGTCTCTGACAATGACATTTATTGGAGAGGTTTTAAAGCACCGCCATCGGTCACTGGTCACCCTCTGGTTCCACTCCCCCATCTCAAGCGAGATAAAGGCCACCCCTTGTTCCAATTCTGGTGCACTTTACAGACCCCAAACCGCCTCGATGAATCATAGAATAGAATCACAGAATCGCCAGGATGGAAGAGACCCATCGCATCATCGAGTCCAACCATTCCTATCAATCTCTAACCCATGTCCCTCAAACCCACCTTGTCCACCCGTCCCTCAAACTACTCCAGGGAATGTGAATCAACCACCTTCCTGGGCAGCCTCTGACAGTGACCAATGACGCTTTCTGGGAATTTTTTTTTCCTAATGTCCAGCCTGAATCTCCCCTAGTGGAGCTTGAGGCCATTCCCTCTTGTCCTGTCCCCTGTCCCTTGGGAGAAGAGCCCAGCTCCCTCCTCTCCACAACCTCCTTTCAGGTAGTTGGAGAGAGAGAGAAAGGGAGAATAGATCAGCAGTGCTGCCCACAGCTCCACCCCCAACCTGCCCAATGTCAGGTGGATCCACAGAGAGAAATGTTAATTCTATCCATTTCCATCTGGTCAGCTGGTGTGTGTTTGCATTTAAAAGACATCCTATAATAAATACATACATATATATGAGCAACTTACACAATAGGAGGGAGTAAGACGCCACTCACAAGGCTGAGGCGTCAGACACGTACACGGGGATGTTACAGGTGACAGCAGTTTCATTAGCCCAGCAATTAAAATGAAATGAGTTTTTGGGTTTAATTGAGTTTCTCCCCTGAAGCAGATACGGTGCAGAGCTGCAGGGAATTAAATGTGCCTCTGAGAGTCACTGCAGAAAGTAGCCTTCACTGTAATTTATTACAAGATTTTAACTCAATTCGGGAGCCAGTAATTGCATAGACTTTTTTTCCCCTTTCAGACTCTGCAGAGCCCTAATGGCTTTGGCAATTAAAGTAACCAGATTACGAATAATGGGAAGCACAATTAGAGAGGTACAGTGGTACTAACAAATGGTTATCTCTGCCACTTTCTTTTATGATGCCAAAACCGCTACATCTCAGCATCGGAGTGGCCCCACGGGAGCAGCAGCTCTGCTTCCCACTGTACTCAGAGACAGGGAGTCACAAATGCTCACCAGAGCGCTGCAGACATAGAATAATAGAATCATAGAACAACCAGGTTGGAAGAGACCCACCAGATCATCGAGTCCAACCGTTCCTATCAAACACTAAACCATAGCCCTCAGTACCTCATCTACCCGTCCCTTAAATACCTCCAGGGAAGGTGACTCAACCACCTCCCTGGGCAGCCTATTCCAATGCCCAATGACCCTTTCTGTGAAAAACCTCCTCCTAATCTCCAGCCTAAATCTCCCCTGGTGGAGCTTGAGGCCATTCCCTCTTGTCCTGTCCCCTGTCCCTTGGGAGAAGAGCCCAGCTCCCTCCTCTCTACAACCTCCTTTCAGGTAGTTGTAGAGAGTAATGAGGTCTCCTCTCAGCCTCCTCTTCTCCAGGATAAACACCCCCAGCTCTCTCAGCCGTTCCTCATAGGGCCTGTTCTCCAGCCCCTTCACCAGCTTTGTGGCTCTTCTCTGGACTCGCTCCAGAGCCTCAACATCCTTCTTGTGGTGAGGGGCCCACAACTGAACACAGGATTCAAGGAGCAGCCTCACCAGTGCTGAGTCCAGAGGGAGAATCACCTCCCTGGCCCTGCTGGTCACACCGTTTCTGATCCAAGCCAGGATGCCATTGGCCTTCTTGGCCACCTGGGCACACTGCTGGCTCATGGTCAGTCGGTTGTTGACTAACACCCCCAGGTCCCTCTCCTCCTGGTAGTTTTCCAGCCAGGCTTCTCCCAGAGCCTCAACATCCTTCTTGAGGTGAGGGGCCCAGAATCATAGAATCATGGAATCATGGAATCATAGAATTGTTTGGGTTGGAAGGGACCTTAAAGATCATCTAGTTCCAACCCCCCTACCATGGACAGGGTCAGCTCCAGCTAGAGAAGGCTGCCCATGACACAGACAGTGGAACTGAGGGACAGGGACACCTTCCACGGGATCAGGTTGCTCAAAGGCCCATCCAACCTGGCCTTGAACATCTCCAGGGATGGGGCATCCATGACTTCTCTAGGCAACCTGCGCCAGTGCCTCACCACACTCACAGGAAAATATTTGCTCCAAACTATCTAATCTAAATCACTCCTCTTTCAGCTTAAAACCGTTACCCTTCTTCCCATCCCTGCGCTCCCTGATCAGGAGCTACTCCCCAACTGTCCTACAGCTCCTTTAAGAACTTAAAGGCTGCTGTAAGGTCTCCCCTAAAGACTTCTCTTCTCTAGGCTGAACATCCCCAAGTCTCTCAGCCTATCCTCATATAGGAGGTGCTCCAGCCCTCTGGTCATCTCCGTTGCCTCCTCTGGACTGGTTCCAACAGATCCATGTCCTTTCTGTGCTGAGGACTCCAGAACCGAAAGCTGTATTGCAGGTGAGGGTACTCAGCATGGGCATGGATGGGCAGTGGTGGGCAGAGACAGGTATGGATAGGCAGGGATAGGCAGGGATGGACAGGAATGAGCAGGGAAGTGCAGTGCTGGGTCGGGATGGGCATGGGTGGGTAGGAGATAGGCAGGGATGAACAGGGTCTGTAGGCAGGGATGGGGATAGGTAGGGAGGGATGGGCAGGGACAGGTGTGGATGGGCAGGGACAGGTAGGAATGGGCAGGAGCTGCAGGCAGGAATGGGAATAGGCTGGGAGGGATGGGCAGGGACAAGTGTGGATGGGCAGTGACAGGCAGGAATGGGCAAGGGACAGACAGGGATGAGTAGGGACAGGCTGGGATGGGCAGGGACAGGCAGGGATGGGCAGGGACAGGTAGGGATGGGCATGGGTGGGCAGAACCTGTGGACATGGATGGGAAAGGATGGACAGGGGCTGTGGGCAGGGATGGGCAGGGAAGGATGGGCAGAGATGGGCAGGGAAGGATGGGCAGGGACAGGCAGGGATGGGCAGGAACTGTAGGCAGGGATGGCAGAGATGGGCAGGGATAGGCAGGGGCTGCAGGCAGGGATGGGCAGGGAGCTGCAGGCAGGGATGGCAGGGCCGGGCAGGGATAGGCAGGGGCTGCAGGCAGGGATGGGCAGAGACAGGGACAGGCAGGGCTGGGCAGGGCAGGAGCTGCAAGCAGGGCTGGGCAGAACCTATGGGCACAGATGCACAGGGATGGACAGGGCCTATGGGCAGGGAAGGATGGGCAGAGACAGGCAGGGATGGGCAGGAGCTGCAGGCAGGGATGAGGATGGGCAGGGCAGGATGGGCAGGGACAGGCAGGGATGGGCAGGAGCTGCAGGCAGGGATGAGGATGGGCAGGGCAGGATGGGCAGGGACAGGCAGGGCTGGGCAGGAGCTGCAGGCAGGGATGGCAGAGACGGGCAGGGATAGGCAGGGGCTACAGGCAGGGGTGAGCATGGGCAGGGAGGGATGGACAGGGACAGGCAGGGCTGGGCAGGAGCTGCAGGCAGGGCTGGGCAGAACCTATGGGCATGGATGTGCAGGGATGGACAGGGGCTGAGGACAGGGGCTGAGGGCAGGCATAGGCCAGGGAACGTAGAGACTACCCCTGCCCACCCCACCTCCGGCAGCGCCCCCTAGCGGCGCGCCAGCCCCGCCCCCGTCCCCCACGTGACTCCACTCCCGCCGCAATGCGGAGAGCGCCCCACCTCTACCGTGACGTCACGGCATGCCCCGCCCGCCCTCATCCCCGGCTATGGATTGGCTGGCGGCGCTCGGGCTGCCGCGCGGCACGCTGGGAGTTGTAGTTCGCAGCCCTGGAGGTCGCCAGGCCGGCGGGCGCCATGGGCCGAGTGGGCGGGGCTACCGCAGCCGGTAAGGGGCGGTGCGAGGCGGAACCGCCAATAAGGAGTGGGGCGGAGTTGAGCTGACCAATAAGATGAGGGGGCGGGGCCACGAGGCCCATAAAGCGCGGGGGGGCGGGGCCCAGCGCGGCAGACGCCGGCCGGTATCTGGATCGCGGAGGGCAGTGGGCAGCGCACTGTGGTGAGGGCCGGGATCGAGAGGCTCCGGGGGGGATCCGGGATCCGAGGCGAGAGCTGGAGTGAGGAGAGACCCCGAGGGAGAAGGTGCTTGGGATAGAAAGCGCCTGGGGCCCATCTACGGGCAAGAGGCCCTTGTGGGAGCGGAGGGGCCTGGGCCTGCAGCAGGGCAGAGGCTCCATGTGGGGCTGGGGACCCATTGGGGACCCCCGGGGAGGACAGGATGGGGGATGATGTGACTGAGAGCAGCCCCGAGGAGAAGGGCTTGGAGGTGGTCATGGATGAGAAGCTCGAGATAAGTGGGCAGTGGGCACTGGCAGCCCAACCGTATCCTGGGCTGCAGCGAAAGACATGGGGCCAGCAGGGCGAGGAAGGGCATTCTGCCCCTCTGCTCTGGGCCAGTTCCGGAATCCCTAACGTAAGAAAGAAAGGCACGAGGGGTGTGCACGAGGGGTGCCAGGCACAGGGAGGGCAGTGCTTGGGGGTGGCTCTTTCCCCCCGAAGCAGAAACGAGGTTGGAGCAGGATAGGAGGGCCCAGATGTGTTGCTGTTGCCTTTTCCCACTGAGCCTTGCTCGTCTGGGGCAGGAGGCCTCACGCTTCAGCCCCTCGGGGACCCCCAGGGCTGCCCCTGCTGCAGGGCTGAGCTCCGGGCAGTGCCCCCGTTCTCGGGGTGCAGGTGAGGAACGTGGTGGGAACACGCATCCCTCGGCAAATCCGTCCTCTGGTGTCACCAACCTGTCTCTGGGGCACAAGACATTCTTATTACCCAAGTCCTGTGGGAGGCGGAAGGAGCAGAGGTAGTTGGGGGAATTTAGAGGCAGTCGGCTGCCCCTTCGAAGTGCCGTGAAGAGCAAGAAGCCCTTGGGGGAGGCAGGTCCTGGTGCAGGGCTCCTCTTCCTCGCTGTGTGAGGACATTATGGTTGGACTCGATGATCCGATGGGTCCCTTCCAACCTGGTTGTTCTATGATTCTAAGGCAGCTGTTGGAATGGGTCCAGAGAAGGGACACGAAAACGATCAGAGGGCTGGAGAACCCCTGCTAAGAGTTGGGGTTGTACAGCCTGGAGAAAAGAAGGTTCTGTGGAGACCTTATAGCAGCCTTCCAGTACCTGAAGAGGGCTACAGGGAAGGGCCCTGGGAAGGGCTTTTTTTCCAAGGGCATAGAGTGATAGGAAAAGGGGGAGTGGCTTTACATTGAAAGGTAGAAGATTGAGATTAGACATTAGGAAGAAAATATTCACAATGGGGTGGTTGAGGTGCTGGCACAGGTTGCCCAGGGAAGCTATGGATGTCCTGGAAGTGTGCAAGGCCAGGCTGGATGGGGCCCTGAACAGCCTGGTATGGTGGGAGGTGTGTTGCCCATGGCAGGGGGCTTGGAACTAGATGATCTTTAAGGTCCCTTCCAACCCAAAACTATTCTATGATTCCATGAGAGGGGGGCTGTTCGTTGTAACCTGGGGAAAGAGAGAGAGGGGCGGGGGGGATGAGCTGGAGTTGGAGTAGGCAACCTCTAGGGCAGGGGGAAGGCCTGGCAGTGCCCAGGGCTGCCCTGTGCCAGGAGCGGTGCTGGCACCGATCACTTCACAGTCCTTTGTGGGTGTCCACACCCACGCCCCACGCCTCGCTGCTGCGGTTATCAGCAAAGCCGTGGCACCAGGATGTGTTTTGCCTGACTTCCTCTGCCCCGTGCCCACCTTGCCCTCTACACGAGCTGAAGGTCAGGGAAACCTCTTGCAGTAGAAAAATCCATTCACTTCTCGTTATCCTCTTGTGCAAATCTCGCCTCTAGTTGTCTCCACCTCTCCTGAGTGCCGAGGTGCTCTTGTTTTGTCTCCTCCAAATGAGTCAGGCTGAAATATAACTTAGCATTTAGCAGTTAAGTGTATTTTAGCAGGCACAGAGAGATCAATTCCTATGGCCTGCAGAGGAAATGGTTTGCATGTTTAGTTTCAAAACCTATCAGCCTGCTGAAATGGATATTCACAAAATACTGAGTAACCAGGGAACGTAGCCTCACTTTAAATTGGTTGTTTGGATGTGTTTACTAGCCTGTGCTTAAATTAAATTCCTGTTGCCTTATTTCAAGAGCTTAGAGTAATTCCACTTGAGGCCGAGCTGAACATGTTGATGGCAAAACTGGAACTACACTGGCAGATTTTTCTAGCAGAGACCTTTGACGTTGCTGAGCTCGTTGGACTGGCAGAGATTGTGAAGAACAATGGATGTGTTGGGCACTGAGGAAGGAACAGGTCTGGGTGGATCTGTGATGGGGACAGAACACTAAGCTGTCAGGTTTTGGATGATAAAGGCTCATTAAGCAGGACCCTTAATCCTTTTTTTTTTTTTTTTTTTTATTCCCTTGGAGGCAAGTGAGAAATCATCTGAGTTGCAATGGAAATTCTGCCTGTCTTCCTGATATGTCCCCACAGGAGTCTGTGCCTGTCAAGGGCTTCAGGCCTTACTCTGGCTCCTTGGCAACTGCAACTTTACACTCTGTGCCCTTTAGCAGTAGTTTGAAACTGTTGCAGTGGTGGACAAGGTGGGGATAGGCTATAGGAGTGACTGATGAGCTGACAGGTAGAGCTGATCTTCCGCGGTAGCTCATGCTTCTCACCCAGAGAGCTTCAGTCCCCGTTCTTGCAGGGAGTGAAAGGGGAGGAATGATCACAAGGGAAAGAGAAAGAGCAGGCACTGATCTCCTCTCTCTGGTGACCAATGATAAGACCCAAGGGAATAGCCAGAATCATAGAACAACCAGGTTGGAAGAGACCCATCGGATCATCGAGTCCAACCATTCCTATCAAACACTAAACCATATCCTTCAGGAAAAGAAGTGCCAGAAGAGGTTTAGGTTGGATATTAGGAAGAGGCTCTTCACCCAGAGGGTGGTGGAGCACCAGAACAGCTCCCCAGGGAAGGAGTCATGGCATCAAACCTACACAATATTCCAGAAGCATTTGGAAAACAGCCTCAGACATTTGATGTAAATGTTGGGGTTGTCTTATGCAGGGGCAGGAGCTGGACTCAATGATCCTTGTGGGTCTGTTCCAACTCAGGATGTTTTATGAACTTTTTTGAGGTCAGAGCTGCTATTAAGGAGTAGCCTGTGGCAGCAAAGCACTGTGGTGGAGGATGGAAGTCCTACGAGGAAATGCAGGTGGTGAACAAAGCTTTCGGTGGCTCTCGCTGCCAGTCAGTGTACGGGGAGCTGCTGGGATCTGTAATGGTGTGAAGAGGAATGGCAGGAATTTGTTGTTTTGCTACTTTTTTGTTGCCGTGTCCTTACCTGTTCTAGTACGCCGCGATCTTGCTTTCCAAGACTCTGTCTGAACTACGTCATCTGTTTACAGCCTGCCAGCTTCAGTCTGCCTCTGGTCCTTGTACCCGGCTGCATGGACCGTCGTGGAATATGCAAAGGATTTTCTTTTTCTGAAAGTTCTCTTAACCTGGTGTTTCCAAAACCCCCCAAGAGAATCTTCTTGTCTTTGCAGCCACCATGTCACAAGATCAGAAACCCGTTTTCCCCGAGTATGAGACAGACACCAGCCAGACATCGAAGCTGTTACGAAAATTTAAAGAGACACCATTCGTGCCCATTGGTAAGCATAAAGCTGAAGAAATGGGGTTACACAGTCCTTTCTTTGTGGCAATCAATAGGGTAAACACTGTCACTGCTCACAGGCTTACTCTGAACAGGAAATTACTTTGAAATTGCTTCCTTATGTAGGCTACTTGTGTGGTGATAGCAGTACTCTCTCTGCCCGGAATAGTATTTGTTCCATAAGGAACAGAGCCTATTAGCTTAAATAGAAGATTGGAACTACAATTGCTAGTGAAAACCCAAATCAGTGAGTACTGAAAACCCATTTAGTTGAGCTTAAAAACCACGTTGATGTTACTTGTTTAGGTGTCAAGATGTGTGTTCTGCAGCCATTCCAGAGTGTGGTTACTGGGAACTGTGTGAGTGTCACAGAGACTGTAAAGCTAACAAAATACAGCGCAAAATGTTTAAAATGCAGCCCTGCCTACACAACATTTCACCCTTCTTGGCTGTCATCCCTGAGTTTAAAGTGCATTTTCCTAGTAGGTGTTGTGGTCTCTTGACTTGAGGAAGTTGCTAAATTCCTCAGTCTCTGTGCTCTGCCCCCAAAAATCCTCTGAGGGGAGAAAAGATCAGTTGCGTTCATTCTGAGAACTGTCCTCTGATCAGGAGCTGCCTCTGACATGAGACACCTTTTGTTTCCAGTCACCTTAAATGGAAAGTAACTGGGTCGCTTGGGGTGAAGCGTTCCAAGCCATTGCCAGCAAACAGCGTCACTGGTTTCTCTGGTCACAGGACTTTGCTCTGCAGCTCTGCAGGTTGTACTCTGAGCTCTGCGAATTCAGATTCTCCTAAGCTGATTAGCAGAACTTTGCTTCAGCCTGTATCACTGCTAGATTGAAGGCTCCAGACTTCTTAATTGGTATTTAATGAAGCTAAGGCCAGCAATGTGTGTTTGCAGCCCAGAAAGCCAAGTGTATCCTGGGCTGCATCACAAGAAGTGTGACCAGCAGAGTGAGAAGGTGAGATTCTCCCCCTCTTTTCTGCTCACATGAGACCTCACTTTGAGTGCTGCATCTAGCTCTGGAGTCCTCAGCACAGGAAGGACATGGAGCTGTTAGACCGATTCCAGAGGAGGACCATGAAGATGATCAGAGGCCTCGAGCAACTCCCATATGAGGACAGGCTGAGAGACTGAGGCTTATTTAGCCTGGAGAACACAAGGCTCTGGGGAGACATTATAGCAGCTTTCCAGGGGCCTACAGGAAATCTGGGGAGGAGCTTTTTATGAGGGAGTGCAGGGACAGGATGACGGCTAATGGTTTTAAGCAGAAAGAGGAGAGATTTAGATTAGATATTAGGAGGAAATATTTTCCCCTGAGGATGGTGAGGCACTGGCACAGGTTGCCCAGAGAAGTAATGGATGTCCTGTCCCTGGAGGTTTCAAGGCCAGGTGGGATGAGGCTTTGAGGACCCTGATCTAGTGGAAGGTGTCCCTGCCCGTGTCGGGGGAGTTGGAACTAGGTAATTTCAAGGTCCCTTCTAACCCGAACCATTCTGTGGTTCTGTAATTCTGTAGCACGTGGATCATGCACTGGTAACATTCCTATTCAGGGAGCCAAACAGTCTGGGCATTTGCTGGTAAAATATACACACCACTTAAACCTTGGCAGCCTCCTTTGAATTATGTAAATAATCATCCTAAATAAGGAATTAAATGGATGGAATTGGGAAATTTTGTGCATTGCTGGTCTTTATTCTAAGAGCATCGGTGTGCACAGGTTGGAGCTGGCACTGTTGGGCCTGTTTGATCTGTTGAAGGACTGAAAATGGACTCCAGCCCTGTGAAAAAGACCTCACTGAATCCCTCTTCCCACAGCTCAGGATAACTAACACGTGACTTGTTCTGTTCCAGTGAGAGGTGGCCAAATGTGACTGTACCCAAAATAGCAACCTCAGCAGGACGGTGGGAACGTCAGGGCCCAAGGAAATGTTGAGGGTCCAAGCTGTAGGCAAGCAGTGTTCTGGGGTCTGAGCTTCGATATGGGAAAGAGGGTGCAAGCAGTGCTTTTTCTTTCTGAAAAATATCCAAAGAACACCTTAAACTACTGCTGTGGCTTTTTTACAGTCATGGAAATATCTGACTCTTCTTTGCACTACAGGGCACTGAATGAGATGGTACTTGCCATCTGTGCAGAAATAGAGTGATTAGATTAAAACATGATTATTCCCAGAATATTTTGATGATGTGGGCTACTTCAAGTGTCTCCATTACTCGGATGCTTCCCTTCCCTTGCAGGGATGGCTGGCTTTGCCATGGTGGTTGGCTACGGGCTGTACAGACTGAAGCACAGAGGTGACATGAAAATGTCGCTTCACCTGATTCACATGCGGGTGGCAGCCCAGGGCTTCGTCGTGGGAGCAATGACGTGTGGTGCGTACCCAGCAGGAGGCTGGAGGACGTCTTGCATCATTTCTAGTGGATAATACAGCATGCAGGAAATATCCTCAGGGAGGAAATGTCCAGGCCATTTTATTTCAGAAAGTTTATACTCGTGACTGGTGTTTGCTCAGCCATTTTGGAGTAATGTGGTGTTTAAGTATGCATATTTAATATTAAACGGCGTTAACTTCCAGAGTGGAAGTGTTGACTGTTTTTAGACAGGGGAAGTACATGAGGTTCAGCAGATGTTGAAATCAGAGGCAAAGAAAAAAAAAACCTACCACCTGATATTAACATTTTCCCTTCTTAAATACATTGCTGCTTCCAAATTCAATGCAGCTTGTGTAGACAGTGGGTTTATAGATTCTGTATTTTATTCATATATCTATATTTTCAGGACTGGAATTGTGTCCCTCAAGGTACAGAGTGACTTGTACATTCCAGACCTCAACTAAGAATTGCAGCTGTGTGTGTAAAAGCACATCCCATGAAATGCTGTTTGTACTATCTTCACAGAAGGTACAACAGAAAAAGGTTGATTTTGACTGCAGAGCAAACCAGAATTGCCTTAGGATCTGCATCTTCATATACACGTATTTTATATATGAAGAACTTTGTAGTGCTAATCACTGCTATTAAAAAAAACCCCAAAACTATAGACAGCAGAAGAGGAAGGGAAATGTTATTTCTGTTTTCAAGAACACCTCGTGCTGTTCAGATTGTGAAACTCATTGTTTTCTGTTTAACCCAGCTTTCTAATTGTGCTTGGGTTTTTTGTCCTGTAGGTGTGCTGTATTCCATGTTTCGGGAGTACGTGGTGAAGCCCAAGGAGTAACACAAAGATGCCTGAAATCTCTGTCCTGGTGATGACCTGTGTACTGCAGCTACAAACCTCATATCCAGGGGTTCTTGAGGGAAAAAAAAATAATACATGGTATTAGCGAATTGCCCTATTTTGATTTTTGTGTCTGGTACCTTGCCTTGAAGCTGACAGTCTAAATGATTGTGCGCCGGGGGAGCGGGTATTGGGGTCTGGTTCTTTAATTGACGCTACTGTATCCCAGTTTTAAGGGGATACAGTAGAGTACAATCCCTTCATCTTCTCCTTGGCAGTCAACTCAGTGCTAAAATTGATGACTCCTTTTTGCTGCCGTTGCCCAAACCTCCACGGAGTCTGAACTAGTCACAGGCAGAATGTGGAGGCCACATCTGTACAATCGTGTCGTGAATGCTTTGCTGTCACTTTCTGTCCTGTATATTTGTCGGCCTTCAGCTTTGTAATTTAGAAGCTTCCAGTAGCACTGAATGACTTCTAGAATATCGAGATTGAGAGAGAGAGAGAGAGAGAGATAAACATCTATTTTTTTTTTATTTAAGGCATGAGATAAGTATTTGGTATGTTGTAGCTATTTAAATGTTATATTTATTCATTGTTAATGAAGACACAGGCTCTCTATTTTTACTATAGATTTTCAGATTCTTGGACTACTATATTTTGTAACTCTTATTTACAGTGTTCTTCTGAGTAACATTTAAATGTAACATTTAAAATACATATCGTGAAAACTAAACTTCGATTTGGTGTTCTAATGCTTTTAGCTAAAGTATACGATCTGGCTCTGGTTTCTGCAGTATCACTCCCCACAGAAGTTCATAAACATTTAAATCTGAAAAGCCCTCATCATCCTCGATGAGGTGTTCAGACCCTTCTCTGTAAATTACCACTGTTGTTTAACACTCAGACCCCTTGTATCTTCAACAGCAGTCACAAAAATAAACGTGTTGATAAAGCCAGTTTGCAAAAACCTCATTTTCTCCTGCTAGCTACAGTCTATGGTGACAGTGATGATGTCTCTGTGACAAACACTGCAAGGCACATACTGCATCTGTCTGTGGCACCATACAGAGCAGTGGAGATGGAAGGAGAGAATGCTCCGGAAAGACCTTGTAGCAGCCTTCCAGTATTTAAAGGGGACTACAGGAGAGGTGGGGAGGGGCTCTTTATCAGAGACTGCAGGGATAGGATGGGGGTAATGGTTTTAAGCTGAAAGAGGAGAGATTTAGATATCGGGAAGAAATTTTTGACTCTGAGGATGCTGAGGCAGTGGAACAGGTTGCCCGGAGAAGTTGAGGATGCCCCATTCCTGGAGGTGTTCAAAGCCAGATTGGATGAGGCTTTGAGGACATGATCCAGTGGAAGGTGTCCCTGCCCAGGAGAAGGGAGTTGGAACTAAATGGACTTTGACATCCCTTACAACCCACACCGATAAATGTGTGAGCACTGGAGATACCCAGCATTTGGCTATGGATTGGGAGGGATCCCCCTGTTCATGCAACCCCTCGCAGAGGGATGGAGTGAGCTGATATTCCTGGGTAAAAGGATCTGATGCTACTGGAAAGAGCATTCCCAGCCAGAGCAATCTTGCTGTCCTTGACCACTTGCTATCACAGGTCTCCCTCAGTGGGGAGGATGCGAGAAGTTGCCTGTCTGCCATGCAGAGACCCTTTTCTTTCCTCCTCCCTGGTATGGGGTGGGATAAGTAGTGGCACCATTCCTGTGACTCCGATGGGCGAGGTCAGGGTTGCTGAGTGGTCTGGTCACAGCACCTGGGCTGAAGGTGGCTGGGCTGAGATGACTGGGTGTGGTGGCCAAAAGGAGCCGTCACAGCAACAGGGCTGAGGAAAGCCTCTGCTTTCCTCTTATGAATCCCCTTCTTGGAGTACCATATCCAGGTCTGGGTGGAATGGGATCATCTTTAAGGTCCCTTCCAACCCACGCCGTTCTATGAAACACCAATAAATGTATGAGCACTGGAGACACTCAGCCTCTACTCCATTCTCATGAGACCCCCACCTTGAGCACCGTGTCCTGTTCTGGAATTTCCAACTTAAGAAGGATATGGGACTGTTGGAACAGGTCCAGAGGAGGTCACGAAGATGATCCGAGGGCTGGAGCTCCTCTGGCTAAGAGGACAGGCTGAGAGATATTGTTGTTAAGCCTGGAGAAGAGAAGGCTCTGGGGAGACCTTATAGCTACCTGAAAAGAGCTACAGGAAAGCTGCAGAGAGCCTTTTCCCAAGGGCCTGGAGGGATAGGAAAAGGGGGAATGGCTTTAAATTGGAAGGGGGAGGATTTAGATTAGACATTAGAATAATAGGATCATAGAACAACCAGGTTGGAAGGGACCCATCGGATCTTCTAGTCCAACCATTCCTATCAAACACTAAACCAAGTCCCTCAAGACCCCATCCACCTGTCCCTTAAACACCTCCAGGGAAGGTGAATCAACCACCTCCCTGGGCAGCCTATTCCAATGACCAATGACCCTCTGTGTGAAAAACTTCCTCCTAATCTCCAGACTAAATCTCCCCTGGCGGAGCTTGAGGCCATTCCCTCTTGTCCTATCCCCTGTCACTTGGGAGAAGAGGCCAGCTCCTTCCTCTCTACAACCTCCCTTCAGGTAGTTGTAGAGAGTAATGAGGTCTCCTCTCAGCCTCCTCTTCTCTAGGCTAAACAACCCCAGCTCTCTCAGCCACTCCTCATAGTTTCTGTTCTCCAGCCCCTCCACCAGCTTCGTCGCCCTTCTCTGGACTCGCTCCAGAGCCTCAACATCCTTCTTGTGCTGAGGGGCCCACAACTCAACACAGGATTCAAGGAGCAGTCTCACCAGTGCTGAGTCCAGAGGGAGAATCACCTCCCTGGACCTGCTGGTCACACCGTTTCTGATACAAGCCAGGATGCCATTGGCCTTCTTGGCCACCTGGGCACACTGCTGGCTCATGGTCAGTCGGTTGTCGACCAACACCCCCAGGTCCCTCTCCTCCTGGCAGTTTTCCAGCCAGGCTTCTCCCAGTCTGTAGCTCTGCATAGGGTTGTTGTGCCCCAAGTGCAGGACCCGGCATTTGGCCGTGTTAAACCTCATGCCGTTGGACACTGCCCAGGGGTCCAGCCTGTTTAGGTCCCTTTGCAGAGCCTCCCTACCCTCCAGCAGATCCACACTGACATTAGGAAGAAATTCTTCACAATGACGGTTGGGAGGCCCTGGCCCAGGTTGCCCAGAGAAGCTGTGGCTGCCCCATCCCTGGAAGTGTTCAAGGCCAGGCTGGATGGTGCTTGGATCAACTCGATCCTGTGGGACTGGGCTGAGAGGAGCCTCCCGGTCCCCAGTGCCCAGCCCCTCGCTCAGCTCTCCGGCCATGGCGGCCGCGCGAGGCGCATGCGCGGTGCCCCCCTCCCCGCCCCATTCCCCCCCCTCGGCTTGGCGTCGTTGCCATAGAGACGCGGGGCCGCGGGCCCGGATAACCGACGGGGGCAGCAGTGGCGGTAGGAGGGGGAGGAGGGATGGGGGAGAGATGGGGTTATTCTGACTGGGAAGACCTTAGAGCAGGTTGCAGGAGCCGAAGGGGGCTCCAGCAAACCCGGGGAGGGGCTTTTTCCGAGGGCATAGAGTGATACAGGCTACAGACTAGGGGAGGAGTGGCCGGAGAACTACCTGGAGGAGAAGGACCTGGGGGTGTTGGTCGACAGCCGACTGAACATGAGCCAACAGTGTGCCCAGGTGGCCAAGAAGGCCAATGGCGTCCTGGCTTGGATCAGAAACGGTGTGGCCACCAGGTCCAGGGAGGTTCTTCTCCCTCTGTACTCAGCACTGGTGAGACTGCTCCTTGAATCCTGTGTTCAGTTGTGGGCCCCTCAGCTCAAGAGGGATGTTGAGGCTCTGGAGAGAGTCCAGAGAAGAGCCATGAAGCTGGTGAAGGGGCTGGAGAACAGACCTTATGAGGAACAACTGAGAGAGCTGGGGGTGTTTATCCTGGAGAAGAGGAGGCTGAGAGGAGACCTCATTGCTCTCTACAACTACCTGAAGGGAGGTTGTGGAGAGGAGGGAGCTGGGCTCTTCTCCCAAGGGACAGGGGACAGGACAAGAGGGAATGGCCTCAAACTCCGAAAGGGGAGATTTAGGCTAGAGATTAGGAGGAAGTTTTTCACGTAAAGGGTCATTGGGCATTGGAATAGGCTGCCCAGGGAGGTGGTTGATTCACCTTCCCTGGAGGTGTTTAAGGGACGGGTAGATGAGGTCCTGAGGGACATGGTTTAGTGTTTGATAGGAATGGTTGGACTCGATGATCTGGTGGGTCTCTTCCAACCTGGTTGTTCTATGATTCTATCATTCTCTGATTCATTGCTCTCTACAACTACCTAAAAGGAAGAGCAGCATTTCCCTGAGCACCTCATCTACCCATCTTTTAAGTCCTTCCAGGGATGACGACTCCACCAACCTCCCTGGGCAGCCTCCACCAATGCCCTGAGAACCCTTTCAGTGAAAAAACTGTTCTAATGTCTAATTTGAACCTTCCCCAGTGCAGGACAAAGGGACACCATGTGTGTTTCAACTCTTTATCAGGATTGCTGCCTCACTGGGAGAAAGGGCCTGCACTAATTGCTTTGTGAAGGTGTGCCTTGGAAGGTCTTTTACTGATTGTTTTTCCTAGACCAAAGGTGCACTGGAATTTTTTGCTGATGGTAAAGGTGAAACAGGAGGAGAAGTGGCTGGGATACATCAGAAAACTGATGGTCTTTAGTCATACCGAGTGCGGCTCTAGACATCTAAATAGGGAGCAATATCCTTGCTTTAAGTAGTACCACTCAACACTTAGAATTGGAGATTGGGTTAAAACCACTGTCGAGTCAGATCCACTTTTTCTCCCCTCTCTGTGTCTGGGTTAAGACAACCACACAGGATAAAAAATGATAAAAAGCTTCTGGAAAGATTCCAGAGGAGGGCCACGATGTTGGTGAAGGGTTTAGAGAGGAAGGCACATGAGGAGTGGCTAAAGTCACTTGGTCTGTTCAGCCTGGAGAAGAGGAGACAGAGGAGAGACCTCATTACAGTCTCTTCCTCATAAGGGAAAGAGGAGGAGCAGGCACTGGTCTCCTCTCTCTGGTGACCAATGATAGGACCCAAGGGAATAGCCAGAAGAAGTGCCAGAGGAGGTTTAGGTTGGATATTAGGAAGAGGTTCTTCACCCAGAGGGTGGTGGAGCACCAGAACAGCTCCCCAGGGAAGCAGTCATGGCATCAAGCCTGACAATATTCCAGAAGCATTTGGAAAACAGCCTCAGACATTTGATGTAAATGCTGGGGTTGTCCTATGCAGGGGCAGGAGCTGGACTCAGTGATCCTTGTGGGTCTGTTCCAACTCGGGATGTTCTATGATTCTGTGATTTTTGGTGTCCAGTGCCCAAGGGGAGTATCAACTCGTGGCTTAGACAGGAGCACTCCTCTCTGGGTAAAAATACTGTCTGGATGGATAACTCAGAGGGTAGTGGTGAGGAAATTGGAGAAAAGGAGTCTGAGGAGAGACCTCATCACTCCCTACAACTGCCTGAAAGGCAGTTGAAGAAGAGACCAGCATCCACCTCACTACAACTGCCTGAAAGGCAGTTGTAGTGAGGTGGATGCTGGTCTCTTCTCCCAAGTAACAAGGGATAGGACAAGAGGAAATGGCCTCAAGTTTGGCCTCAAGGGAGGTTTAGATTAGGTATTAGGAAAAAATTCTTTACTGAAAGAATGGTGAAGCATTAGAAGAGGCTGCCCAGGGAAGTGATGGAGTCACTGTCCCTGGAGGTGTTCAAAAAATGGTGTAGCCATGGCACTTTGTGTCACAGTTTGGTGTTCAGCTGACGGTTGGACTGGATGACCTTAGGGGTTTCCAACCTTAATGATTCTACGATTCTAGGATCAGCAGAGATCTTTCTTCCTGTCGATCCCATATTAACACAAACAATGAGGGGAACTGTACTTTCCTTTGTGACATGGGAAGAAAGACTGGATGGACCTGGGTCTCAAAGAGCCTGCGTTTCTTCTATCTAGTCAGTATAATGTGGTTGCCACACTTGCTTGGCTTTGACCCCAGTTTGCTCTTTTGTAAAATGGTTAAATAAACGGATCTGTTTAAAACTGCTGCATTTTGAATGCTGGATGGAAAAAGGCCTGAGAACATTTTTGGAAACTGTTTGAATGCCGTTGATGGAAAAGGACACTTGAAGCAAGGCAGTGGAGCTGACAGGGGGAGGTGACAGGGGGACTGTGCTGAGGTCAGTGAGGAAAAGCTGCCGAGCAGCTGCTAGGAGAGGCTGTTTTTCAAAGTGATGTTGATCTCTGTTCTCTGTCACTTTTTATTTTCATCTTGTTACGCTTTTAGTCAACAATGGAGTCAGACGTGAAAGTGGATGAACATTTTAAAAGCCAGTTTAAGGCTTACGAAGAACAACAGCAAAGACGCCTGCAAAATGTAATGGAGAGGAAGAAGGAAAAGCAGAACAGTCAGAAGGGTGATAATGGCAACACAGAGGAGGCCTTAAGGATCCCAGATTACCTTAACCTGTTTGAAACAGGGCAACCTGTAAATGAAGATGACAAGAAAAGGTAAAGGTGTAGCAACACAATTCCTTCGGGAAGCCACTGAAGTTTATTTTATATGATTTTATGGAAACCACATTGAGTTGACAAAGCACTTTCTGTGTTTGCACATTGGGCTTTCGCTATCCTGAGAAGGCTCCCACTGTCCCTAGCATCTTAATCTCCAAAGCATCGTGATATGCTCTTTGTTATCAGTGTTTCACAGGTGAAGAGTGGAAAGACAAGGAGTTCAGGGCGTTGTGCTATGGGCAGCCAGGTGCTGTCTGACAAAATCCAGATGTTCAGCATCACGAACATCCTCAGAGCTGGTCTTCAGTTCCTGCCCAGCCCTGTAAACACACAGATTCTCTAATTTCCGAAGGCAGATAAGGACAAAAGCAGCACAAAAAAAAAGTGTTCCCCTGGCTCTCTTTGCAATATGACCTGATTTAGTAGATCATAAGACAGCTGGATGTATAGGAGGGTCTCAAAGACAGAGTTGCCTCCTGATTAAGATACTTGACAAGATTACACAGGCAGTGTTTTTAATCTTACTGAGGATGGGGAGCTGGATTTTACCTCACTCCATGGGGTAGTGTCTGGATCACCGGGACACTCAACATTCTGGTATGGATCCTCCTCAATCTTGTTTTTTGGAGCTGAGTGTATAATTCAATTTCCTGGAGCAGAGGTTTGAAACCCCAGTGCAGATCATTTATCTTCCTGCTAGGATACAGTCAGTCTTATCTTTTGACCCAATTAATTCTTTTGCTACAAATTAGAACAGGTCTGAAGTTGGACACATCCCAAAGATGTCTGCAGTTATTACAGTGTTGGCTACTCAGGGATTTGGTCTGTGTTAGTGGTGACACCAGCTGAAGAAATTCATGTTTCTGCTCCCCGTTTGCAGCTGTTTGCAGGAAACTGGATTCATTTTCTGGGGCAAGGGTGCTTTTATCTCCAGTCATTTCAGTTACCTAGTTTACGTCTTTAGCCCCATAGACTGTTTTATTGGCATCATGATGGGGTGATGTACTGTGATAGAGGGACAGGAAGGAGGAGCCGGTAGCTCTGCCAAAACCATCAGGTCACAGGTAGAAAATCACAGGTAGGCTTATACCTTTGAGACAGTTGCCCCTCCCAGAGTCTGGAGTAGGGAAGGGCACCTCTGCCAAAGTTTATCAAGCCACTAGCCAAAGTTTATTAGGCCCTAAATGCTGATCTTCCCTCTGCGCTACTCTGGGCAACTCCTTGCTCAGCTTGTTTCTGAAGATTGCTTCCGTGAACACCCAAGTGCATAAGCTGCAGCAGAGCTTCTGTGAGGATGCAGGGAACCATTGAAATGTTCAGGTGCTTCTGGGAATGTGGTGTTCATACTGCAAAGGAAGTCTGTGTGGAAATGGGGACCTCACCTTCTAGAAACCAATGCTCTCTCTGTTGCATCATATGTTGTCTTCTTCACACATAGGTCCTTCACCAGGGCTGTCTGATATGTCAAGTTATGCTTCCAGTATGACCTCTGCCAGCTCTCCTCTTCCCTTCAGCATTATGTTCTCCTATTATATAGACAATTACTATGGAGATCTGATGGATTTTTATTTTTATTATGGAGAGGGAGATTAATTCCCACTGTTCAGCTGTGGATTTATCTGGTGGAGGAAGAGAGGCTTAGGTGCTGTCATAGCACATCCTGGTGCAGAGTACCAGAGAGTCCCAGCAGTTCCCTGCCATTTACCATTCAGTAATTTAGGTCTGAGTGATTCAAGAGCTATTACTTATCTCCATTTTCAGTGGCACTGACTTGTTAAAAGTCCCCATTTGACATGGCAGGTGTAGCAGGTATACCTGGATTGTCCTTTGCTTATGAATACCTGCTTTCAGCAAAAGAATAATTATAAGCATATCAAATCCAGGCAGGATTTGCTTCTGGAAGGGATTCACCAGGATGTAATTTGCAGTATTCCCATGACAACGCATTAGAAACTTTTTCCAGAATATCAGGATTCCATCTGGTTGGCAGTGTCAGTGATTTCAGCACGTCAGCGTTGTTTATAGCAGTGCTTGGGAAACATTCTCCTCTCAAAAGTCCCCCTTCCTCCAAGTCTTGCGAGTTCACTTTTCCTTCCTCCTGTGCTATTCACAAATTTGGTTTAGGGGAGACATTTCTGCCTTTCTGCGTGGTCCTTTCTGTAACTTTATCCTCTCTTTTTGGTGTATTTAAGATTAAGTGATTCCCCCCGTCACATGGAGAATTTATAACAGAGTTGGGAAAGACACTTCCCTGAATTTCAGTCATAGGACCTGCTCAGAAGCTTCTCCTGGCTCTGATTCCCTGAACCAGAGAGAAAAGAGTTACCTTTCTGCTGCTGGTTTCTTTTGGCTGACTTACCATAGCCAAGGTTTTGGGGTGGAACCTGCTGCCTCCTCTGTAACATGCAGAGTTAGTCTGGGAAGGGATGGGATGGAGAAGGTTCTCAGGGGAGACTCCAACTCTGTGCAGATGGGATTTCTGTCTGTCCTACTTTTGTGCTTTTGGTCAAGACTTGGCAGCAGGGTCTGAGGAAGACATTGCTGATCAGGTATGTTGAGTGCTTAGAACCTTTCTTTCACATTAATTCCTTGTTAAAAATCTTTTTGTCCGTATGTCTCTAATTAAATCTGCACATTTTTGTTGCTTACTCCTATGAGAAATACATGTGGGAATAACTTAGTTTTGCCTTTTCTCTGCTGAGGTTGCTTGTTTCTTTCTTCTCCTTTGTAAACAACTGCCTTTGATCTCCCTTTGATTTGCAGCTTTGAAAGAGAAACGCATTGCTTAATTATAGATTGTGAATCGTGTCATAAATCGACTGTGCTGTTTGTGGCAGTGCTCTGAGGGGTCATTTATTCTGACATGCACACACGGAGCATGCATTTAAAAGCTCCAAAGTCCAATTGTGACAGAAAGCTTGCTAGAACTTTTGAACAGAAAAGATTTAGGTAACTACTGAGAGAGCTGACTTGTCTGGCTGTGGATATGTCTGTAGATACAGGTATATAGTGCAGCACCTGGGCTTTATCCACATCTCTGGGATCATCCGAGCTGTCTACTTCTGTTGCAGTTGTTGACAACCGACTGAACATGAGCCAGCAAAGTGCTCAGGTGGCCAAGAAGGTCAACAGCATCCTGGCTTGTATAAAAAATAGTGTGACCAGCAGGAGAAGGGAAGCGGTTATACCCCTGTATTTGGTGCTGGTGAGACCGCTCCTTGAATCCTGTGTTCAGTTTCAGGCCTGTCAGTACAAGAAAGACATTTTGCTGCTGGAGCATGTCCAGAGGAAGGCAGGGAGGCCGGTGAAGGGTCTGGAGAACAAGTTTTATGAGGAGTGACTGAGGGAACTGGGATTGTTTGGCCTGGAGAAGAGGAGACTGAAGGGTGATCTTATTGTTCTCTACAACTACCTGAAAGGAGGTTGTAGTGAGGTGGGTACTGTCGTTAGTACAAGAGGAAATGGCCTCAAGTTGCATAAGTGGAGGTTTAGGTTAGATATTAGGAAAAATTTCTTTACTGAAAGAGTGGTGAAGTGTTGGAAGGGGCTGCCCATGGAAGTGGTGGAGTTGCCAACCCTGGAGGTGTTCAAAAAACGTGTAAACATTTCAGTTCAGGACATGGTTTAGTAGGCACAATGGTACTGGGCTGATTGCTGGACTTGATGATCTTAGAGGTCTTTTCCAACCTTGATGATTCTATGATTCTATAATCTGGAGCAACCAGCCTGTAGGCCAAAGGAGTGGGATGCTATTACAGATTAAGATACCAAAATGTGAAGATTCTATAACTATGCATCATACTATAGATAATGAGAATATAGAGCTCAGTTCCTATGGTTGGTGTAGATGTCTATAGACATCTGGGATGCCCTAGGTTATCAGGAACTTCCATACGGTAATGATAGACAGGACACCGGAGACCTGCACCCTTCAGCAGCAGCAGCTGGGGACAGGTGGGCAGCTCTGATGACACCTGTGTGGGGGTAACTGAATTGAATCCCCCCCATCAGAGCTCTCAGTGGCAGTTAGAGAGTGATTTGTGTTGCCATGCGATGGTAGCTGGTCTGTACGCATCTCTGGCTGTAAGGACTGGACCTCCTTGGACCTAAGTGTGTGCTTTGGCTTGCTTGACAGAGACGCCCATGTCTTGTTTTAGAGTGAGATCCCACCCTGAAACTCAGATGAGGGTAGATGAGAGAACATGGATGGAAGGAGAGAGGAAACTTAGAGGCAGGCAGAATGGGAGCTGCTGACTGGAGCCTGCAGGATCTCCACCACAGACGTATTTACCAAAGACAGTGTCAATACAGCTCCTCTTTTAGCACATTTAGTTTCCTCTCTGGGGCATGCAGATAAGTTAGTTTCTGCTCTGAAATGCTGCTGTCTGGAGGAGTGTGGCTAGAAGGTATGTCTAAAGTTGGAAGATGTTAGTAACTCTTGGGGTTGGTCCGTATGTCCATGCATGGGTGGTAAGGGCCCTCTGAGAGGCTCTCGATTCTCTGCTTGGGATCCAAAAGTTGTGGCTGCTGGCCTCACATAGAGAACTCAAATAGTCCTCGGGCATCTCAAACCTGAGTGCTCATGATTGAATAGAGCCCCTGAGGCTGTAGCTTCTAGTATTTACATTTAGAGTAACAGCAAAAAGTTTAAAGTTATTCATTCCTGGAATGTCTTAGAGAGATGAAACCCATAACTGTTACTAAATTTACTGAAGAATGGGAGAAGCAAGGCTATTTCCTCTCTTTCAGACAGCTTTTTGATAGTCTTTGTTTCTAAACAAATTCCAAAAAGCAACATTAACAATACAAACTGATGCCAGTCGATCCTGGTGGGGTTCCAGGAAAATCAGATGAGGACTCAGGAGACGAGTCTTTTGTGAATTACCATGAAGCATTCATTTTTAAATAAAGAACCTCAGTAGCAGCTCTTGTAGTTAATGCTTTATTGGTTTCTGTTGGCTTCTGTACATGAAGAAAGTGAAGACTGACTGTAGTGGCTACTGAATGGTGAACCTGCCTGGTTTCCTCTGAAGCACCAGATAAGTAAGATTCAGTGACATGAGACTCTTCAGTAACCTCAGGAGCCCTGATTATAACCGCTCTGTGATGTTTTACCTTAGACAACACAAAGACGTGCAGGATTTTTGAAGAAATAAGTCAACTGAATAGATAAAATCATTAACTTGTGTTCTGATCTGAGGTTCAGGATGCTTTGCTTCATTCAGTAAATTCACTCTGGGTAAGCTCAGCCCATACAGCATAAAGGGGGTTTGTTATTTCATTTCAAGCTCCGCCAGGGGAGATTTAGGCTGAAGATTAGGAGGAGGTTTTTCACAGAAAGGGTCATTGGGCATTGGAATAGGCTGCCCAGGGAGGTGGTTGAGTCACCTTCCCTGGAGGTGTTTAAGGCACGGGTGGATGAGGTCTTGAGGGACTTGGTTTAGTGTTAGATAGGAATGGTTGGACTAGAAGATCTGATGGGTCACTTCCAACCTGGTTGTTCTGTGATTCTATGATTCTATGATTCTATGATAGGAATGGTTGGACTCAATGATCTGATGGGTCTCTTCCAACCTGGTTGTTCTATGATTCTATGATTCTATTTCTGGAATCGTCTATCTGAAGCATATTATGGTGACAATTCCCGTTGTGGCTTATTTTTTCCCCAGGTTGCTTGAGGCTGAGAATGAGCAGCTCCAGGATCAGCTTCGAGAGGTCCGAGATGAGAACTGCAGACTATACAAACTGGGGGCAGAGAAAGATTTTGAAATAACGCAGCTGCAGAAAAAAATACAGGAGGACAGATTGGCTTTGTCAGGTAAACACACCTACTTTGTATTCTGACTACGTTAGTTGCAGTGTTTGCTTGATGCTGATGACAATAAAGGTCCATCGTGAGCTCCTGGCAGTGAAATATTCATCTGACATCTCTTTCACAGAATCACAGAATCACAGAACAACCAGGTTGGAAGGGACCCATCGGATCTTCTAGTCCAACCATTCCTATCTAACACTAAACCAAGTCCCTCAAGACCTCATCCACCCGTGCCTTAAACACCTCCAGAGAAGGTGAATCAACCACCTCCCTGGGCAGACTATTCCAATGCCCAATGACCCTCTGTGTGAAAAACCTCCTCCTAATCTCCAGTCTAAATCTCCCCTGGCGGAGCTTGAGGCCATTCCCTCTTGTCCTGTCCCCTGTCACTTGGGAGAAGAGCCCAGATCCCTCCTCTCTACAACCTCCTTTCAGGTAGTTGTAGAGAGTAATGAGGTCTCCTCTCAGCCTCCTCTTCTCCAGGCTAAACAACCCCTGCTCTCTCAGCCGCTCCTCATAGGGTCTGTTCTCCAGCCCCTTCACCAGCCTCGTCGCTCTTCTCTGGACTCGCTCCAGAGCCTCAACATCCTTCTTGTGCTGAGGGGCCCACAACTGAACACAGGATTCAAGGAGCGGCCTCACCAGTGCTGAGTACAGAGGGAGAATCACCTCCCTGGAACTGCTGGTCACACCATTTCTGATCCAAGCCAGGATGCCATTGGCCTTTTTGGCCACCTGGGCACACTGCTGGCTCATGTTCAGTTGGCTGTTGACCAACACCCCCTGGTCCCTCTCCTTCTGGCAGTTTTCCAGCCAGGCTTCTCCCAGTCTGTAGTTCTGCATAGGGTTGTTGTGTTTGCCTGTTTTATACTGAAAAGGAGTATTTCAATCACCCTGGTTGCCTCCATTTTCGCTCCTGTAGTAAGCTTCTGCTAGGAAGAACCAAGTTCAGCTCTCAGCTGAGAAGCTTGTTCTTTTTTGAGCTTGCAGTGACTTGCAATAGCACTGAAACCACGTGCTCTGAACTTTGAAAATACTTAGACACTTGGGTATAGATTTAGTCAACGCTTAGAGTAGCTACTTGAACTTACAAGGGTCTAAGCTGCCACTGGTTAAATGCAGCATTCACTAAACATCAACATCTCTCCCATGCAAGGAGTCTCATTGCAGTATTTGCAGAGGGAATCTCCTTGGAAAGGTTTGACATGATAGGGACTGGCATTTGTGCTGAAAGATCTGCACCTTCCTCTCTCCTTTGGTTTCATGAGCTGCAAAATATGGATACTACTCCCCATCTTAGAGATCTATTGAAACGACCAAATGATTTCTGGTAGTCAAACCTAAGGTGCAAAATATTGTTATTTATAGATATGTGTCTCTTAATATAATCGTGGTGCTCTTTGGGGGTACACAATGGTATCTGACTCTCATAGATCTTCTGCAAACTTTCTATTTTGGCATAAAAATGATGATTCTTGGAAATGACATTTATTAACTTTCTGTTAATGTCAGAGAGCGGTGTTGCAACTTTCTCTGCAATGTGTGTTGAATTCCTTATTCAGGCTCCTTTTGTTTGCTTGAATAGAGCACACGCAGGATGCAGACTGAATACTGAGTCTGGCTTCTAAAGAAGCTTGAATGTCCTTTGAAAACTGAACTGTGCAGGCTGCTCCTCCTCCACTGGGTGCCACTGTTGTTCAGGACAGCGGTGCTCACCAGGCTGGTAGAGAATCATAGAATAACCAGGTTGGAAGAGACCCACTGGATCATCGAGTCCAACCATTCCTATCAAACACTAAACCATGTCCCTCAGCACCTCTTTCACCCATCCCTTAAACACCTCCAAGGAAGGCGAGTCAACCACCTCCCTGGGCAGCCTGTTCCAATGCCCAATGACCCTTTCTGGGAAAAACTTTTTCCTCATGTCCAGCCTAAATCTCCCCTGGTGGAGCTTGAGGCCATTCCCTCTTGTCCTATCCCCTTTCACTTGGGAGAAGAGGCCATCACCCTCCTGTCTACAACCTCCTTTCAGGTAGTTATAGAGAGCAATGAATTCTCCTCTCAGCCTCCTCTTCTCCAGGCTAAACACCCCCAGCTCTCTCAGCTGTTCCTCACAGGGTCTGTGGAACTCGCTCCAGAGCCTCAACATCCTTCTTGTGCTGAGGGACCCACAACTGAACACAATGTTCAAGGAGTGGTTGAACTCGATGATCCGGTGGGTCTCTTCCAACCTGGTTGTTCTATGATTTTTTTTTTTTTCTATGAGTGGTCTCACCAGTGCTGAGTACAGAGGGAGAGAATGGGAAAACCAGCAATATGCAGAACTAAATAGCCCTTAAATTCATTCTTAACTTTCTGTAGTTTCTATGTGGGAATAGCTGTTACTTGGTCAAGGCCAGGAGGCAGATGTGTTGTTCCATCTTCTTTGCCAGCATGTGGCAGTTTGGCCCATGCCCCTGCCTTCCCTGTCTGCATTGTGGCAAGAGTCTCACCCACATTATGTGGGAATAAAAGCTTTTTTTAAAGTGCTGAGTACAGAGGGAGAATAACCTCCCTGGACCTGCTGGTCACGCCATTTCTGATACAAGCCTGGATGCTATTTTAAAGAGTGACATGTGGTCATAGTCTGTTCTCACCTATACTCCACATGACCCCTTTAATGTCTCTTGGGGTTTTATGGGACTCGGAATTCACTCAAGAGTGATTTCTCATCCTTGCAGCTCACCCTGGTTGTTGAATGAAATCTTCACAACTTTCAGTTGATAAGTCAGAGCACTGAAGGAGGATGAAAGAGTTAAAAAGAACAACAGCTGAATTCAGTCTTCATGTATCCCACAAAGGATTTGTGATCACAGGCTCGTATTCATTGCTGAGCTGGAGGTTTCCATGGACATTGTGTACAATCACATTGATTTTGTACTCGTGCAAGAACTTGTCTTCACCTAAGTGATATTAATGAAAGGCAAGTGACACACAAGCCAGTCCTGGGGATTAGTGCATCTGTGACACTAATCAAACCCTCTCTGATGAGGAGGTGAATGAAGAGCAGTTAAAAGAGTAATACAGTAAGGTTCTGTGTATAATCACAAGGAAACTTATAAATAGGCACAATGACATTTCCTGGATGTTATCCAGGGCCCAACGGTAGTAGTGTGCCTGACCTTTTAGGACAGATGTCCTGAAAAGTTTGCACCTCTTTTTCCACAGCTCCTGCAGTAAACAATCTGTGCAAAACAGAGCATTGTCTTTGTCTGGAATGTGACAGTTCATACCTGTCCTTCACAGCAGTGAACAGAAAACACCTCCCCCTTTCTGTGCAGTAATGTTGCTGCGATCCCTGTCACGGTCTTCTGACCTGTGGCTGTTGCTGAAGTGTGAAATGTGGCTTCCCTAGTCACAATGTGATGGTGACTCAAAGGACCAAACAATCAAGCTGGAATCACTGATGCCTCTTTTCCTTCACTTGTTCTTTTAAGTGCCTGGCACAGCTCTGAGAGAAATGGATTAGACAATGAAAGTACACTGTGCACGGAACAAAGCATTGTCTGTGCTGAATCTTGCCTCTAAAATGTGTCCTTTGCTTTTGTGTATACTTTTCAGGGGCATCTGGTTTAGCTGGAGATGTTGCAGCTACTAAAATCGTCGAATTGGCCAAAAAGAATCGTGAGATAACCGCCGAGGCCGAGAGCGAAAAAGCCAAAGTGAAACAACTGAAAAACAAAGTTAAAGAGCTGGAGAAAGAAGTGAGGCATTGTTTGTTTTTTTTTTTTTTTTCATTCTCTTTTTGCTTGCTAAAACATAGAAATCTGACTTTTGGGATAGAGGAGCTGTAGGAACTGGGTTTAGTTCGTGTCCCATATTTTGAATTTGCTCATACATTCATGCTTGATTTGAGTTCTTGTAATTTCTCTCTGTGATAGGAAGGGTGTGTGCCTTCAGTTGTTTCCACCTTTGCAGAAACAAGGAGATAGGAAAGGATATCAGTAATTCTGGAGAGAAAGATTTATGAAATACCAGTTAGGAATGTTCAATTGTATTTGAGGCACATAGGCTTTTCTAGAAGCGTGGCAGTGATATTTTTCTGTTTTATTTTGTGTGAAGAGGAGCAAATGTCATACCATTATGCCTTACAGTCCCACCTCGTTAATACCAGTCATGAATTAATACTCTATTCTTCTTTGTTCGTCCACATAAAGAAAGCTGCTTTCTGGCATATGAAAGCTGTTATCTACCCTAAGTACTTCCAGAACTGAGATGGTTACAAACCATATCACTTAAGAGAGCAAATCTTCACTCAAGCACATTTATTTTTCTGCTTCAGCACGACTTTTTTTATATGTGTGGACCTTTCACAGGAATAATTTAACTTGAATGACTGCTGAAATGAAAATTAGATGCCCGAATGCCGATGTTTACTTTGTTCATTGGCTAAAACTACTCGTCCTTACACAATACTGGTAAAATTTTGGATAAGTTTTGATGCTTTTTTTCTGCACTTTGGTTCCTTAGAAGATGTGATTTTAAATGGATCCATAACGTTTGTCATGCTTACATGTGCAATTTGACTCCTTCTTTCACAATCATTATCATGAATGATGCGTCCATCTGCGTTGTACCCTGGCTACCTGAAATACTAAGAAATGGTAGATGAAAAGTTTGAGAACTCCTGCATAAATCCAAAGCATTATGATCAGAGGGGTTTTGTCTAACAGTTGGCAGGCTGGCTAAGAAGTATCGGATGTAGCTGGGGACTTACAAAATCATATCAGTAGGGGAGCAAGTCACCAATAATTTCAAGTAAAATCAGATTGGTTGTAATCTCCTACTTCAGAAGCACAATGATGATTATTCGAACAGATACTTAAAATATTGTCCGATATTGACCTGAAAGATAGGACCACAGACATTACAGGAAAGCAAATCAAACTCAAAGCAAACAGAAGCTTTCAAGAAAGAATCATTGCTGGTCAAAACAGGTATGAACTAAGCTTTACTTAGACACCAGCACTATCAATATCAAAACCAAACAAAGCAACCTGTCTCATCTGAGATAAAGGTGAACCACAAAGTGAACTCACTGAAACCATGTCCTGGTCAGCAGTCTGTATTTTCTCACAGCCTCATTTGAGATGACTCTTCTCTAAACTGATTGTCACTGGTTGAGTTTGTGGATTGTACTTGTTCAGTAGAACTATTTGAAGACGTAAAACATGCTGGTTGATGAGAAGCTCAATGTGAGCCAGCAGTGTGTGCTTGCAGCCCAGAGGGCCAACCGTGTCATAGGCTGCATCAAAAGAAAAAGTGCTCAGGGCCAGATTGGACGGAGCCCTGAGCAGCCTGGTGTGATGGAAGGTGTCCCTGCCCATAGCAGGGGGGTTTGAGCTGGGTGGTCTTTAAGGTCTCTTCCAACCCAAACCATTCTATGATTCTATGTTTGATACTGGGAGATATCAATGAAAAATGTTGAGTGATGAATGAGAAGAGCTGTCATAGGTAGGACCCCACAGTGACTCGCATCACTTTAGTAATGCTTAAGCTGAGCCGGATCACTGTCTAGCCACATTTATCTTTTCCCAATGATTGTAGAGAGAACCAAGACAGCTGAAGTGCAATTCATTTGCCCAGGCAGAAGGATGAAAGTACAATCTGAGATGTGTACTTAACCTTTCAGACATCCCTGCAGGGCAGTTGGACATTACAGGGTTGGAAGTCCTGGAGCAGCAGCTGAGGACCTGCTGGATAACTTTAAGTGTCTCAGTTGGGACTGGACAGGACAGCTGTGGGTGGGCAACAAAATCAAGCCTGCAGTCAGTGCTTCCTCTAGATGTAATCTATAGGTGTTTACTGTAGAAGATTAGACTCTCCTAATTGCACTCCCGCTGAAAACACAGAAAATGTTAATTTTAAGTTGAGTCTCATTCTGTACACCTGTTTCTGGACACCTTGAACTTTGCTAAATGAATTGTGGTGACGGTACTTTAAAAATGCATCACAATAAGTACTTTCACCACTGGAAAGCACTGTTCTTGTACATAATTGTTAGCTCTTCACTTGTATGAATACTGAAAAAGATGTAAATCATAAGTGTTTACCGGTATGACTTTGTTCCCACAAACAAAATGGAAGGTGTGGTCATTGAGTGATTAAGCAATCACTTAGCAGAGGGTGAGATGTGTAAACAAAGATTGCAAATGGATGTTTGCAGACAGTTTCCTTAGAATTTGACCTAGCAGCTGCTAATATGAGCTGAAATTTCTCATTCTCACTCCATTGACCAGAGGAGTTGATGTATAGAAAGCGTGAACCAACCATTTATTTAAGAAGGGGTAGCATTAGAGCGTGCTCTGAGTTTCACTCTCTGTTTCCCCAAATATCGCTTTAATGAAAAAGCTTTACCTTAGAGCTGCCTTTTATTCAGGCAATTCTTTTGCCCACCTCAAAGAATGAAGCCTCAGCCCTTTAAATGCAAAATTTCCTGGCCTTTCTGGCTCCAAATTCACAGAATCATAGAATCACCAGGTTGGAAGAGACCGACCGGATCATTGAGTCCAACCATTCCTATCAAACACTAAACCATGTCCCTCAGCACCTCGTCCACTCGTCCCTTAAACCCCTCCAGGGAAGGTGAATCAATCCCCTCCCTGGGCAGCCTCTGCCAGTGCCCAATGACCCTTTCTATGAAAAATTTTTCCCTGATCTCCAACCTGAATCTCCCCTGGTGGAGCTTGAGGCCATTCCCCCTCATCCTGTCCCTTGGGAGAAGAGCCCAGCTCCCTCCTCTCCACAACCTCCTTTCAGGTAGTTGTAGAGAGCAATGAGGTCTCCTCTCAGCCTTCTCTTCTCCAGGCTAATCAGCTCCAGTTCCTCCTCATAATTCTTGTTCTCCAACCCCTTCACCAGCTTTGTTGCTCTTCTCTGGACTCACTCCAGAACCTCAACATCCTTCTTGTGGTGAGGGGCCCAGAACTGAATACAGCATTCGAGGAGCATTACAGTCCACTAAGAAGTCTTTGCAACCTCAACATCGGACACGATTCCAAGGAGGAAGGGCTGTGTGCCTACCTTCCTAAACAGTGGCAAGCAGAAGACGACAGTTTCTCCACAGGCTGAGAATTGCTATGTTAGAGCTATCCCAGCTTAAGAAAAAGTGCCTCAAAATCATTACTAGTTATTTTTTCTTTTAGATTCATCTGGTAAATAGAATCAAAGAACCATAGAACAACCAGGTTGGAAGAGACCCATTGGATCATCGAGTCCAACCATTCCTATCGAACACTAAACCATGCCCCTCAGCACCTTGTCCACACGTGAACTATGTGCTTTTTATGAAGTAGCCTATAATCTTCCTGAAGAGTGGGTAAACTGGGCATCCCAAATCCAGAAACAACATCCTGATCTCTACTGTATTTGCATTCATACGTATAAACACTCGGTTTATCAACCTATGGTGATAAGCACACACAGAAGTCTCCATACCTAATGACTGATCCCAGCTCAGCAAGTTCTGTGACATTTCCACCGAAGTTTTTCCACAGTAAAATGACACATGCCTCTTTGGAAAGCATTTCAGGAAGAAAAATGTATGCTTTCCTACTCATTATACTTAAAAAACAAGGGGAAATTAAATGATGGGGTTTTTTTCTAGCATAAATAAATATTCGGGATCATCAAAACTGCTGTTGTGTTTTCTTTCTAATTAATATTCCGTGGAGGTGTGCTGTTAACTGGATCTACTCTATAATAAAAATGCTTTTTTTTCTTTTTTCCCAGCTACAGACAGCAGTGGAAAAAATACGTTCTCTTGGTGGCTGCGATGCAGGAATCAAACAATCAACTCTGAAGATGATAGAAGGAAACTTGGTATGAACTGTAACTGAAGAGAGGAAATCAGAAGATGATACTTAGTTCTCTTATTGTGCACTTCTTTCCTTGTGACAAGGATGTATCCCTGTCAGTAGTTTTTTGATAAAATTGCTGTTTGTACCTTCTCTGTGATCCAAATAATTAGGGAAGTCATTTCCCATTGGTCTGGGGGAAAAAAAGACTATGTGATACTGATGGATCTGTGGATCTTAGTCACTTCAGTTTTTCCCCAAGAATTCTGTTCTTACCGAGTACATTCTTCTCTTCGAAGGCTGAAAGTCCAGAGGTGAAAGTGTTGCAATTAAAATTAAGCACCGCCAACTTTAGAGTGATGGAGTATCGTAACCAACTCCAGTCTGCAAAACAGGAACTGAAGATGACTCAAAAGGTACTGCTGCAGGACCCAGGCTTTTGGTGCTATACCATGTAAAATGTAGATTCTTGTGAAAGCAGAAGGAGGCTTCTTTTGAGCTTTCTTAGGCCTTCATGAAGCATTCCCATGAGCCGTGAGGAGGTTAAGAAAAGCCATGGCTGTAGTGGATGCATTGGAAAGATGCACATCAACACACAGACTCTGTGCTCTGCCACCACAGCTGAATGACTGTATCCAGTATTCCTATTGCTATGATGGGCACAGGTTCTTAAAGTTTTGAAAGTCCCAGTTCAGCAAAATAAGTTTGTGATTGACATGAAGCAAACATTCCGGCCCATTCCTCCTTTCCAAAACATTTAATTATCTATTTACTTTTAATGTAGGTTTCATTCCCATGGAAGTCAATGGGATTAAGGACTGTGCTTCAACTAAAGTACATATTTAAACAGTTTGTTGAAGTGACATTCAGACTAACCTTTTCCTCTTTGATTCTTGATGGATTTTAATGTGTTACTATGTGCTCTGTTTCCTTTGGTTTCATTACTTTGCATCAGAGACCTGCAATGCAGATCAGAGTAGAGAATATGGTCCTAAAAATAGAACTCTGCTGACCTTTTTATAAATAATTTAAATGCTCTTCATACTAACTTTAGCTCTCGTTAATGTGGCTGCGTTGGAATTGTGCAACTGCGATTGGCTCAATTCCTGATTGCAAGGGTGTGTGTTAAGACAGTATCTCTAGTCGGTTCCTGTTTAGTTCTGGTTAATTATTCATTATTTTAAAAATAATTGCGTATATTGAAAGCTGTTAGTAATACTTCGTAAACCTTGGTAATGAATCTGAAATTCTCTTAACAAAAGAAGGACAGATTGACACCCAACTATGCAGCTCGGTAGTACAATTTGACACTCTCCATAGACAAGCAGCAAAATGCAGTTACACTTTTAAAATATCAAAGTATATTACTCAAACATCGAAATACTGAATTACCCGCCTCCCAAAGTGAAATAATTCATGTTAACCAACCACCTCCTAAGCACCAACACTCCGTGTTGTGATAGTGATCTGAAAGAGCTCCCATTACATGGGACACAGGGTATGGAGAGGGTCTCTTTGTCAGGGGATGCAGTGGCAGGGTGAGGGGTAATGGTTTTACGCTGAAAGAGGGAAGGTCTACATTAGATTCTAGGAAGAAATGTTTTCCTGTGAGGTGCTGGCACAGGTTGCCCAGAGAACTAATGGATGCTTTATACCTGGAAGTTTCAAGGCCAGGACGGATGAGGCTTTAAAGACCCTGATCCAGTGGAAGGTGTCCCTGCCCATGTTAGGGGAGCTGGAACTGGATGATTTTTAAGGTCCCTTCCAACCCAAATCGTTCTATGATTCTGTGATTATCAGATACCAGGGATAAAGGCCACTGTGTATAGACAGAGTGTTTTGTGTTTACTGCTAGAGAGCAGCTTTTCCTCCTCTCTCCCCAACACGTGTATTTCAGCCTAGCCTTATTGTTGATCTTGATCCCTTTTTCTTAGCTTTTAGCAAATGAAGTTGGTGAAGATGTGAATATTCAAAGCCTCTTGACCAATTCTGGCAGCTGGCGTGGACGGGCCCAGCAAATTCTCGTTCTCCAAAGCAAGGTGAGTTGAGAGCCTGCATGGTGCCACATTAGCTGGGTGCTGGGATGCTCTTTCTGCACAGAGGCGTTACCTCAATGTATGAGTTAAAGATAACAGTTCTTCTTTAAGTAATTTTTAAAATCTATACCTACCCTTGCCCAGGTGGCCAAGAAGGCCAATGGCATCCTGGCTTGGATCAGAAATGGTGTGACCAGCAGGTCCAGGAAGGTTATTCTCCCTCTGTACTCAGCCCTTGTGAGGCCGCTCCTTGAATACTGTGTCCAGTTGTGGGCCCCTCACCACAAGAAGGATGTTGAGGCTCTGGAGCAAGTCCAGAGAAGAGCGACAAGGCTGGTGAAGGGGCTGGAGAACAGAACCTATGAGGAGCGGCTGAGAGAGCTGGGGGTGTTTATCCTGGAGAAGAGGAGGCTGAGAGGAGACCTCATTACTCTCTACAACTACCTGAAAGGAGGTTGTGGAGAGGAGGGAACTGGGCTCTTCTCCCAGGTGACAGGGGACAGGACAAGAGGGAATGGCCTCAAGCTCCTCCAGGGGAGATTTAGGTTGGAGATTAGGAGGAGTTTTTTCACAGAAAGGGTAATTGGGCATTGGAATAGGCTACCCAGAGAGGTGGTTGAGTCACCTTCCCTGGAGGTGTTTAAGGCACGGGTGGATGAGGTCTTGAGGGACTTGGTTTAGTGTTAGATAGGAATGGTTGGACTAGAAGATCCGATGGGTCCCTTCCAACCTGGTTGTTCTATGATTCTATGATTCTATGATTCTACTTATAAGGCACGTCCCAGTACAAACAGCATTTACTGTGAATGCCTCGCAAGGCTTTTCTCTCTTCACAAAAGCAACTGTTAGAATAAAACACTTAATGGTAACTTTTGTAATAGTTGTGTGTGTGTGTGTGCATGTGTGTGCAGGCACGTGTGTGTGTGGTGATGGGATGTTAAGTTCCAAATATGTTTTGACGTGTGCAGGGTCTTTCAGAGTTGCCACAAGCTGTGTCAATTAGTCTATTGCAAACGCACAAGCTTTAAGCAGGGAATCTTTCACATCTGTATGGAAGGAGAGAGTTCAGTGACCTTGGAGAGCTATGGCAGCCTAGTTAGAATCCCAGGAGGCTTTGAAGGTGCCTCTCTTTACTGAGTACTGAAGGAGCCCTGTCAGTATCTGCTCTAACTTAAACACTTTTGTTTGGTGCCTGAAGTCAGATTGGAAGAATTGAGGCCAGATAAGATTTTGAAGTCATTCCCTCAAGAACTTCAGTAAAATCTTTAACTCTTGATTCTTCTGAAGAGCACAGTCTAGCTGAAATGTCAGCTTGAGACAGGGAGGCAGTTTTGTATACAGTTTAAATAAAACTCTCAGGCATTTTGATACATTTTTTCCCTGTATTTCTGTTACTTAATTATATACCAACAAACTATGATTTTTGCACTCTGACTAAAATTGTTAACCTCTTCTTTCCCTTCAGAAAAATTGCATTTTGCTACTCTTAAGACTCCCTGCTGGGATTCATCTGAGGAGTATACATACTGTACTGTAACATAAGGATCTCTTTCTGAGCCAGTCTCCTCAAGCCCCTTCTGTAGTCAGTGGTGATCTTGTAAACACAGTAATGGGATCAAAAGTGAGGTAGTTGCATCTTAGAAGACACCTCTAGAACAAGGCTGTGGAACTGGGCTGTAGCAGTGCCTGTTTCCTTCTCCTGACTACAAAAGAAGTCTGTAGTGAACGGCTGAGATGCAGGATCTGAGTTCGCTTGACTATACGCAGGTGTCTAATACCAACCAAGATGCCCTAGGATATCCCTCTGACCTCTGGTTAACTCGCCAGAGATGTCTTTTAGATGTCTTTTAGATTTTGCATCATATGTGTCTCCAGTATCCCAGGGCATCTAAACCAGTGCAAGGTTCCTATGATTAAGTTTTTTGAACTGTGCCTGACATGTTTACATTGTGGACATCCTGGATGGTGATTCTACTAAAGACTGAGATGCCTAAATGTATGAGAGTGAGTGGATGTCTGCCCTTTTATAGAAGATCTAAGGTAATCTGTTGCCGACATGTGTGTTTAGTGGCATTCAGGATGCTTCAGAGTGCCTACCTGGCCTCCAGATGTGGCTCGAATTAGGCAAAAGATCTCCCATGTGTCCTGAGTTTCCTGTAGGTCTGGTGTTATATCTCCTCCCTGCACAGGTGCCCTACACCTCTGCATCTCTGGATGTCTGTTTGCAGCTAATAAATTTAAATTTGAAAGACCAGGCACTGGTCTGTGTTAATTAACCATGATAATGTCAAGTAATACTTGACAGCTATAATATGAGCTCCCGTTGCTTATATCCCCTTCGATGCTGAACCACTGTACTCCTGGTAAAGGCTCTGGATTAATTGTTACTACTGTCCCCTAGGTTCGAGAGCTGGAGAACCAGTTGGGTCAAAATAAGAGTCAGACGTTACTGAGTGAGCTAGATGAGGAATTGCTAGCACTTACTGATCCAAGGAAGTTGTCAGCCCAAGAGAAGAACTCGTTGAAGATTCGCAGCTTGGAAAAAAAAATGAGAGACGACTTGGAGGTAAAAACCTGTGAGTTCATGGAGTCCTATTTGGGTACATAGCGTGGATGTGGTACATGATGAGGCAAATGAAAAAGTTGAAGCATACAGAGTTAGGTTGTAACACAAAATTATCATTCGCTTCCTGGCACATACTGAGTCGACCTGGTCCACTTGCATTCCTGAGCAGAGAGACCTTTTTTTGGTGCTGGCAAGTAGACAGTGAGTATATATATCACATATATATTATAATTTCTACTTACTTAGAGATGATATGGTATGGCTGTAGCATGTTTCACATTCTGTCAGACAATGAGTGATTTCTTTGGCTTACGAAAGCATTTGGGGCTTGATGATAGCCGATGACTCTCATTTCTTATGATATGTTTGGATCACTGCAGAAACTCACCGGGGAACACGATGCCCTCCAAAAAAGTCATGAGGAAGTGAAAAAAAAACTTGATGCATCAAAAGCCAGAAACAAAATTCTGGGCAATGAAGTGAAAACCCTGAAGGAACAGATTGGAACCTTGCTGGACAAAGGAAAACACGACGATGAGCTCATAGATGCCTTATTGGTACGGTCTGACAATTTCTGTTGGTCCCTGCTCCTGCAGACCACCCCCACTGCTTCTATAAGCAATGAAACAGGACATTACTGAGCGACAGGATGACACAGAACACCTTAGGGCGTACACAGACCTGATGAATCAAACTGTGACAGCCAGAGGTTTTGTCGCCAGATAAGACCTTTCTGTATTTTGGATCAGATCAAGTAAAGGCTGCCAGATAGCACCAGACATGACACAGTTGCAGTTAAGTGGATGTAAGATGCAAAGTGTTGTAAGAAACATTTTGCAGAAGGATTTAAATAGAGTAGTCTAGTAGGTAGAGGAAGAGTTTCAGTCCTGACCCATGAAGCTGGGTGGTGTTCTTTGTTCTGCTTTCAGCTTCATTAGTAGATTTTTTATTTTTTTTTTTTCCTGAGAATACCTACAATCTCACACTTTTATTTTTGTGCTACCCAGCCCAAAACACACAATCAGAATAATGAGAACTGAACTATGCATTCACTTGCAGTAGCTGGAGCTGAGAGAACTTGGCTCCTTCAAAACTGTGAGTATTCACAGAGACTCAAGGTGCAGCTGTGCTGAAATAAATGGCTCCTGCTGTGGTCTTCAGGACCCTTTTGTCCTACCATGGTTCTAAGTAGTCTTAGAATCATAGAATCATAGAAACATTTAAGTTGGAAAAGACCCTGAAGATCCTGAGTCCAACCATAAACCTAACACTGCCAAGTTCACTACTAAACCTTGTCCCTGAGCACCACAATTACAATAACTAAAAAAGAATTAGAAAATATGCCATATCTTGGTAGGATTTTTCCTGATACATGTTCTCACAAACTTCAAATCACACATCCTTGCTTCTGAATTTCCTAAACTGGCATTCCACCTTCCTGAGCACCAGGAGGCCGTGGGGAACGTAGGTACTGACCACAGATCAGGTAGATCACAGAGGCGCCGAATAGCAGGTGTCATTTCTGCCAAAGCTGAGCATTCTCACTAAAATTATTATGGAAGGATTTGAGTTTATTTGTGAAAGAATACATCAAAGAAGCATCTTGCTTGCAGTTTGTTGGTCTGACAGAACAGCCTGTCTGATGAGTATTAGATTTGTCAGTGTGAGAAAAACTCCAAAATGCACTGGTGAAAAAGCTGAGCCTGATAGCTGATGTCTCATACAACCTTCATCTTTTAAAGTCACTTTCGCACAATCTGACTGTGTTCTAACTTCACACAAAAGCATATTGAAATCTTTTATCTGATTTATAAAGAAATCACCTTCTTTGTCAAAGGACAGCCTTTTTTTTGCTCTGTCTTCTGCTATACTCGGAGCCAGGCTGGACTGTATCTTTCAGTAGAATCATAGAATCATAGAACAACCAGGTTGGAAGGGACCCATCGGATCTTCTAGTCCAACCATTCCT